>OY755203.1:13993075-14450845 GCA_963576765.1 Draba incana
TCCCGGGGTTTTCCTGCTCGTTCAGACGACCTGGGTACGTCGGATTGCGTCAGCGCATGGGCGCGACTGGTCTTGCGTAAGGAGGCATTTAAGCGATACTTGGTTGATGATCCTCACGCACTCATCTTGCTCAATACTCCCCCTCAAGTTCGTACACAACAAGGTGAAGTGTGAACTTGGAGAATCAAGATGATGGCCTCATTAAAACCTTAGTAGGGAAAACCCTTTGGGACAAAACCACTACTAAGGGAAAAGAGTGCCAAACATAATGATGAGGGGACTTGAAGGATATTTCCTCGATTCCCGCCCTGGCGATGACTATACCTTGGGCGGTTACCGAGGGATTTGTAGGGTTCCAACGCTCTTTCTTAACTCCTCGACATGCACCTTATTTGACCCCGCTCTTTATTATATGTGTCACTTCGTATTCCTCATCGGCTTTCTATATAGATTACTACGTTACTTCTTCATATCTCCCAACACTTGTGATCCTTTTCTGCTTGAAAGGGAAATTCAGTCTTCTCCCCGCTTTTCTTCTCTCCCTTTTGCGACCATTTTACCTATTCTCCTAATCATGCCTTTGAGCGATTCTTCCTCGAATTCTGAAGACGACGTGTTGGTTCGAAAAGGTCATCATGGATTGGTTCCGTTGGATGTTCTGGTTCCTTCTTCTTATGCCGCCGGTTCTGATCACGGTTCCGGCGAATCGTGCGGTGATGCTGGCGGGTCACAGCTGCATACGAGGGAGGCAGGATATCGCTCTGAGGGCGCAGAGTCTCACACACGCGGAAAAAGAGTGGTTATGGTCACACTCGATCAACCCTCCCCTCTCTGGCTTAGCAACCCCGACCGGACCGCGACATCGGCTATATGCAGATCGTCCAGTGAACCAAGCGGGTCCTCTACTCTTGATTACGGGGTTGGCACCCCTGACGGGCCTGCTACTGGGTCGCCGAGAACAACCTGAACAGTTTTGAAGAAACGGTCGAGGGACGAGAGCGCCCTGATTGCTTGGGTTGCCGGTGATCCGTCGATTCAGCCCCTAGAATTGGCCCGCCGGGAGCCAAAGACGATGGAGGACGAGTCTTCGAGCTGGATCGACCAACTTGTAAAGGAGAACATATCCTTAAAAAGGGAAATGACCTCTCTAACGAAGGAGAATGAATTGTTTAGGGCGCGAGGCGGCCCTACGGCGGAGCTGGAGGGGCTTGGGGGATATACGGCGGAACGGGATACCGCGATGAGAGAGCTCAATGGCGTGGTCGGATAAGAGGTTGACTTGAGGGGTCTGGCCGAGCAGAAGTATGGAGACCTTAAGACACGTCTTAAAGCCGTTGAGCGCATTAACTCCGAGTTGGTTGATCACATTTGGTCCCAGATGTCTCGCCTTTGCGCATCCAGACGGAATTATGGGCGCGAATACGCTAGGTCGGCCGTCGAACAGGCTCATGCCAGGCCTTTTGATTTGGCGCAAACGTTACTCTCTAGGGCACGAGCACATTTTCTGGAGCAAAGGGACTAGCTCAGCCTTGTTAGCCGGGCTAGTCAGGTTAAAACCCAGCTCGATGACATGGATCTGATGGCGGCTAACCGAATGGTGATCCTCTCGGAGGATAGGGCTCGAGTTCAGGCAAAATACGACGGACTCGTAAGGGAAATCGGGGAGAAGGAGATAATGGATGTTTCTGACCGAGAATACACGTTTACTCTGGGACCCTGTATCCTCCCGAGTAGCTTCAAATTTGACCATCCATCTTCCCCGCTCGGACCTGAGGAGTATGGGACCAAAGGGACTTAGACTGTTGAGGCCTTCAATAGCTGTCGGTCTGATTCATCCGAGGATGCTGACGATGGGGTCGGGAATGATCCTTCAGATCATTAAAGCTTCTCCTACGAGCAACGAGCTGCAATGGACGAAGGTGATCATTCGTACCAGGGCGCAGGTCTAGCTCGGGGCGTACCAAGGCTGTCTGTTGCGCCAAGTGTCAATATGGCGAGGCCGTCTTCTTCCAGGCGGGCGACGGTCGAGTCTGTAGGTTACGACCTGGCGGTTGGTGGGAGTCCCTGATCCTTCCACTTGGAAGCGCCCAGTACCGAGAGTGGCTTAGGGAGTATTGCACTCGTCATTGCTCGAGCAGCGTTACGGATACGGCTTTCCGTTCTTCTAGCTTCTTGGAATCTTTGAATATCTTTCCTTTTTTTTACTTGATGTTTCCTTTCGTTGAGGTTTAGCCGTCTGTGGCGTATTTGATGTAGTTATGACTTTTGTTTTGCCCGGGGGTAGGGTCCCCGAGTTTTTCTAATCGAAATCCAGAATTTTTATTTATGCGGTTAAGTTTTTCAGCTTAAACATTTTGAGAACCTAGGGAGCAGATCCGCAGTTCGATTGGTTTTGATCCGACCGAGCTCGCATGATGGAGTGGTCAGACCGAGTTGTCTGCGGGTCGGAACCCGACTTACGACTAGAGTCCGTCTCGTGGTGAAGCGTGCGAGAAGTGTTCGGCTTAAAATTCTTACACGTTCTTAGGGACTCATGCGGGACTGGGCCCGACTTTTTGATATATGTGAGACGCGTGCTTTGATACTACTCGGGTTTAGCTATGGTGGGCCTCCCGAGTACGACCTATTGATCGAGTTCTTGGCCAGAGTATCGATGTAAATGAGCTTGAAGCTTTTTAGAGTTCGAACGGATCGGTGGTAATATCTAGAAGTTTATTTTTGTTTATTATAGCTGGACTTCCAGGGAAGCTGCCTACGTACCCGTTAAATTGGGATCAAGCCGAAACGTAGTTCGAGTTACAAAGCGGGGGCTAGATAATTCATCCGAGGATGAGAATCACAAAAGCGAGTAGTAGTAGTTAGATAAGTCATCCGGACATGAGCGAGTCGTTCAGAAACGAGTAGAAGCATATGATGCTTAGTTTTTTTTTTTTTTTTTTTTTTTTTTTTTTTTTTTTTTAAATGGACGGTCTTTAGGTGACATTCCGAGGAGGTTCAGATCCTGCAGGCACGTCAAGGCGGTAGTGGTAGCGTTTGAGCATCATTGCATTCCAGGATCGCTCGAGGGCTACTCCGCTCGTCGTCATCAGTCGATATACGCCCGGGCGGATGATTTCGTGGATTTGATACGGGCCTTCCCAATTGGCTCTGAGCTTCCCGACATTTTGTTCCCTAGTGTTCTATACTTTTCGTAATACGAGGTCACCGATGGCAAAACTCCGGCTCCGGATCCGACATCATCCAAGTTATCAAGGAGCATTTGGTCATTATGGTCGGGGTTGCCAGGCATGACTTCCCGATGCAAACTATGTACGCTGGCTTCGGCAGGAGCCATCACCTCTAGTCCGTAAGCGAGTGAGAAAGGGGTACTTTGTGTTGATTCCCGGGGAGTTGTTCGAAGTGACCACAAGACTCCGTCGAGTTCGTCCGCCCAGAGTCCCTTCTTATCGTCGAGGTGCTTTTTGAGCTCGGATATGATGGCCTTGTTCGTGGCTTCGGCCTGCCCATTTCCCTGCGGGTTTCTTGGCGTGGATTTATTGAAGCGGATAACCCATTTGGAGCAAAAGTCTTCGAATGTCTTAGAGATGAATTGAGACCCGTTGTCAGCGATGATCTCGTATGGGAGTCCGTGCCAGCATATGAGGAACGTCCAGACGAAGTTTTAAACATCGTTTGCTCGGATCATCGCGTATGCTTCGGCTTTGACCCACTTCGTGAAGTAATCGGTTATAACGACTACGAACCGCTTCTGTCTCGACTTTGGGAAGGGGCCGATGATGTCCATCGCCCAACGCATAAATGGGTAAGCCATGGTGTTGGTTGTAAGCGGCTCAGTTGGCAACTTGATCATTGGCCCGTGGCGCTGGCATTTCTCGCAACAGCGAACATGGTCAGCACAGTCCTTGAGCATGGTTGGCCAAAAATAACCCAGCTTTTTGATTTTTAGGGCGAGCGTGCGGGAGCCCGAGTGGTTTCCGCCTCCCCCATCGTGGGACTCAGTCACTACGGCTTCGATTTCCTCGTTGGCGATGCAGCTTAGCAGTGCTCTGGCTGCACTCCATCGGTATAGTCTGTTCTCAATCAGCACATAATGAGCTACTTTGGTTCGAAGCCTGCGGGCAGCCCATTTGTTGGTCGGTGCCTCGCCTTGGTCGATGTACGCGATGATCTCTTTCCTCCAGTCAAGAGCAGGTTTTGGGACTGTGGACGAGGTCTCTTTTGGGGGCTGAGAACCTTCGTCATCGTCGCCGGTGGCAGCCATAACCCTGCTGTTACCTCTTGGTATGCATATGCTAGGATCCGAGATGATCTCCATTGGGATGGTGCGGCTCGTTTTGGACCTTGAGCTTGAGGCGAACGTGGCGAGTCCGTTGGTGTCGGCATTTTCCGCTCTAGGGGTCTGGGTGATTCTGAAGCTGTCAAGTTCCAAAGGATTAGGTCCTCGGTTAACTTCTTATATGCCTCTATCCGCTCGCTCTTCGTGTCGTAATCACCGTTAAGTTGGTTCGTTACAAGCTGGGAGTCGTTGTAGGTATGAATTCTTCATGCTTCGACTGCTTTGGCTTGTCGTATCCCAGCGATGACGGCTTCCCACTCGGTTTCGTTGTTGGTGGCGAGGAAATTCAGTCGGAACGATTGTTCGAGAACTTCCCCAGTGGGAGAGGTAAGGCCGATTCCTATTTCCACGCCCTGTCGCGATACGGAGTCGTCGATATAGAGGGTCCACTCGGCTTTTCGCGGCTCAAACATATCCTTATCCGGGGGTAACTCGGTGATGAAATCAGCCAGGACTTGCGACTTGGCGCTGGTCTGGTTCATGAATTCGATATCGTACTCGCTGAGTTTGATTGCCCATTTTCCCAAACTTCTGAACTGGGTTGGACTGTGCAGAATTGTGCCGAGCGGTTGGGAAGACATGACTGCGATGGTATGGGACAGGAAATACAGGCGTAATTTTCGAGCAAACATGATCACGGCGAGAGCCAATTTTTTCAAGATGGGGTATCATGATTCAACGCCGTCGAGGGATTTGTTGACAAAGAAAATGGGTTTTTGGTCCCCTTGATCTTCTTGGATGAGAACCCCACTCACGGCCGCGTCCATTACTGATATGTAAACGTGTAGGGTTTCTCCTGGCTCGGGCTTGGCCAGGACTGGGGGCGTCGTCAGGTACAACTTCAGGTCTTAGAACGCTTTTTCGCAGTCGTCGTCCCAGATGAACTCTTTGTTTCCTCGCAAGAGTTGATAGAAAGGTAAATTTTGATCAGCCGAGCAGAAGATGAACCGGTTTAACGCGGCGATCCGACCGGTTAAGTGTTGGACTTCCCTTTTGTTCCTCTGGGAGGGGAGATCCCTGATCGCCGAAATCTGCTTGGGGTTTGCCTCGATTCTTTGTTTGGTTACGAGGTAACCGAGGAACTCTCCGGAGGTAACCCCGAATGTGCATTTTGTTGGGTTCAACTTCATCCCGTAGAGGTTTAGTATTTTGAAGCAATCTTCGAGATGGCCGACGTGGTCGGTTGCCTTTGAGGACTTCACCAGCATGTCATCGATGTATACCTCCATGGTGTCGCCCAGCTGGTTGCCGAATATTTTGTTAAATAAACGTTGATAGGTCGCTCCCGCGTTCTTTAGGCCAAAGGGCATGACTCGGTAGCAATACGTTCCTTGATCAGTGATAAATGCGGTCTTCTCGCGGTCATCAGGGTGCATCGCGATCTGATAGTAACCTGAAAATACGTCCATAAACGAGAGCAACTCATTGCCTTCTGTGGCCTCGACCACTCGATCGATGTACAGGAGCGCGAAGCTGTCTTTGGGGCATGCCTTGTTTAGATCGGTGAAGTCTACGCAAACTCTCCACTTGCCATTCTTCTTCTTGACGACGACTGGGTTGGCCAACCATTCGAGGTACTGGACTTCTACTATAGACCCAGCTTCTAGGAGTTTAGCTACTTCATCGTTTACAGCTCTGGCCCGCTCGGGCCCGAGCTTCCTTCGCTTTTGCTTGATTGGCTTGTATGTCGGGTCGACATTGAGTTCGTGGCTTATGACACCCGGGCTGATGCCCTTCATATCGTCGATTGTCCAGGTGAAAGTGTTGATGTTCTTGGCCAGGAAGCTAATAAGCTCGGCTCGAATGGGCGCGTCGAGCTTGGATCCGATGCTTATCCTGCGAGCAGGGTGAGCTTGGTCGATGTCCACTTGGGTCGTAGACTCCTGCTTGGGCTCGGGGAAGCTGGCTTCGTCGATGGGATTTACATGGAAATTAGCCATTCCTAGATGCTTCTCGGCGATGAAACACGTACGGGCCATCTTTTGGCTTCCTCGGATAGTGGAGACTCCGGCTGAGGTCGGGAATTTAACGCATTGGTGGTACACCAAAGCTATCGCTCGGAGGGAGAATAACCAGGGGGTTCCCATGATCGCGTTGTATACAGTTGGTCTTTCTACAGCCATGAACTTTGTATCTCGGGAGGTATCGCCCGAATACACAGTTAGCTTGATCGATCCGACCGCCATGGTGGTTATGCCGTCGAAGTGTCAAGGGCTGAGAGCCTGGCTTGATCTGATCGACCGGGACCCCCATTTTCTCCAGGGTTTCCTTGAAGATCAGGTTGACAGAACTCCCAGTGTCGATTAGGATTCTGCTCACTTCACAATCGTCGATTTTTAGCGTGACTACGAGTGGGTTGTTGTGGGGCATGACAAGGTGCTCGGTATTGTCCTCGCTGAAGTTGATCGGCATATCTGTCTTGTTTCTTGCGAGGTGGTTCTGATTGAATCTCGCCTTCTTCTCATGCTGTTTGAGGGATCTGACGGAACTATGAGTTGAGTCGAACCCTCCCATGATCATTTGGACTTCTCTGGGCTTCCGCGTGTCGGTTTTACACTCCTCAAAGCATGCTCGATCCGGGAGCGGAGATAGGTCATCTCCGGGACTGGTCTGATGCTCGATCCTCTCAAAGACCGAGGAGGCAGCGGTCGGCCGCCCAATCGGCATCGGAAAACGCATGAACTGAGTTGGTGTTGGACGAGGAGAGAAACAAACCCAAAGTACGAGAACCACAGAGATACCGTAGCACACGTTTTGCAGCCAACCAATGTTCAGTAATCTGTTTGTGCATGAACTGTGAAAGTCTATTAACCGCAAACGCCAAGTCTGGACGTGTGAAAAGGAGATATTGAAGAGAACCAATAACCATTCGATACTCAGTAGGATCAGATAAGGAAACACCATCAGTTATCAACAACGTTGTGTTTGAACACATTGGCGTCTGAACAGGTTTCGCGTCCAGCATGCCAGTGCGTCGCAGTAAATCGGTAATGTATTTGGACTGAGTGAGAGAAAGACCTGCAGCTGTGCGTAAAACCTTAATCCTGAGAAAATAACTCAGATTTCCCAAATCCTTGAGCGAGAAACGTTTGGCCAGAAGATCAATAAACTGTTGAACCCGTGATGTTGAATTTCCAGTGATAACAATATCATCAACATATGTAGGGGTCGGATTCCACCCCCTGAAGATCACCAGAAGAAAATGGCTAAGTCTGAGAGAAGAGCAGCTCTACCGAAGGTCTGTGATGAACCGGCGATACCGAACCAAACCGACCGGCCCGAGTTCAGAATCTCATCCGTTCAGCAGGCCTAATTTATCTCAGCCCACCTAATTGGGCCGAACTGCTAATGGGCCGCCGACCTAGGAGTGCAGCTCACGCAAACCCTAGCCGACTTAGTATACTATATATATATGTTGTATCATCCTCGAAAATGAGGGACGAAAATCTCTAGCAGAAAACCCTTGTACTTTTACAGCAAGCATAACTAATAAAAAACCTTCTTCTCAACCTTTGTTCTTGATTTCTATCTCTTAAGTTTTGCAGATCTACCGCGAACCCGACAAATTCTAATTGTAGGAATCCAGCTCCCACAATTTGGCGCTTGAAGGAGGGGATCAGCAAAGCTTTACATGCAGATCTCACGAACGAATCCGAGAAGATGACCGGTAGCAGCGAAACAACCCAGTAAGACAACGCAACCAGCAGCAACGCTCGACGGGTCTGGGACAACCGAACAGAGCGAGCAGGTGGCTCGCAAGGAGCAGAGGGCTCGGGACGAGCTGGCTCGCGACGAGCAGAGGGCTCGGGACGAGCAGGTGGCTCGCGATGAGCAGAGGGCTCGGGACGAGCAGGCGGCTCTCAACGAGTAGACGACTCGCGGTGAACAGATGATTCGCGGCGAGCGAAAAAGGGAAGAGCAGGCGCCTCTCAATGGATCTGGAGCGACGGGCCGTCAGAACAACACGGCGCCGAACCAAGAAACATCTAGCGACCTGAGAGAGATGCTGGCGGAGCTATTCAAGAAATCTAAGGACGAGGAGGCGCTCAACAAATCCTTGACAGCTGAAGTGCGAGCCCTAGCAGCGGCTACCCGACCTCGCAGGAATGGGATCTTTCGGCTGCCTGCAGCCCGTGGGATCCCAACGCGCCTCGCTTCAACGCCCTCTAGCACGCGGAGAACCGGCAGTACTCCCGGCGAGCCGAATAAGCGAGCCGGAGCAAGAGGTATATCAGCCGAGAACATAGCACCACGAATCGAAATCGTAGACGACACCGAAGAGGAAAACAACACTGACGACTCTGGATTAGCAGGCGTTACGAGAGGCGTTCAAAGAGGGAACCAATTCGAGCACGAGCGAGAACTCACCGAGGAGGAAGAGAACCTTCAGTGGGTCGAGCAGGTCGAGGCGGCTGTTGCGAGAAAGACAGCAGCTAGCCTCCAACAGCAAGAGATGGATGAGCTCAGAGCAACCATGCGCCAGACCGCCCAAGATCTAAAAGAGATGCGTTCTCAGGTTCACCGGGCGATCAGCAAGGCCCCAGAAATTGACCGAGTGCTCGAAGAAGCACGCACAACACCATTCACCGAACGGATCATAAAGGCACGGTTGTCCGACCCCAGGAAAGTCAGAATACCGGTATACGATGGGAAAACCGACCCAACCGAGCATATCACTGCCTTCTCCATCGCAATGGCCCGCGCCAACTTTCGGCAGGAGGAAAAAGATATCGGCTACTGCCTCTTGTTCGTGGAACACCTCAAGGGAACGGCTCTTCACTGGTTCTCAAGCTTAGAAAGGAACTCCATAAACAATATCCACCAGCTGTCTGAGGCTTTCCTGAAGCAATACGCCATTCTGATCGAGATGATGTCTTCCGAGGCTGATCTCTGGACAATGACCTAAGGTGCAACCGAAACCCTGCGAAGTTTCATCGAACGCTTCAAGCTCGTTCTGACTCAGGTGAAAGGCATAGACGACAAATCGGCGCTCAAAGCTTTGAAAAAAGGTCTTTGGTACAACTCTGAATTCCGAAGGGAGATGACGGTAAATGAGCCGTCTACAATTCAGGATGCTCTGCATCGGGCAACCGGATTCGCTAAGAGCGAAGAAGAGGTGAAGACTTTGGCGCAAAAATACGGGAAGTCCAAAAACGTTGAACCCCAGCAAGTAGCAACACCAACAGCCAAAAAGCAGCACGGCAACTTTGTGCAACATAAAGGTGGCTTCAGAGGTGCACACAATTACCAGGTAGACTCACCGGGCTACGGCCGCGGAGGCGGTCGAGGCCGGGGCCGCGGTAAAGGCTGCACTCTCGGCAACACTTGGACAAGAAACACGAATTACGACGAATCGGCATTCTGCGAGCTGCACCAGTTACACGGGCATTCAACTGCTAACTGTCGTGTCCTCGGCTCGCGGCTTGCCGCAAAACTAGCAGTCGACGAGCTTGGAGGCGGAATAAGCATTAAGGACTTCGAAATCGAAGAAGCGGCAAACCAAGTAGAGGGAAACATCGGTAGGGAAACCAATAAACGGGAGAGACAAAACAATAATACCACGCAAGGTCAGAAGAGAAGGGTGCTAAACATGATCATGGGCGGTTCTCACTATTGCTCCGACACCGTCTCATCGATCAAAGCCTTTCAACAGCGCGCAGAAGTCGGCGCCAATGTACCCAGACCTTCAAAGTTCCCCAACGATATCATTTCATTCGAAGAGTTTGAAACCAGCGGCATTGACGAACCACACGATGATCCACTGGTGATTCAGCTGGTTATCGATGATTGGGATACCAGGCGCGTTCTGATCGATACCGGCAGTACCGTCGACATCATTTTTAAAGAGACCTTGGCGCGAATGGAAATTGACTTCTCCCGAGTCAAAGCCCACCCCAAGCCACTCACCGGTATCAGTGGCGAGACAACTATGACCCTAGGAACAATCGACCTGCCCGTTTGTGCCGAAGGTGTCACTTAAGTAGTCAGCTTCTCTGTATCCGATAACCCCGCTATCTACAATGTGATAATGGGCACGCCTTGGCTCAACTCGATGCGAGCGGTGGCATCCACATATCATTTATGCCTCAAGTTCCCTACCAAAGAAGGGGTAAAAACTGTCAAGGGGAGTCAAACGGCGTCCCGAACATGTTTCCTAGCCGTACACAAATTATGGAGCCAAGCAACTATTCCTATCCCAAAGGAGGAGCGAAAAAAGCAAAAGACAGATAGGGAGTCCATCAAAGAGCTTTCCAACCTGTTATAGCAACTACAGATCGCCGAGGCCCGCGAAGAAGAAGCGGCAGGCCCGGTATGCGAGCCGGTGGTACCCGTCTCCATAGACGACAAAAATCCGGAAAGCTGCGTAGAATTCGGTGCAACCCTCAACGAGTCAATCAAGCAGGAGTTAGTCACCTTTCTGAAGAAAAATCTAAGTACGTTTGCTTGGTCCGCAGAAGACATGCCAGGAATTGATTTTGCCATGGCCAGTCACGAGCTGAATGTTGACCCGACCTTCAAACCGGTTAAACAGAAGCGCCGAAGACTCGGTCCAGATAGAGCGCAAGCAGTTAACGACGAGGTGGAAAGGCTACTGAAAGTTGGATCGATCTCAGAAGTTAAGTACCCGGATTGGCTCGCCAATCTTGTCGTTGTCAAGAAGAATAACGGCAAGTGGCGGGTTTGTGTTGATTTCACCGACTTAAACAAAGCATGTCCCAAAGATAGCTTTCCACTGCCACACATTGATCGGCTAGTCGAAGCAACCGCAGGAAACAAGTTACTCTCTTTCATGGACGCTTTCTCAGGCTACAATCAAATACTTATGAATCCCGACGATCGCGAAAAAACATCGTTTATTACAGTTCGCGGGATTTACTGCTACAAAGTCATGCCGTTTGGCTTGAAAAACGCCGGGGCAACATATCAGCGCTTAGTAAATAAAATGTTTGCGGAACAGCTCGGCAAAACAATGGAGGTCTACATAGACGATATGCTGGTAAAATCACTGGAGGAGAAGGATCACGTCACTCATCTGGAGGAATGTTTCGACAAATTAAATCGGCATAACATGAAGTTGAATCCAACTAAGTGTCGGTTTGGCGTTACCTCTGGCGAGTTCCTCGGTTACCTAGTAACACGTCGCGGCATAGAAGCAAACCCAAAGCAAATCGATGCACTGATTCAAATGGCGTCACCAAAGTCAAAACGAGAGGTCCAACGCCTAACCGGAAGAGTGGCTGCGCTTAACCGCTTCATTTCGCGATCTACAGACAGGTGCCTCCCCTTTTACGATACTTTACGAGGGAAGAAAACTTTCGAATGGACGGCAAGATGTGAAGAGGCTTTCCAAGAGCTGAAGAGGTATTTGGCAAGCCCGCCGGTCCTAGCGAAGCCGGTGACAGGGGAACCGCTCTTCCTGTACGTGGCAGTCTCCCTAATAGCCGTCAGTGGAGTCTTGGTCCGAGCAGATGGAAACGAACAGAACCCTATCTTTTACACCAGCAAGTCACTAACGGGAGCCGAAACAATATATCCACTCACCGAGAAATTAGCACTCGCCGTTATCACGACCGCCAGAAAGCTGAGACCTTATTTCCAGTCACACTCTATCATCATCCTCAGTACTTTCCCGCTGCGCGCTGTACTTCACAGTCCGACCCAATCTGGGCGATTGGCCAAGTGGGCCATAGAGTTGAGCGAGTTCGATATTGAGTATCGTAGTAGAACAAGCATAAAATCTCAAGTACTTGCCGATTTCTTGGTCGAGTTTCCCGAAGCCGATGCCACGACAGAGGCCGAAGAGCCACCCGCCCATCCTTGGCAACTCCACGTTGACGGGTCCTCTTCCAAGCACGGATCTGGGATCGGTGTTCGCCTCTCGTCACCAGACGGCGAGTCACTGGAACAATCTTTCCGTTTGGGATTTCGGGCTTCCAATAATGAAGCCGAGTATGACGCATTACTCGCTGGCTTACGTCTCGCTCGCGCTTTAAAGATGAACAAAATTCACGCCTTCTGTGATTCTCAGCTCGTCGTCAATCAGTTCCACGGCGAGTACGCCGCAAAAGACGATCGAATGGAGGCATAGTTAAAACTTGTTAAGGACCTCGCTACGGAATTCGAAGAGTTTACCCTGACTCGAATACCGCGTGAAGAAAATTCCCAGGCAGACGCGCTTGCATCCCTTGGCTCTTCAAAAAAGTCTTCAGCGGATCATCCCGGTTGAATTCATCAAGGAGCCAAGTATAACTGTTCCGCAGGAAGTTAACGTCTTAACAAGGGCACAAGCCGCAAAAAAGAAGCAGCTTCAAGCCAAGCCGGTGGAGCAAGACATCTCGTCCCCAATGGAGGTCAGCCCAAGCCAAGAAGAGCCAAGCGCGACCACGGCAACTCCCATGGAAACCGACCTTACCGACAACAACGACGTGGCCGCACAAGAAACCCCTGCTCATCCAGGTGACCCAGTGGCTATGGATGACGACCCTGACTTCGACAACACAACTTTCTACCGCGGCCCGCCTCCCGAGGATGCTTATGCATGTCACGATGAATCGCCTCCCGAACATATCACAGCAGATCCAGATGACAATGACACAACTGTGTACGGATGCGACACTAAGTGGATGGGCGACATCCGTAGCTATCTTGCCGACGGCCTGGCGCCTACCGACAAATGGGCGGCTCGCAAGCTCAAAGCTCAAGCGGCACGTTTTGTTCTTTTTCACGGCGAGGTGTTCAAGTGGAGTATGTCGGGTCCCCTTCTTATCTGCGTAGAAGGACAAGCAGCTCGCGATATCATGAAGGAGGTGCACAGCGGTTCCTGCGGAAACCATTCGGTCGGAAGAGCACTCGCAATCAAAATCAAGCGGCACGGTTATTTCTGGCCTACGATGATCAAGGACTGCGAGAAGTTCGCCGCTCGATGTGAGAAGTGTCAGCGTCACGACCCAATGATTCACCAACCCACCAAACTGCTCTCCTCCGTAACGTCGCCTTACCCATTCATGAGGTGGGCAATGGACATAGTCGGTCCGCTTCACCCTTCTCGGCAAAAACGGTATTTACTGGTCCTTACGGATTACTTTTCCAAATGGGTGGAAGCGGAAGCTTTCAGCAGCATCAAGGATACGTAGGTCGAGAAATTCATCTGGAAGAATATCATCTGCCACTACGGAGTATCTTACGATATCGTCACCGACAACAGATCGCAATTCATCTCCCGAAAGTTTGACATGTTCTGCGATAAATGGAAAATAAGACTCAGCAAGTCCAAGCCGCGCTGTCCCCAAGGTAACGGTCAGGCCGAAGCATCCAATAAAACACTCATCCATGGATTAAAGACACGGCTGGAGGCAAAATAGGGCCGCTGGGCTGACGAACTTGAAGGTGTACTTTGGTCCTACCGGACCACGCCCCGCCGAGCCACCGTCAAAACACCTTTCGCCCTCGTCTACGGGACGGAGTGCGTCATCCCTCCAGAAATCCATTTTTCGGGGGTCCGCCGCAGACTACTCCCCGAACAAGAAGGGCTTAACCATCTCTTGATGCTGGACGAGCTGGATCTCATTAACGAACGACGCGATAAGGCACTAATCAAAATGACGGAGTACCAACAAGCTGCAGCAAAAAATTATAACTCCAAAGTTAAGATCCGGCGTTTCCACGAAGGCGACCTAGTCCTCCGCGAGGTTTTCCAAAACACGGCGGAGCCAAATGCCGGTAAGCTCGGTGCACATTGGGAAGGCCCCTACCAGGTTACAAAGGTGGTGCGTCCAGGCGTTTACGAACTCGCCAACATAAAGGGTGAAATGATTCCACGCCCGTGGAACGCGAGGACACTCAAGAAGTACTACTACTAAGCTCCTTGCCATGAACTACGGGGCGACTTGATCCCTACAAAGGGTACGTAGGCAGCTCGTTTTCGGACGGGTTCAGTTGCCCCCCTCCTCAAAAGAGGGGGGGGGGGGGGAATGGGTACGTATACTCGTATACTCCCATCTTTGTAAACGGCTACTCCGATCAGTCGGAAGCCCAAATTTATGAAAGCCATTTTTATAAACCCCTCTTTCAACTATCGTTTACCTATCAAAGATCAAGTTTTACTCAATCATACTTGTGTATGAACTCTAACATCTCTATGAGACACACTACATCCTAGCGGATAAAAAGCGTGCTATATAAATACAAGTGTTCATTCTTGGAGCGGTTTTGTTCACGGGAACATTTCTGTAAACCAAAATGTTCAACTCAAAAACCCAGCCAACCCAACGCTGGTACTATATAAATACAAGTGTTCATTCTTGGAGCGGTTTTGTTCACGGGAACATTTCTGTAAACCAAAATGTTCAACTCAAAAACCCAGCCAACCCAACGCTGGTACAACATAAATTTAAGTGTTCATTCTTGGAGCGGTCTTGTTCACGGGAACATTTCTGTAAACCAAAATGTCCAACTCAAAAACCCAGCTAACCAAACGCTGGTACATCGCAAATCTGGGTACTTATTCTTGGAGCAGTTCTGTTCACGGAAACATTTCTGTAAACCAAAATGACCGCCCAAAAACGAAACCAGCTGACACAACGCTGATACAACCGAGTCCAAGTACGACTCTTGGAATGGACGAACTCTCGGGAGCATGTCCATAAGCCAAAAGTTCTAAGTCAGAAAATCAGCATAACCGTCATAAAATAATCAAAAGTCGTTATAATAATCATCTCACACCACCCTCGGGTGCGAGGCAAAACTACATAGTCATGGCGGATACAAACCATCCGACTATAAGCCAAGTCTGGAAACAATAAACAAAAGTAGCTAAAACAAAGGAAAACATAAAGAGTAGGGGACTAGGCGACATCTTCGCCCTCCGAGGCTTCAGCGCCGCTCTTCTCCACGAGCTCCTCGATGGCGTCGATCTTCTTCGCAGTCGGACCCGGGAGCAGAGCAAGTCCCGACGTCTCAGGAACACCATCTTCCTGGCGCGGCGGAGCGATCACCACCGAGCCAGGTAGCATCTCGGCAGCACCAACATCACCTGCCCAAATTTAAAACAGTTAAAACAAAACTGTATTCGAAGACATACCAAGATCTCCATAAAAAGAGAATATAAACAAGTTACCTGTCTCCTGCGCAACTAACAGTGAACCTGAAGCACCAGCAATGTGCACACTCGTATCGATCGAGAGAGCCGAAGCGGCAGAGTCGGCAAGCCCAAGCGGCGAAAAGACGACCAGATCACAGTTGGAACCAGAAAGGTTCTGAATACCGGCTCTCGCCGCGGATAGCTCAACCGGCTCTTTATCATGAATCTCGATGAACAAATCCTTCTTCAGAGGGGGGATCGCCAGCTCACTCCGGATTCCAGATATCGCTGCGTCATACCGCTCGTACGCGCCGGCATACTTGAGTAGACGCTCTTCCATCTTCTTGCTCTCTTGAACAAACGAAGGAGGTGCGTCGCCGGTGAAGATTTCAATGAGCTGAGCATTAGCTTCTACGCCAGCAAGAGCTAACATGTCATTTGTCACATCACCATTCAGGAGCTCAATCTTCCTCATAGCACAAGCAATCCTTTCTTGAAACATTTGTTCCACTTCCTGTTTAGCCAAAATGGTAGCTCGGGAAACCTGGGACTCCAGCAACTCATTGGCGGCACGCAAGCAGCGAGTCAGCCGCGCTATCTCCGCCTCGTCCTTGATCTTCGCCGACTCTAGCACACCATTTTGGCGCTTCATCGATTCGGGCCCGGTCCTCTTGAGCGCTCTTGTCATACTCCACGACCAGTCGGTTGACCGTAGCAAAGAACTGAGAGCATAAGAAAATCAAGGCATGCGAATCATTCATCAATATTGGCACAACCAAAACATCGGAGAGCCAAAGTATTTTAAGTACTATCGGCTAGGGGAAATTTCATACCTTAGCTCCTTTAAGAGTCATCTCCGAGTATGCCTTGCTCTTAGTCAGGCTGCTCGGAATGTACATACGATCATCCTTGTGAAGCACCTGCGCGAAGAAACTCGCCGACGCCTCGGCGTTATGATACAATGCTCCTGGAGTTAGAGGCATAGTCAGCTGGGTGCCACCAGGGGTCGGCTCGGGTGTGGAATGTTGTTTGTCTTTTCTCGGCTTCTTCGGATCCCTGTCATCGCGGCTGCCGCTACTCCCATCCTTAGCAACCCCTTTCCTCTTAAGATCGGCGAGGCGGCGGCCTATCGTTCCGTCTTTTCCTTTTCCACCGTCCTCCTTTCTCTTTTGCTGGGTATCAGCAAGGCGGAAAGCTAGTGGGCGATCCTCCCCATCTGAAGCAGTAGGCTCCGGGCCCTTTGACAGCCCACCTGAGGACGGAAGAGACGAGCATTTCGTCGGCACAAGTCCAGAGCTGCGGCTTGGCGGAGGCAGAGGTGGCGGAAGTTTTCCGCCCGAGGGGGTTTTGCGACTCCTGTCTTCAGATCGGCTCTCCGTCTGCTCGGCGGCTCTCCGTCTCCTCTCTTCAGAAGCCTTACTCTCCCTCTCTTCGGCTATCTCTCTGTCACGAAAAGTAGGCCTCCTCATGTCACCCGAGTAATCTGAAGGTGGTGGTGATGACGGCTCGACTGAAAAATCCTCTCGAGTAGCTCGCACTCTCTCCACCCGTTCTAAGCTGAAGTCTCTTTTCCAATTACACCCGCGAGCTGCAAGCTGCTCGCGAATCTCTCTAAGACCAGGCGGCTCCTTGACTGGCAGAGGACGAACAGTAAAACAAGAGAAAGCAAAGTCGGTTAGAATCATAAAATAACCCAAGTGCCAAGACAAGTTAGCGGCTACACCGCAATCCTAAGCAAGCTACAAATTGGCTACCAATGTGCCTCCATTTAGTCTTGATCGACCGAAGGCAATCCGGCCCCACCGAAGCTTCAGAAATCTTTACAAAGAAAAAATAATCTTCCCAATTCTCGTCTTTACTCGGAAAACGATCAATCACTCTTCTCCGCTTTGTACACGAAAGGTAGTATTTTCGGTTTTCCTCCGGTCCGCGGCGCCGAACTTCGAGAAAGCAGCTCAAGTGTTCGGCTCCGATATTTATCCTGCGCTCATAACTTCGGATGAGGATCCCAACCAAGTGACGAACTCCACGGGGATTGATTTGGGCAAGTGCAAGTCGGTACCTCCATAAAAATAGAAGGATGGCTTCGGGAATCGGAAACTACAAGTAGCATAAATAGAAAAAACTTTCATAGAGCGTGAAGTGTCCCTCGGGCGGCTCTTCTGCTCGATCGTATGGATCCGGTGCCATAATTTCGACCGAGTCCGGGATAGAAAATCGTCGCCGAAGAATAAAGAGAGTTTCATTGGTAGAAAAACTTTAACCGGGTGGATCGGGTCGCTTCCCTTTTCTTCGCGGTTTTATGTTAGGTGCTTCCACCGACGATTCAGTCTCCTCACTAGGCGACTCATGGAGAGCAGGAGCGATAGTCTCCAGGCAATTTGGATTCGCCGTACTTGATAACATACCCGAAGATCTTGGCACGGCAGAATCACCGCCACTCGAATTATCCGCCAACATATTCAAACTACCTTCTCAAACAGTTCGCTCACGAGAAGCGTTGCTCGTTTTGAGAAGGGATTTCATGATCCCGAAAACGGTTCGTCTACAAGAGAGCGTGGCTCGTCCTCGAAAGAACGGTTTGCTCTCAAGCAACGTAGCTCGTTTCCAGAAGAATCCTCGAGCGGTTCGTCTATAAAACCTAGCATACTTTTGCCGTGCGACGGCTCAAAATTCGGTTCGGTTCTCGGGGACTTAATCCCGGTTCGGCGAATCTCGGTTTGGCAAGACCGGTTCGGCGAAATTCGGCTCGGCAAGATCGATTCAGAAGTCGGCTCGGTGGAGTTTGGGTCGGGGACACTCCGGATCGGGCTCGGGGATTCTCCAGCTCGGACACGAGGATGCTCTGGATCGGGCTAGGGGATTCGCCGGCTTGGACGCTCCGGATCGAGCACGAAGACTAGCCGGGCTCGAGGATGAAGATGCACCGGCTCGGGCACAAAGACTCGCCGGGCTCGGGGAAGAAGACGCGCTGGCTCGGGACCAAGGAAATCGCCGATTCGGAGCTCGAGGTTCACCGGCTCGGGATGCAAGACCCGCCGGATTCGAAAGCTCGAGTTTCGCTGGCTCGGGATGCGAGGCTCGCCGGCGGCAACGCATGTCTCACCGGCTCGGGACGATTCGCCGGCGGGAACGACGGCGGCAGAGGAGGAGGCCGTCGGCGGCGGCGCAAGAAGTTTAAAAAAAAAAAAAAAAAAAAAAAAAAACCAAAACACAAGTGTAAAACGTGGGAGAGAGAGAGAAGAGAGGAGATACATTTTTACTCTTCTTTGAGAATGAATTTGTGGAGAGAGTTCACTTCTTCTCCTCATTTATACAGGGAAGGATCCAAAAACCTACCTCGGTACCCGCGAAAACCCTAGTGTTTTCCCTCCTCTTCAAAAAATCCACTAAAGGCCCAATCTGTCCCTTCTTCTTATAAAGTTCGAGCCACGAAAGTCAGAAAGCTGTGGATCGGCAAAACAACAATATTCACGGTAACACCGTTAGACGGCAACACCGTTAAACGGTTCAGCGTTTCAAAAAATAAATAAATAAATAAATTTGTTCGAGCTGCGCTTCAGTGCTACGGTTTACATTACACCTAGCGGCTCGGAAAATACTTCATCAAATTGGTCAAATCAAAAACCCGAACTCGGGAACAGCTGGAACATTTCCTCTGTCTGATCTTAAACTTTTAACAAAATCTCGGCTTCACCATCACTGATAATTCCGAGTTGGGGGGCTAATTGTAGGGGTCGGATTCCACCCCCTGAAGATCACCAGAAGAAAATGGCTAAGTCTGGGAGAAGAGCAGCTCTACCGAAGGTCTGTGACGAACCGGCGGTACCGAACCAAACCGACCGGCCCGAGTTCAGAATCTCATCCGTTCAGCAGGCCTAATTTATCTCAGCCCACCTAATTGGGCCGAACTGCTAATGGGCCGCCGACCTAGGAGTGCAGCTCACGCAAACCCTAGCCGACTTAGTATACTATATATATGTTGTATCATCCTCGAAAAAGAGGGACGAAAATCTCTAGCAGAAAACCCTTGTACTTTTACAGCAAGCATAACTAATAAAAAACCTTCTTCTCAACCTTTGTTCTTGATTTCTATCTCTTAAGTTTTGCAGATCTACCGCGAACCCGACAAATTCTAATTGTAGGAATCCAGCTCCCACAACATACACAAGAATGAAGAGAGTAATCTGACCAGAATGAAGAGTGAATAAAGATGTATCCGCGGTGGAATTGGTGAATCCCGACTCCAATAAGAAAGTTTGTAAAGTATGATACCAAGCTCGGGGAGCTTGCTAAACTCCGTATATTGCCTTATGTAGTTTGCAAACGTGATTAGGCCGATCCAGATCAATAAAACCTGGAGGCTGTCGCATATAAACTTCTTCAGACAATTCTCCTTGCAGAAAAGCATTGTTTACATCGAGTTGGCGAAGAGGCCAATTGTTAGAGACAACTTGACCAAGTACCACTCTGATTGTTGTGGGTTTAACGACAGGACTAAAAGTCTCAAAATAGTCAATTCCCGGACGTTGATGAAAACCTTGAGCGACAAGACATCCCTTGAACCGATCAATAGACCCATCTGGTTTTCGTTTGATTGTAAAAATCCAATGACAGCCGACAATATTAAACTCAAAATTTGGATCAACAAGTGACCATGTGTGATTACGGAATTGTGCATTAATTTCATCACACATAGCTGCTCTCCAGCGAGGATCTTTTAGAGCTTGAATGTAAGAGATAGGTGCAACCTCTTCACCTGACGGAACTGTGGATGCAATAAAACAGAATCGAGGATTCGGTTTAACAATATTGTTTTTGCCCCTTGTCACCATTGAATGTCTGTTGCTAGTGGAGATTGTTGGATTGGAAGTCGAGGGAGAAGCTGATATCGGTGGCTGAACTTCCTGTGCAACATAAGATGTGAGAGACAGAGAACCTGATCGTGGTTGCGATTGTACCGGAGAAGCATGTGAGAGATCAGAACGAGACACCGGAATAAAGACAGACGAATGTGATGATTGTGTGGGTAGAAAAGTGACAGTAGGGAATGAAGAAGGATGTGGTTCTAGAGAAGAAGTTATAGAGGAAGCAGGCGCAACAAAGGGGAAGACATGTTCAAAGAAATGAACATGGCGAGAGACATAGATGCGAGAAGATTTGGGATCTAGACACAAGTATGTAGATTGTGTTGGAGAATATCCAATGAAAATACATGGAGATGATTGGGAATCAAGTTTGTGAGAAGAGTATGGGCGAAGCCAAAGGTAGCATAAGGAACCAAAGATTCGAAGCTTAGCATAGTTGGGAGATTTGTGAAAGAGACGATGAAAGGGAACGTTAAAAGAAATTGCAGAATTTGGCATTCTATTAATAAGATAAGCAGCTGTTGTGAAATCAAAAGACCAATATTTAATTGGCATATGAGCTTGAGAAAGAAGAGCTAAGCCCATTTCAACAACATGATGATGACGACATTCGGAAATACCGTTATGTTGCGGAGTGTGTGGTGGAGTAGTTAAGTGAGAAATCCCATTTTGTGATAGGAATCAGGCAAGAGAAATAAACTCACCGCCATTATCGGAATAAAAGGAAGTGATTTTTGTTTGGAAACGTGTTTCAACAAGTGCTTTAAATCGTATAAATGTTTCTGCAACTTGTGATTTTCGTTTAAGAGGATACAACCAAATATATCTTGTGAAATGATCCACAATGATAAGATAATATTTGTACCCATCAAAGGAATAGATATGAGAGGTCCAAACATCAGAAAACAAAATCTCTAAAGGATGAGAAGAAGAGATTGTTGTGGAACCAAATGGCAATTTATGACTTTTATTAATCGAACAAGAATTGCATAACAAAGTTTGATTTTTATTGGAAAAAGGTAGAGAAGTTGAGAAAGAATCTTATTAAGAACATCAAGGGAAGGATGACCGAGACGCGAATGCCATTCAGATAGATTTGTTTTGGTGGTTGTGAGAATTTGTGGTTTATTTGGAGAGGAGGTATCACACAACCATTCATATAATCCATCTCTAGTTTTTTCGGTTTTGAGGAGTGTCCCCGTTCTTAGATCCCTCACCTGAAAAGACCATGGATCAAATAAAACAGAAATTTTGTTATCTTCACAAAATTGGCGAACTGAAATCAAGTTCTTTTGTATCTGTGGCACAAAAAGAACATCTTTCAAAGATAGAGATCGTGATTGAGAGGGAAGAGAGAGGGAGAATGAAGAGCAAGGTTTGCCAAAGTTGATCCATCTCCAAGTAAAACATCATCACCACCATGGAAAGGAGAATGAAGAGCAAGGTTTGCCAAATCCGATGTGACATGATGAGACGCACCACTATCTAGCAGCCATGACGGAGTTTCTGATGAAGAGATAGTTGTGTTGTAAGCCCGAGGTTGCCAGTTAGAGGGTGGTTGCGAGAATTGTGGAGAAGAATTGGTTAGAACAATGCGATGTGTTGTACAAAACTTCGCACTGTGACCTTGGATTCCACATGCTTGAAACTTGCCTAAATACGGCCGTGGAGTTTTATTGCCAAAATTGAAACGCGGCTGAGAAAAATAAGAGTTTTTGCGAGACTGATTTGTGTTTCGTTGTTGAATTGCGTTTGCAGTGACCGGAAAAGCTGGAGGAGCTTGAGAACAAAATATTGCAGACTCTCGGCTTATCAGCTTCTCATGAAGCTCATCAAGGGTGGGAGGAACGTCACGACCATTGATTTGATCGATGAGAACACGATAATCTTCATCTAAACCGTCTAGAATGAATTCCACTAGATCTTCATGATCTAGTGGCTTTCCAAGAAGAGCCAATTGATCAGATTTGGTCTTCATAAGTTGGAAGTAATCATCGATGGAACGTTGACCCTTAACTGTTTTCTTCAACTGATCCTTGATTTGCCTCATGTGGCCTCTAGATGGTTTGGCATAGGTGGAATAAAGAATTGTCCATGCCTCCAGAGTTGTCGTAGCACACGAGACGAGAGGTTGAAGAGGAGTAGTAATGGCGCCTAGTAACGCCATGAAAATCAGATTGTCTTGTCTTTGCCATAAAGCAAAGGCTTGATTTGGTTTAGAAACGCCAGATTCTTCAATGGTGGGTGATGGTGGCGTTGAATGGACATCAATGTGGTGAGACAGATTGTGTCCTTTGAGAAACAGAGACACTTGAAGACTCCATGTGATAAAGTTAGAGGAATTGAGTTTTGTAACATTGTTCATGTTAACAGCAAAAATTGGGTTTTGTGGATCGGAGGGATTCACGATGGTAGCGGAATCTCCTGGGATCGATGAAGCATCAGAAACAATTGGAGAGGAATTCATTGTTTCTTAAATAGAAAAAAAATGATACGAGTAAAAGAGGAAGAAAATGAAAAGAAACAAAAGAAAACAAAAGGAAAATTTTAGAGAATTTGCAGAGATCTTTTACTGCTCTGATACCATGTCAATGATATTTCTTATTAAGTAATCAAAGATAATTACAAAGCTTCTTATATAGATGTACAAAGATGATTATAGTTCCTACAATACAGGAAGTAACAAGAAAGAGGAAGTTGTGGAGACTCCTAAATCATAGGACACATTAGAGAAGAGTATGACTAAGTCATAGAAGAGAGTATGACTAAGTCATATGTTAATACAGTAGATAAAATATTTAAACTAACCAAATTAATCGTAAACATAAAAAAGAAAAATTGTAAAATATACTCAAATTATCCATACATATCTATAGATTAATTTATGTTTGAGATATTTCGGATACCCATCCGGTTCTTGGTTTGGTATCGGTTCCGTTCTCGTTCTTTTGGTTCTAATCATATAGAACCCATATTCTTAAAAGTTCGATTCGGTTTCGGTTTGGGTAATTTCGGATTGGTTATTTTTGCCTACCCGAATTCTATTAGTAAATTTGATCATAAAATAAAAAGCGCACACTTTGTCAAATTACTTTATACAAGCCGCACGGGAGATTGCCGCGACAATGAAAACGACCATCGACGCTGCCGTGAAGAAACTCAGAGAGAAATCTCGTTTTTACTCAAAGGGTTTTGTAGAGAATGAGATTACGGCCGAGAGCAAAACGCCGGCCGCGAAGACCCGATTTGTGGATAATCTTGCGATTTTCCAATCCAACACAGTTTGTTCACAAATCACAAGACCTTTGTACCTTCATCGTCAAGCCAAGGCAGCTAAGAAAGAGACTTGCGTTATCTGTTTCGACAACGACATTGATTCTGATCTCATGTTTATTGTTGGTAAATGCGGTCACCGGTTTTGCTTAAACTGTGTGAAACAACATATACATGTCAAGCTTCTTGATGGAAACATACCGGCTTGTCCTCAGCATTGATGCAAGTCTCAGCTATCTATTGATAGTTGTGTCAAGCTTTTGAATCCAAAGCTGTTTTGGATGTGGGAACAAAGGATTAAAGAAGACTCAATTCCTTTGAATGAGAAAGTTTATTGCCCGTTCAAAAGTTGCTCTTACTTGATGTCGAAAACCGAGGTTTTGTCCTCCCCTGGATATGCACAGAAGATATGCTTCAAATGTGGTGGCTCCTTCTGCGTCTACTGCAAAGTCCCATGGCATGATTCGATATCGTGCACCGATTACAAGAGATATTATGCTGATTCTCAAAATGTGGAAGATGCACAGCTAAAAAATTTGGCGAGTTATAAAGGGTGGCGACAATGTTGCAAGTGCCAACACATGGTTGGACGTTCTTACGGATGTAAACGCATAACTTGCAGGTATCTCTCTCTCGACGCAAAATCCTTTTGATCTTTGTATTATGTTCTCTTTTAGAACTTTAGTTGAATCAAACGTTAATCAATTTATTTGATTATGATTTTCTCTATATAAAACGTTTGTGTTTCTGATAAATTTTGGAGGAAACATAGTAGTGGAATAATTTCTCTCAATTTTATTCATTAGCTAATAGGCTTATTTATACAAGGATTCTAACTTGTTCATCAAATTATTTACATTAACGGAATATGAAATATATCTTATACACAAATATTAACTTTCCTAATATCTAATAGGAAATATATTCAAGGGAGATCTCCTAACACCCTCCCGCAAGCTCATACGTGATAACACGTATGAGATTGGACAATCTTCAAGTCGTTTTCATACCCATTGTAGGTCATCGGTGGCGTTTATACCTCGCCATAAGGCCATCGATGGAGAATACGGTAGTAGTTGGGTATCTCCATTGTTTCACATCACCATGTGAATTGAACGAACTCATCAATCGGTCCATGCTCAAAGTTCACAGCAACTTCATTATATCATCGAACAACGTCTTTTTTGTAGTATTAGACGAATGAATGATGTTTTCTTTTCCTTTTTTTTTTATGCGATCCAGATTCACCATCTTTATGGCTTCGTCGAATTTGTAGTGAACGATAAATAACCACATGAAGACTTTGTCTCTAAATCTTGTCTTCTTCTTTTTTTTCTTTTTCTTTTTTTGAAGATTTGAAACAAAACTTAAACTAAACTATAATAAATGAAGAAGAACGAAGGGGAAAAAAACCTAGAAGGAGATTAAAGTTATCAAAAGACAGAGAATTAAGAAGAATTTTTTTTTTGTTTAGATGCGGAAAATAAAAGAATCATAACCCATAGAAGTTAGGATCGAAAGCTCTGATACCATGATAAATTTTGGAGGAAACATAGTAGTGGAATAGTTTCTCTCAATTTTATTCATTAGCTAATAGGCTTATTTATACAAGGATTCTAACTTGTTCATCAAATTATTTACATTAACGGAATATGAAATATACCTTATACACAAATATTAACTTTCCTAATATCTAATAGGAAATATATTCAAGGGAGATCTCTTAATCCCCGAGATCTCCTAACAGTTTCATACAATTTTGTTTCTCCTATGTAACCTTTTAGGTGTGGAAATGATTTTTGTTACGGCTGTGGTTACAGTTGGTACAACTCAAACGAGCATGGAAATTGCATTTCTCCTTGCGATGATGAACCTATACCAATTAGTGAGATTTGTCGTGTGATACTTTTGGTAGTTTTTGGTTTGGCCTTCCTAGCTCTAATATGCGTAATGTTATGTACTTTTTAATAAAGTAATGATATATTTTTCGGTTTTACCCATTGAATTCCAATTCCAAGATTGACGATAATGAGACCCAAATACATTGACAATGTTTTCAGTTACTATTTCGTTTATACCGTTGATCCATTATGATTTTTGCTTGATCTTTGTAGATTCAGTTTTCAACTTCACTATTCAAACTGAATTGTAGAGGGTGGGAAAATTTGTTTATATGTTTTCATGAGTAGAGTCACATTTGTAGGAAAATATTTCAATTCGTCGTAGGTTTAAAAGTACGACATTTGAATGACGATTTGACTCCTTCTCTAGAAGCTACTAAACTTACAAATATTTTTTATGTTTAATTTTAATCAAAGAGTATGATTCAAAGTCTAATCTATCTCGGATTAATGAATGAATCTGATTAAAGAAAGTTCATGGTAAGAAAAAGAAGAAGGAAACACTAGGCAGCCTTCAAAGAACCTTTCTACTTCCCTGCGCGTATTTGACATTGCGCAAACAACATAAAGTTATGAGACCATTTCTTGTGCCTTAACGGGTTTAATCGAGCTATAAAACCATGTCGATTGCGTAAGCATCAAATCTTTTCGAATTGGATTAATCTGAAGAATCAAAGAGCAAGATAAAGAACAAGAAGAAAAATGGAAAAATATACAAGAGCACAAACAAGATTGACGAATTTAACTATTTTCTTCGACTTGTCCCACCAAGCAAATTTTCAAGAGTTAAAATTACAAGATTTTTAAACAACTTTTTAGCTCTTCCAATCTCACACTCACAAGTGGGCCTTAAGCTATGGATAATGGGCCGTGTATTGGTGACTTTTTTAGTTCTTCTTAACTTTATTCGTGGGAAATTTTCGAAACTCTCTCCCTCTCTGTTCTTAGTCGTTTTTTCCTCTAGGTACGATCGAAATATCTTTTTTTCTTTGTTTGTTATTTTCATTACTTGTCAATTTTCTCGGTAATCTTTGATTTTCTTTCATTTTCCTCATAGTTTTCCTCTGTTTTCTTCCATTTTCTTGTCAATTTTTACGCATTAGTTTGTGAAACGAGAACTAATTATGGTGCGATTTCTTGATATTGATTTTTTGGATTTCGTAAACGTAAAACTTACCAAATTCTCTCTTCGATTGTTGCGTTCTTGAGTTAATTTTTCGAGATTTCTTCTATTTTCCAGGTTTCGACTCCATCGGAATCTACAGATTTTGTTCGGAATGGGAAGACTTTTCGTGACGAACGTAGAGGGACCAGCTTATCAATGCAAACACTGCCAAAGAGTAGAAATAGCTGCTTACGTAAATCCAGCAAATAGGGTTTGGTTTCCGTTTCTTGCTCAAACTCGTTTTTTTTCAGATTTGGTATATTTTCGTGTTCTCCAAGCAACGCTTTACGGAATGGATTTTTTATTATCGAAGTTCTTGAATAACTTAAATTTCATGGTGTTGATCAAGTTAGGAAGATCTTTTAGAAATCGAAACAAAGATTGGAGAAATTTGACATTTTTCATCTGTTTATATAAATTCTCTGTTCAAACGTACATTCTTGAAATTGACATGAGTTTTTTGTTTCTTGTGTTCATGAGTTTGTTTTGCAGATACCGCCGCAATTTGTATATCAAGCCAGTCTAGGAAAATTATATTTCTTTTTCAAATGGTAAAGCAAATTCATGTTTTTTTTTTTGCTCGTGAATAATTTCAACTTTTCTTTTTTACTAAAGACCCATTTAATTTTGGTGGCAGCGTCAATGTGGTGATTGGAACTGATGAAACAACGTTCACTGTAAATGGAGCAATCGACAAGTCATTCCGTGAGGTGTTCTGCATCGCTTGTGGCTCTCATCTCGGCTTCTACTATGTGTGTAAATCAAAAACTCTATTTTCAAGAACCGGTTCGAGATATATAGTTTCTCATTATGGGTTTTTTTCATTGACACAGGAAAGTGGAGAGATGTACAATGAAGGAAATTTCTTCATCAATAGGTGATGATACTTCATTTTGTTTTTCGCAGCAAGAAGATATTTTTCTCCTCTCTTTTTGAATCTTTGTTCTTGGCAATGTTTTGAAAACCGGACCGGCGACCGAACCGGAGATATTTTTGGGTCATGGTCAATGTGGTCCGACCGGGTCGAACCGGGTTTAATAATTTTTTTTAAATAATAATAAAATAGGTTTTGTAAAACTATAATATCCAAATATATAATATAGCCTTTGAATAAAAATATATTTTTAAAAATTAAGAAAATCATTTTAATAACAAAAAAACTATTCAAAGACAAAATTTAATGAGAAATAGTTAAGTTTATATGTAAAAAAATATTTAAAACATTAAACAACAACAAAAATTAACTAAATTCAAAACTTTTTTTTTGGTGGATAACTAAATTCAAAACTAATATTTATTTCTATAAATTTTAATCATAAAAAATTTAAAAGTGGAAAAAATGGAAATTTACAAAAAAAAAAAAACAATAAAAAAAAAACCTCAAACCCGGGTCAACCCAACCCGGCTAGCTGGCCAGTTCACGGTTGAACCCGGTCCGACCCCCGGTCCGGTCCGGTTTTCAAAACACTGGTTCTTGGGGAGTAATGGCTTTGTTCAATGTAGGTTTAAGCTCAATGGACCACCAAATGGAAGCCATGATGATGATAATCCAGCTGGAAACGAGGAAGAAGTAGATGTGATTGAAGAATGAAGCTGGTTTTATACCTTCTCTTTATTTTTTACATGCAAGTATTTTAATTTCTTAAGTGAATACTCCTCAGTACATCTTCTTTGCTCCATTTTTCTTTATATGACTTGACAACACAAACCAAATATGAACTAAAAGGATTTCATCTTTCTTTCTTTCATTTTTTTTTATGTTTACAATACAAATTTGGCATTAGGAGAAAGAACCATATTTTTCTAGAATATTAATTAGTTTTCTAGAATATTAATTGTTATACAATAGAAGTCATTAAGTCAAGTGTTTGAACATGCTGATCCGACGGTCGCTATTATCCTATAAATAATTTTATATTCCTATCTGAATTGTGTTTACTTTTTTCTTAAAGCATGATTAACATATTATTCTTTGTATATATATATAATATTACATAAGTAGAGAGATAACGTTGAGTCGTTGACAGTTAGGATTTGAAATTTCTCCTAATGATCCTAAAATATTATGTAACAACAATTCTCCAGAATTTGATCAAATCTTAAATGACATTAACACTACAAGAAAACAGCGAGAAACTGACGGCAAAATCCGTCGAAAATCTGTCAGAAAAGCCATATTCCGACAGATTTCCGACAGATAATTCCGTCTGTTCTATCTTGTCGGAAATCATAAGTCTGTCGAAAATCAGTCACAAATTCTGACAGATTTCCGACACACTTATTTCCGACAGCCTGCCGGAGTCCGACAACCCGTTGGAATTCTGTCGGAAGAATAGTCGTCGGTTAACCGTCGGTTTTGTTTCCGACAAAATGCCGACGGGTTCCGATTACTTGTAAACCGACGACTTTCCGACAACTTTCCGGCGGATGTATTTCCGACAAATGTCCGTCGGGTCATTTTCCGACGGATTTCCGACAGATTCGTAGAAATTATTAAAAATGATAATAATTTAAATAATAATTAATTTAATATAAAATTTAAATTTAAAATTTGAAATTATTTAAATTAAAATAAAATTATTTAAATAAAAATAAAAAGTAATATTGTTTTACAAAAACGTTGAAAATAAAAATCTAATCGGTGGGCGCCGAAGGAAAATCCGGGTTGTGCCCCAAGTACGCCATCATCCGTTGCATCATCTCCCTTTCCTTGTCCCGCTCGGCTCTCTCCTTCTCCCGCTCGGCTTCTAGGGCGGCTTGTGCATCTCGTATCTGTTGGACCGTCGTCTTCAAACCTTCTATTTCGACGTCCTTTTGCTGCATTTGGGCTCTCAGCTTGGATGTCTCGCTGTAGTAACAAGAAGACCCTGATGATCCTGCATCGTCGGGAAGACCATAAATCCGCCCTTTGCTCTGCAGAGCAACCTGCAGAACAAATTAAATTGTAAATGAAAAAGACTTGAAAACTATTTTAAATTTTACATACCTTTAAGACGAATTGGTTGATGATGTCGTCCGGGGCTTGGGTGAGGAGAGGGGTTCCTTCCGTGGATGGCTGAGACAGAATGTACTCGTCTTCCATTCTTCGGACGCTCTCTTGAATCTCCCGAGCTAGCTGATCCTGGACGACACCATCCTTGTTGGTGTGTGTTGCTAGCAGAAGTTCCAAGTTGTTGGGTTCCCAACCCAACTCCTTAGCCTGCAGTTGTTAGATATTTATTTGATAATATAAATGTATAAAACTAAAAAAAAATTTAATAAAAAGCAAGACGTACATAAAAACTTACCATATCCCGAGCCTTTGTCACCTTGTTGGTAGCTCCAAGGTTGTGGGTGGCCTTCCCCTTGCCGTTGCGCGTGCTGTTCCGGTTGGTAGAGTGATATGTAGAGCTCGCCTTGGTAGCCTCGTCTTGCCAATAGGCGACGAACCCGTTCCACAAGTCCGGCTTCTCAACCATCTCCTTTGGCACCTGACCGTGTTGCCACTTATCCATCCACTATAATCTCTACATTTATATTAATAAATTATAAAGTTATGAAAAAATCTTAACTTTTTCAAATAAGTGTAAAATTATTAAGAAATTCTAAAATTCTTAAGTAATTGTTACATAATTTAAAATTCTAAAATATTAAAATTCTAAATTAATCCTTAAAATTGTTTAAAAATTAGTAGAAAATGCTAACAATTTTTTCCAAAATATATAAAATATAATTTTCCTAAATCTAAGTATTTAAAATTTTGAAAAATATAGATATAAATTCAAAAAATAATTCATTATCTTAAAATTTCGAAATTGTTTAAATATTTAATTATAAAATTACCATTGTTTTAAAAAAAATTCATAAATTTCCAAATTCCTAATTCACAAATTCCAAATTCACAAATTCCAAATTCTTAATTCACAAATTCATAAATTTCCAAATTCCAAATTCCTAATTCATAAATTTCCAAATTCACAAATTCACAAATTCACAAATTCATAAATTTCCAAATTCCAAATTCACAAATTCACAAAATTTCAACCCCTAATTCACATACTCAATTCCTAATTCAAAAAATCAATCCCTAATTTACAAAATCAATACATAATTCACAAAATCTCAATTCCTAAATCAATTCCTAATTCCTAAAATCAATTCCTAAACTTACAAATGAGAAGGAATATCCGCATAACAAATCCGGCGAGGAGGAGGCTGCGGCGGCGACGAGGAGGAGCGGCGAGGAGGCGCGGCTGCGGCTGTGGCGAGGAGGAGCGGCGAGGCTGCGGAGAGGAGGAGCGGCGAGGCCGTGGAGAGGCTCGGGGTCGAATTCCGGCGAGGAGGAGCGGCGAAATCGGCGGTCGGAGGCAAATCGCGATCGGAGAAGGATTTCAACGCGTGGAGAAGAAGAAGAAGACGATGCGTCTGTTAATAACCCAAAATTTCCGACGGATTATAATCTGTCGGAAATCCGTCGGTTTGTAATTTTCATTTCGCGGGTTAAATTTGGCATATCTGTCGGAAATCTGTCGGAAATATATATATATATATATATTTCCGACAGATTTCCGACAAAAGCTTCAAAATAACAAAAAAAAAACAGAAGAGCCAGTGTCGATCGACGGATTTCGATCGACAGAAGCTTAAAGGAAGACACGTTTTACCCTAAAGCTTAAATGTTAAAACCCGTGTCGATCGACTGATATAGGGTTGTCGATCGACACTGGCTCTTCTGTTTTTTTTTTGGTTATTTTGAAGCATCCGTCGGAAATCTGTCGGAAATATATATATATATATTTCCGACAGATTTCCGACAGATTTGTGGTTTAAAGCTTGTTAACGATCCGTTTTCGTAGTTACAAGGGAATAGCATGGTTGGAGCATGATTTATAAGAGAAAATACTTGATAATATTATTATTACTTTCAAATTCTAAACATTTGGTTTTTTAGGATTTTTTCGTCAACATCTCTGTTTATGTATATGTAACTGTATGAAATGTTTTTGGTTAAACCATGAGCAAATCGCAAATCATATTTTGTATATCATCCACAAGGTTATTTACTCAATTATCTTTTACCTTTAGTTGTTAGAATCGTATGCCGACACTTTGTCTTCTCGGAATTCTGGAATTTGACATCAAATCCCCAAACCTGTCGGAAATCTGTCGGAAAAATAGATATATTTCCGACAGATTGCAGACAGATGTAAGGGTAACACGTGTCATCTTTTAAGGTTAGCATGATATTAATATTACGTCAGAAATCTGTCGGAAATATATATTTCCGACAGATTTTCGACGGATGCTTCAAAATAACCAAAATAAACAGAAGAGCCAGTGTCGATCGACAACCCTATATCCGTCGATCGACACGGGTTTTGGCAAGATAAGAAGATGAATTCTTTATAAGAAGATTATATATATCCGCTTCAGTCGGAAATACGTCGGAAATATATATATATTTCCGACAGATTGCCGACGCAAAAGCAAGTTATTAAAAAAAAAATACAAAAATATAAATAATCTGAAATTCTTGTTTATGTTAACAGATACAAACATATAATGTAACTAATCTGAGTTTGATTCTGATCCTTCCAAAGGAATTGTGTCTTCGTCTTCATCAAATTCTCCAACTTCTTCTTCTGATTCTGAATGTACTATATTATCACCAAATTCTGTGAAATCAACAAAAAGGTCCACCGCAGAAGAATGATCAACTGGATCCATCGGAGTAATTCTAATTGGTTGAATAGCATCTTGCTTAGCAACTCCATATAGTCTCCCTCTTGGATTAATTGGAATCACTGTAATCCAAGGATCTCCTCGATGTGTTACCCTAGAGTAAGAAATGTAGCATACCTGAAACAAACATATTTAGTTTAGGCAATTACAATATCATTATTTATCTATAACGCACGTATTATAAAATTTTAAAATAAAACCTGGTCTGCCTGTGATGCTAGGATGAATGGATCATACTTTTGCAGTCTCCTAGAAGAATTTACTGAAGTGACGCCAAATTGGCTCACCTGAACACCTTCTGGATATTATGGATCATACCACTCACACAAGAAAACAATGCACCTTATGCCCAACATTCCTGGATAGCGTACTTGCAATATTTCTTTGAGAATCCCGTAGTAGACTACATCACCACATGTAGCTGAAATACCGTAATTTGCAGTTGGCCTCAGCCTTTTTTCTTCATGAATCGTAAATGCAAATCCCCTAGTGCAATATCCTTTGTATGAAGTTGCTTCGAAGCTTGGGCCAGAAACTATCTCTTGTAACCATGTCGGAAACCTTTCTCCATTCTTCATTCCTTCAGAAACCTGAGATAATAATGTAGACAAATTAATAAACAAACATTTAATTAAGTATTAATTAATTCACTAATTTTAAGATATATAAGCGTTTTTTAAAAACTTACGTAATATTCCAGCCAATTTACAAACTCGGATTCCTTAGATTCTCCAAGTTCGTCTTCTGTCATTTCCGGATAATAGCGACGTATTGATGCAATGTAAATCCTGAAAGCAAACAACAATATATAACATATGAAACCTATATATTACTTAGGTATTAAAAAAAAGATGTATTTAAATAAGTTCTGTTTTTACCTTTCGTACTCCGCCATCTCCTCACAATTCGTTAGGATATACATATGTAAGTGACTCCACTCATCTTGGGATAGGAGGCGTTTTTCTCTCTCCCAATCACTCGGCCAACTTGCCAAAACAACTCAGGGACCAGCGCGGCATACATGACTCTCTCTCACCTCTATCATCATGACGAGCAAGACGTCTACTCTTCGTAAGAACTTCCCGTGGAAAGTAATATTCCGCAAACTGTGATGATTCTTCATTGATACTCTGTGCGACAATAGAACCTTCAACTCGAGCCAAATTTTTGACCTTCTTCTTTAGATGGAACATGTACCGCTCAAAAGGATACATCCAACGAAATTGAACGGGACCACCTAGTTCGGCTTCGCGGGGGAGGTGTAGGGGAAGATGTTCCATAACATAAAAAAAAGACGGCGGAAAGATCTTCTCAAGATTGCAAAAGATCACTGGTATATTGACATCTAAATTGCGCATCCCCTCAACTGTAAGTGTCCTCGTGCATAAATCCCTAAAGAAAGCACCAACTGCTGCAACAGCTTCGTGGACAGTTTGAGGAAGGAGATGGGTAAAAGCAAATGGAAGAAGCCTCTGCATCACTACATGACAATCATGACTCTTCAGTCCCATAAACTTTAGATATCGTGAGTCTACGCAGTTACCCAGATCAGCTGCATATCCATCAGTGAATTTAACTTCGTCTTTAATCCACCTGAAAAATTCTCTTATCTTTTCTATTTGCAATCGGTACGGAGGAAAAGGATATGTACCATCGGGAAGACGTTCAAGATAATCACGGTTGCAAATCTTTGAAACATCCATCATAGACTTCACATTGTCTTTTGTCTTTCCCGGGATGTTTAACACGTATTCATGATGTTGTCAAAGAAGTTCTTTTCAACATGCATCACATCGAGGTTGTGCCTTAATAAATGATCCTTCCAATACGGCAAATCCCAAAATATACTCTTCTTGTGCCAGTTATGAGCTTCCCCTACACCACAAACCGGTTCATGCCCATTACCCCCACAATCAGGAGTCCTCTCAGCACCAAAATCTCCCAACTGCTCCAATATAGTACGACCGTCTATCTCATCAATTGGAGCATCAAACACTTGTTTATTTTTCTTAAATAATATTTTAGACCGACGATAGGGATGGTCGTCCGGTAGAAACCTTTTATGGCAATCAAACCAACATGGCTTTCTTCCATTCCTCAGTTGGAAAGCGTCAGTGTTGTCTTGGCAAAACGGGCACGATAATCTTCCATGAGTAGTCCATCCGGATAGCATACCGTATATTGGAAAATCGCTAATAGTCCACATAAGGACCGCACGCATATGAAAATTTTGCTGCCGTGAAACATCAAACGCTTCGACACCGTGACTCCATAACATTTGTAACTCATAAATCAATGGTTGGAGGAATACATCAAGTGATCTCTTCGGATGCTCAGGGCCGGGAATAACAACGGAGAGGAATAAAAACTCTCGACGCATGCACATACCAGGGGGCAAATTGTACGGTGTTACGATTACGGGCCACAAAGAATACTGCCTTCCATGCTTCCCAAATGGGTTGAAACCATCCGTACTTAACCCGAGGTACACATTTCTTGACTCGTAGGCAAAATCCGGATACAACATTTGAAAATGTTTCCACGCTTTTGCATCTGAAGGATGTGTAATCTCTCCATCTTGACGATGCTCTGCATGCCATCTCATTTGTTCTGTCGTTCGCGCAGATTGATATAACCTCTTTAACCTCGCATTCAATGGTAAGTACCACATACGTTTATATGGAATTGGAACTCTGCCGCCAGTATCCTGATACCGTGGTTTACGACAAAATTTACATCTTCTCCGGTCTTCGTCTTCTCTCCAATATAGCATACAGTTGTCGATGCATACATCTATCACCTGATACGGCATACCAAGACCAGCTACAAGTTTCTCTATCTCGTAGTATAATGCAGGTGCCTGATTATCTTCAGGCAAAATATCTTTCACAAAATCTGCTATCGCATCAACACACTCTTCCGCCAAATTGAAGTTCGTCTTAATGGTCATCAGTCTACTAGCAGTTGATAAAGGTGAATGTCCGTCTCTACACCCATGATATAATGGCTGCTTCCCTGCGTCTAACATATCAAAAAATCTTCTAGCTTCTTCATTTGGTTCTTCTACTCTATCCTCCCCTATTACGATCGATGGCAAATTCTCTCTAAACGCATCATGAACTATCTCAGCGGTACCTACACCAAAATCTACTTCCGTTCTATGTTCGCCTAAGCTATCCGTTCTATTTCACCTAAGCTATCCGTTCTATGTTCGCCTAAGCTATCCGCAACATATGGTGCACTGCTACTACTACCACCATCATAATTAGTTTCTCCATGAAAAAACCAAATTTTGTATCCCGGCATAAAACCATGGGTATACAAGTGATGCCAAACTTGTTCTACCTTAACATTACGCGAATTGCAACAATTTAAACATGGACATTTTATTTCCGGTCGATTCCTGACAACCGCCATGAACTCGCATATACCTCGTGCATAACTTTTATTTAATGTGTTCGACTCCGGATCATACATCTCTTCATCCATCCACGATCTATAATATCAAGAAGATGACATCTCCCTCTCTTAACAATTTTTTTCTAACAAATGTTTGGTTGGAAGTTATTGTTGTGAGTGAATGAAGATGTGTGGAATCATATATATAAATACGCTGACCGTCGGAAATCTATTGGAAAGGCGTCGGAAAACCAACGGATATAATAACGGCTATATAACGGCTATTTTTCTGACAGATTTCCGACAGCTAGTTGGGTGTCCGTCGGAAAATATTAACGGTAATATCGTTTCCGACGTATTTTCGATAAACGGCCGGAATCTCCTCCGGCGTCGGCACCGGCTAGTTACACGGTCCAATAATCTGACCGATTTCCGACGGTCTTCTTATCAGTCAGAAATATTTCCGACAGATTGCCGACGGAATTGAAAAATTTCGGTTTCGTCAGAAATCGGTCTGTTTACCGTCAGAAATTCCGTCGGTTTTGCGGCTGTTTTCTTGTAGTGTAAAAATTTCCAACAAAATCCAAATGACAGATTCACTTCAATATGCTTCCCCAACTATTTATAATATGAGATGCAATTTGTGACCATAAGAAGGATAGTGCATTGTTTAAGACTATAAGGGACACGAGTACATGGCTTGTATGGATGCGGGGATTAGGCGAAGAAGTTCTTTGTTTCCTCATCAAGCCAAGGAAACTAAGTGCCTTATCTGTTTCGATGACATTCATTCTGATCTCATGTTTCTTGTTGGTAATTGTGGTCATCGGTTTTGCATAAATTGTGTGAAACAACATATACAAGTAAAGCTTCTTGATGAAGCCATACCGGATTGTCCTCAGCTGTAGGAATTTGCACAGATTTTAACCGGATTAATCTCTATTAATCAACCTAGTGACAATTCCTTTTCCTAGGATCTAGGGTTTGTAAACAATAAATCTGATAGAACGGATCTCGAATATACCTGGAGATTATGCAGCGAAAGATTGTCTGGTTATCGAGATCTGTAGCGCATCAAATGTTGCGCCTCTACGGTTAGTCCACACGCACACAAACTGGAATCCGCAGGGATGCTAGTGCCTGGAATCGGATCTCTCAGGGAATCCTACGTTTTAGAGGCGGCTATGGACTTAAGGCTTATCAGGTTTTCGTGCCTCATATCCTATATATAGGCACGAGCCAAAAACCTAATTGACCAGTAAATAAACCGCCTCAAATTAAGTCATTAAACCGAAATCTCTATTTTGATTATTGGCCCGTGTTGATCGACACTACTCAGTGGTGTCGATCGACACCTTCTTTAAACCACGATTATAATGTTTATCAAATACACATGTCGATCGACACCACTCTATAGTGTCGATCGACACCTCCTCTAAAACATGATTCTTATGTGTATCAAATACACATCATTTGATCATTACATTAATGATCATTCCCACATAAAGTAAATCCAGTTTGCTTAGGTGTGTGACCCTGTAGGATCATATAATACTAGCAATGAGTTCATAACTCATAGATCATCAGCGGCTTCTAGCAAAACGTCATGACCACCTAGTATTATATGAATGTCTAATCTCGACAGTACAATTATCTCTAGAGTGAATACAAGTGTGATTTCAGGACATTCCCAACAATCTCCCACTTGTACTTGAATCAACTATTCCCATAATCCCTTCGTCTCTATATCTCGATATGGCATAAGGCAAGAACCGTGTCATCCTTATTACAACCAATATCATGTTCATCGAACTCCGATTTATACTGATTAAAAAAAACGACTGACAATCACCTCGTTTGAGCGCGGCCACGCATTTCTCAGTATCAAATCTTCGATGGGCCCTGAGATATTTATCTCCTGTTATATAGGAGGGACAAATCCCATCTTGTTCCATCCCAGTTACTTCACACACTTCATGATACGCCCAATCAATGCCTTTATAGTCACCTGTTACGGATAACGTTTGACAAAGTCAAAGCGGACCAATTCATATGCAAGAAATCATGATGAACTCAGGTCTAAGGACTATACTCTATAGTCGTAATGAAAACCTCTTATGACACTTATATAACTATCCTGTAGAGTTCTCATTAGGGGGTCATGTCCGATCATATGTTCTCTAACATATATCTATGTGATTGACTTTAATACTCTTATTAATGACTCCATAAAACTTAGTCATCAGTCTCCTCACATACCAGTCTCACGCAGTTGTTAGTGTCCCACTTTAACAACCTTGACCAGGGACTAATATAATCTATGTCATTTATCACTTATAGGGTTTCATGATCAAGTCCTCAACTTGATGACCTATAAGAATGCCATAAATTACTTTGGGACTATTATTTAATTATCCAATAATCAAATAATACATGAAAAAATTTCATTATGACATAACCAAAGTATGTCCACATGAATATCATAACATAACTAAATCCATTACAACTCCCAGTAGAATCAAGATCACATCTTAATATATTTAATACCTACAGCAGGAGGGTGAAACTCATGCTTAGGTCGTGGGAGAGGCTGCGGAGCTCTGCTTGGAACCCTTTCCAATAAACCGCAGGGTTTGGTGCTCTGCTTGGGACCCTTTCCAACAAACCGCACCGCTATATAGACACAAGACATAACCATAATCCGACCGGAAATCGTCTTTGTCCGTCTAACCACTCTCAACAAAAACCATTACTTCCTCAGTTCACCAAGCTCCTATCCTTAGTATTCCTCAAATACATGAGAATATTCTTGGTAACTGTCCAGTGACTTTCACATGGATCATATTGGTATCTACTCGTCTTGCTTAAAACACAAGCAATATCTGGACGAGTGCAGGTCATGGCATTCATGATAGATTCCACTGCATACGCCTGGGAATCCTACTCAAACGTTCTTGCTCAGCCAGTGTCTAGAGACATTGCGTTTTGGAAAGATTAATGCCATGAGAAATTGGTATGAGGCCCTTCTTGGAATCTTGCATACTAAACCTGTCCAAGACCTTATCACCATAAGCATCTTGACACGATCCAACTATCCTACCCAATCTATCTCTATAGATTCTTATTCAAAGAATTCACGTGGCTTCTCCCATGCCTTTCATTGAAAAACAATTTCCGAGTCAAGTCTCCAAAACTAAAGCAACGGAACGTTATTTCCGAGAAGAAGTATGTCATTTACATACATAATGAGAAATGCAACTACACTCCCACTAGTCTTCATGTAAACACATGGTTCCTCTTCGTTCCTGATGAAGTCAAACCTTTTTGACAGCTTTATCAAAACGAAGATTTCAACTCCATTATGCTTGCTTTAATCCATAAATGGATCGATGAAGCTTGCATTCTTTCCCAGCATTATTAGGATCTGTGAAACCTCAGGTTGTGTCATGTACACATCCTCTTCAAGAATTCCATCAAGGAAAACTGTTTTCACATCCATCTGCCAAATCTCATCACCATGATAAATGGCAGTTGCTAGGATAATCCGAATGATTTTAAGCATAGCGACTGGGAATAGGTCTCTTCATAGTCATACCATGAATTTGCTTGAAACCTTTAGCCACTAACTTAGCTTTGTATATCTTGATATATCCATCCACGTCAATCTTCTTCTTGAAGATTCATTTACACTCAATGGCTTTTACACCATCAGGTAAATCTACCAAGTACCATACCTGGTTTTCTGACATGGATCCCATTTCGGATCTAGCAGCTCCAAGCCACTTTTCGGAGTCCGGACCCAACACTGCTTCTTCAAAATTCGCAGGCTCGTCATTGTCAATTATCAACAAGTCATGACAATCGGTCGCGAGAAATCCCTATTTCTCGGAATCGTGACGTATCCTTTCGGATCTACGAACTTCAGGCACCACAGGTGTAGGTTTCTACAACTCTTTGCAGATCCGGCTACTGCTCTTCCTTAACAGGTTGAGTAATCTCCTGTGACTCTCGAACATCTTCGAGTTGTACTTCACTCCCACTAGTTTTCTTGGAAAAACAATCTCTCTCAAGAAAACATAGTTCTTAGCAACAAACACTTTGTTGTCAAAACGGTTGTAGAAGTAGTATGCCTTGGTTTCCTTAGGACAACCAATGAAGTAGCACCTATCGGATTTGGGTGTGAGCTTGTTAAATGTTTTACATAAGCCTCATGACCCCAAATTTTCCATGAAAGACAAATTGGAACATTTCCAGTCCACATCTCATGTGGTGTCTTTTCAATTGATTTTGATGGAACCCTATTTAGTGTAAACTCAGACATTAAGTAGAGTGTATCCCTAAAAGAGATATAATGGAAGATCTTTGTGACTCATCATTGATCGAACCATATCCAATAAGGTCCGATTCCTCCTCACGGAAACTCCATTCCATTGGGGTGTTCCAGGAGGAGTGAGCTGTGAAACAATTCCACACTCTCTCAGATGATCACTTAACTCTTGACTTAAGTATTCTCCTCCGCGATCTGATCGAAGAAGTATTCTCCTCCGCAATCTGATCGAAGAGCTCTAATACTTTTTCCAATTTGATTATGTACTTCATTCTGGAATTCCTTGAACTTTTCAAAGGATTCCGACTTATGACTCATTAGATAAACATAGCCATGCCTACTGAAGTCATCAATGAAGTACTGAAAATTTCCTCTAGCACTAGTGCCCATCGGGCCACACACATCTGTATGTATAAGGCTCAATGATTCTTTGCCCTTTCATTTAGTTTGATAAAATGGGCCTTAGTCATTTTGTCCAACAGTAGGATTCACATTCCTCATATGATTCACAATCAAGTGAGTCCAGAAGCCCATAGCTATGGAGCTTTAGAATCCGATGTGGCCCAAAATGACAATGCTAGAGAACCGTTTTGTGTTTATGTTATAGACAGGCATAGATTGGTTTAAGACATAAAACCCATTCTCTAATGGGGTGCTACCATAGAATATATCATTAAGATCAAAAGAGCAACATTTGTCTTTTATCAAAATAAAATCATTCAAAATCATACAAGAAAATGAAATGACATTTCTGCTCATAGCAGGTACATAATAGCAATTATTTAGTTTCTAAAATCAAGCCTGAAGGCGACTATAGATGGAAACTTCCTACAGCTAATGCAGCAACCCTTGCTTCATTCCTGTTGAGCATATCCACTTGTCCCTTCTTCAACGTTCTATTGTTGCTTAGGCCCTGCATATTTCAATAAATATGAGCACCACAACCAGTATCTAATACCCTTAAGATAGAACTTGAAATAACATAAACACCTGAAGAAGAAGTCTCACACATCTTCATTATTTCCATAGTATCTTCCATGTATTTCTTGCATTTTCTCCTCCAATGCCTTGGCTCCCCATAGTAGCTGCATGTATCATCATCAGATGGGCCAGACTTGGGTTGAGTGAGAAACTCGGGCTTATCCTGATTCACAATCTGGACGGCCTTTCTCTCACCCTTGTCTTTACCAGGTTTCTCAAACCTTTTGCCTTTCTTGATATTGAGCTCAGCTGTCTTGAGCATGTCATGCAGCTCAGTCAACGTCTTCGTCAAGCCATTCTTGATGTAGTTCTTGATGAACTTATCATAGCTTGACGGCAGTGACTGCAGAATGATGTCAGTAGCCAACTCTTGGCTAATGGGACAATCCAGTCTCCTCTGGTTATCAATATAACCCATCATCTTTATGACATGAGGACTCACTAGAGCATCCTTTGGTAGCTTGTACTCAACTAGAGATTTAACCGTCTGGTATCTCTCAGTTCGAGTCTGCTTCTGAAACATAGCTTTCAGGCTAGTGACTATCTCGATAGGCGATTCCACATTCTCAAACTGCCTCTGCAAGTCCGAGTTCATGGTAGCCAACATCAGACGGTGCACGTCGACCACATCATAATAATGCCTATTCCAAGCATCATATACTGCATGTGAGGCATTGGACCTTAGTTTCTCGGGGAGAACTTTCTCAAGGACATAGTCCTTTCTTTCCTGCTTGAGAACAATTCTCAAGTTCCGATACCAATCAAGGAAGTTGGATCCATTTAACTTGTCCTTCTCAAGGACGGATCTCAACGAGAAAGAGTTCTGATTAGACATAACTGTAATAAGAGAAGGAAAAATCAGTTATGATATTCAAGAAATGAGAAATCTTAACAATTAAGAAAACTCGCATTATATTCAAAACAATGTTTCCTCAAATGAATATAATGATCCAAGATCCATATTTCACCAAAACCCGAGCGAGCCATTGGCTGTCACTCAAATCTTAGCTATATAGGTAAGCAACACTTTGCTAATCATATCCATTATGACTCTTGGTTGTGGATAAGACATCTTATGTTTTAACCACCTGATGTCTCTGGGCCCAGAACTTCTGATAGCCCATTCAAGTAAACCAATCTCTTCAGTCATGTAATAGTTGATGTCATGCACTGCAAGCCCATCAACTCAATTACCTACTGCCTTACTCATGTAACTGCAGACACCTTGCACTGCAAGCCTATCACGCAATAAAACGAGTCTTGACAGCTGACAAGATCGGGAAGACATCCAGAACACTTGATATTTTAGTTGAGGAACTGAACATTTAATCCTAACACATATCCAATATGCATTCAGGAAGGTTTAGAATCTCATTAAATCTGGTTTGGATATTTGATTGTAGGTTCACTAACCCACAATTTTCGTAGGCTGTCGATCGACACTACCTTAGTGTCGATCGACACTCACCTCTCTGGAATATTTCTTCGACAACCGATCAATCCAATTGAACCGGTTTCGATAACCGACCCGATAACCGGTCAGTGTCGATCGACACAACATTTGTATCAATCGACATTGACTAACCAAATTTAATTTTCTATAACTGGTCAATCCAATAAACCAAATCGATAACCGGTCAATCCAATTGAACCGGATCGATAATTGGTCTCTGTCGATCGACATAACGATTGTGTCGATCGACGCTAACCAAACCAAATCAATTTTGCGATAACCGGTCAATCCAATTGAACCGAATCGATAACCGGTTATTCCAATTGAATCGGGTCGATAACCGGTTGGTGTCGATTGACACAACATTTGTATCGATCGACACTAACCAACTCGCAATAAACCACAATAAGCTGGTTTAATTGATTTCTAACCAAGCGCGATAACCGATTCAATCCAATTGAACCGGTTAACCAACCGCAAGGCCGTGTCGATCGACATAACCATTTGTGTCGATCGACACTTGGGTTTCTAGAACTTTGATCTTACGATCGAAAACCCTGGAATTTTAGAAAAGTCGTGTCGATCGACACAATCGGTTCTGATCAACTTTAACAAAACAAATTTCAGTGAAAAATTGATCTAGCAAGCATCCTAAACATCACATGTTTCAATCTGAATTCTCTAATTCAATTATATGCTTTTAGATTCATTAGTTAAACCATAAGGCTCTGATACCACTGTAGGAATTTGCACAGATTTTAACCGGATTAATCTCTATTAATCAACCTAGTGACAATTCCTTTTCCTAGGATCTAGGGTTTGTAAACAATAAATCTGATAGAACGGATCTCGAATATACCTAGAGATTATGCAGCGGAAGATTTTCAGGTAATCGAGATCTGTAGCGCATCAAATGCTGCGCCTCTACGGTTAGTCCACACGCACACAAACTGGAATCCGCAGGGATGCTAGTGCCTGGAATCGGATCTCTCAGGGAATCCTACGTTTTAGAGGCGGCTATGGACTTAAGGCTTATCAGGTTTTCGTGCCTCATATCCTATATATAGGCATGAGCCAAAAACCTAATTGACCAGTAAATAAACCGCCTCAAATTAAGTCATTAAACCGAAATCCCTATTTCGATTATTGGCCCGTGTCGATCGACACTACTCAGTGGTGTCGATCGACACCTTCTTTAAACCACGATTATAATGTGTATCAAATACACATGTCGATCGACACCACTCTATAGTGTCGATCGACACCTCCTCTAAAACATGATTCTTATGTGTATCAAATACACATCATTTGATCATTACATTAATGATCATTCCCACATAAAGTAAATCCAGTTTGCTTAGGTGTGTGACCCTGTAGGATCATATAATACTAGCAATGAGTTCATAACTCATAGATCATCAGCGGCTTCTAGCAAAACGTCATGACCACCTAGTATCATATGAATGTATAATCTCGACAGTACAACTATCTCTAGAGTGAATACAAGTGTGATTTCAGGACATTCCCAACATCAGCATCACTGCAAGTCTCAGCTATCGGTTTATAGTTGTGTTGGGATTTTGAATCTCCGCCTGATTTTGATGTGGGAACATAGGATTAAAGAGGATTCAATTCCTTTCAGTGAGAGATTTTATTGTCCTACCAAAGTTGCTCTTACTTAATGTCCAAAACCGATCTTTCTTCATATGTTAAATCTGGACTCAGGAGGTGCTTTAAATGTGGTGGCTGTGTTGGGATATCAATCCAAGTTCCACATCTGAAGATTAGACGAGATAGGTCTAATATATAAGTAAAGTCCATCCAAATTAGTATGAGGCCTTTTTGGAAGGACGGGCTTTAATGCTTCGGGCCAAAGCGAACAATATCATACTAATTTGGAAAGTTGGAAATGAGCTTTAAAAGCCTTTCAATATGGTATCAGAGCGGTTCGAGAAGTGGACCTGGAGAAGTGGATGGGCAAAATAAAAGATGTGGGAGCAGACTCCTCATAAGATGATGCCAAGATTTTGCTAGACCCTAGCACAAACGAGATGGGTACAAGATGGTACTTAAGGTTTAGCTAGAGGGGAGGACAAGAGTCATGTGGTCCTTGGTTTAAAGGGAAGAATGTTGGGATATCAATCCAAGTCCCACATTTGAAGATTAGACAAGATTGGTCTAATATATAAGTAATGTCCAACTAAATTAGTATGAGGCCTTTTGGGAAGGAAACCAAAGATAAATCCGTGCGGGCTTTGCCACTTGGGCCCAAAGCGGACAATATCATACTAATGAGGGGAGTTGGACATGGGCTTTAAAAGCCTTTCAACATGCTCCTTCTGCGTCTATTGCAAAGTTCCATGGCATGATTCGCTATCGTGCATCGATTACAATAAGTTGCAGCTAGCCTAATTCTCAAACTGTCGAGGATGCAAAGCTAAAATCTCTTGCAAATCTTAAAGAGTGGCGTCAATGTGGCAATTGTCGTCACATGGTTGAACGTTCTGACGGATGCAGCCACATGACTTGTAGGTATATACAATCCTCCTAAGAGTTCTCTGAAAGAAGGTTTTTTTTTTGCCGAATTTGGTTATGTTTATGGTATATAAACGTTGCGTTTCATACGAATTTCATTCTTCCTTTGTAACATTTTAGGTGTGGAAATGAGTTTTGCTACGAGTGTGGATACAAATGGAATACCTTAACTGGCCATATATGTTGCATTCCTCGGTACGATCTGTAGAAATTGATTCTCTATTAACTTGCGTTTTAAGCTTTACAAACTCTGTATATATACAACCAGAACATGTCGGCTAAACCTAAGAGATGACCTTAATCTAAAGCCTAAAGCCCATAATTAACTTTGATATATATGTTCTATTATAATTTGGCCCAATACTCCCCCTCAAGGTGGAGCATGAGGATTGTGAATGCCCAACTTGGAAACTAATCGCTGAAAAGGAACACTCCAAGAGCTTTAGTTAAGATATCAGCAATCTGCGATTCCGAACGGATATGTTGAGTAACAATGATGCCTTTTTGTACTGCATCACGGACGGAGTGACAGTCATTTTCAATATATTTCGTACGCTCATGAAAGACGGGATTTTCTGCAATATGAATCGCAGCTTGACTATCACAGAAAAAACGTGTTGGAGCAGATTGGTCGATACCAAGAGTCGTCAATAACTTACGTACCCACTTTATTTCTCGAAGAGCAACCGACATAGCTCTATATTCGGCTTCGGCTGAAGAGTGAGAAACCGTGTCTTGCTTCTTAGTTCTCCAGGAAATAGGCAAACCTCCAAGCATAACCACATATGCAGTAAGAGACTGTCGTGTTAACGGACAAGCTGACCAATCAGCATCACAATAAATTGAAAGCGCGAGATCCGCATCTGATCGTAACAAAATACCTTGTCCTAAAGTTCCCTTTAAAAATCTGACGACGCAAAGAGTTGCTAACCAATGAGCCTCCTTAGGTATTTGCATAAATTGAGACAAGATATGAACCGAATAGCACAATTCGGGTCTTGTATTGAGAAGATAAATTAGTTTCCCAACAAGACGCCGATACTTCTTGGGGTCTTCTAAAACTGGACTGTCCACGACGGCGAGTTGATGATTTTGTTCAAGAGGCGTTGGTGCTGGCTTAGATCCGAGGTTCCCTGTCTCAGTCACAATGTCTAGCGCATACTTCCGTTGAGACAAGAATATACCGTCAGGTCCTCTACTTACTTCTATACCAAGAAAATATTTTAGTTTTCCAAATCCTTCATAGCAAAACACCTCCCCAAATATTCTTTAAACTTGCGCAACATGTGAGCATGATTTCCTGTAATGACAAGATCATCGACATAAACCAACACTTTTAACTCAATACCCTTATAAGAGTATGAGAAAAGCGAATAATCATCGTATGACTGAATAAAACCAAATTTTAGCAAAGCATCAGAGAGCTTTTTGAACCAACATCTCGGAGCTTGCTTAAGACCATACAAAGATTTTCGCAATCGACATACTTTACCGGGATGTGTATGGTGAAATCCCGGTGGTAACTTCATATAAACTTCTTCTTCAAGATCACCATGTATAAAAGCGTTTTGTACGTCCATCTGATATACTTCCCATTGTTTTGCTGCAACCATACGTAAAAGTGTACGAACCGTACGCAAAAGTTTCATTGTAGTCTTCGCCTGCTACTTGATTATTTCCTTGGACAACAAGACGCGCCTTATGTCTTTCTATAGTGCCATCAGCCAAGTGCTTAATCCGAAACACCCATTGGCTACCAATTGCTTTCTTTCCTGGGGGAAGATCCGTAATGTCCCATGTATGAGTATCTTCAAGTGCGATAATCTCTTTTGTGACAGCATCGTCCCAAACCTTTATACCCACAGCATCTTTAAAACTCTTTGGTACAACAGCGGTTGTAATGGCAGTCAAATATGCCTTATGACCTGAAGAAAACTGCTCATCTGATATAAAATCTGATAATGGATATAATGTATTACCTGGAGCGTTAGACGAGGACAAAGAATCGGTTGGAGGAAGAGCGTGATGAGTATGATGTGTATTAGAATCACTTGTTGTATTATAAAGAACATAATCCTTCAAAATTACTGATTTCGTCTTCTCTCGATGACCTCTCCCAAGGTTTTCAGAAGGTTGAGTTGAATTTTGTTCTGGTTCAACTACATCCTCTGGTTCATGTTCTGTTTCAACTATAAGATCCGTTGTAGCATTCTGTTCTTCTTCAATTTCGTTTTGCAAAGCAGGTGTAGAAAGAGTAAGTGGTGAATGAACTTCAGTCTCGGTTTCCACATTCTCCTTTGCAAGAGACGAATTTTGACTAGGAATGCTCCCCCTTGCGATTGGCGCGACAAGCCAATCATCATTACACTTGTCGATTGGCGATGGTGAAACTGGTTTTGTGATTTGTGCTTCGGCAAAAGGAAAAACATCTTCACAGAAGATGACATCTCTTGAAACTAAGAACTCGTTATGTTCAACATCATAAACCTTCCATCCTTTCTTACCAAAAGGGTATCCAACAAAGACACACAAACGACTACGATGACCAAATTTGTCTTTATCGCGAGTCATTCTATGTGTATGACAAGCAGAACCAAATACTCTCAACTGCGTATAATCAGGTTTAACTCCATGCAAAATCTCATATGGTGATTGTCCTTTATGAATAGAAGTTGGCGTTCGGCTTATCAAGTATGCGGCAGTAAGAACGGCTTCTCCCCAAAATTTGATCAGAAGACTAGCTTGAAACATAAGCGCTCGAGCAACGTTGAGAATATGTCTATGTTTTCTTTCAACTCTACCATTTTGTTGTGGTGTAGCAACACATGTCGTTTGATGAACAATTCCATGGTCCTTGAAGTAAGAAGAAAGGACCATGAACTCACTACCGTTATCGCTTCGAACTACTTTAACTTGCTTGTTGAATTGTCTTTCTGTATAAGCAAAGAACTTCTTCAAAATATCTTTAACCTCTGATTTTGCGAGTAAAAGATATGTCCATACGGCTCTAGAATAATCGTCAACAATGGTCAAAAAATATACTGCACCACAAGAGGAAGGAACCCGATATGGTCCCCATACATCCACGTGAATAAGAGAGAAACATTCTGATGTTTTATTTAAGCTATCATAAAAGACCTCACGAGTTTGCTTAGCCCTAAAACAAATGTCACATGGACTAGAGCTAGCTGATTTTATTGAACTAGAAAGAAACGACAAATCTGAAAACACTTGAAAAGACGGATGTCCCAAACGCTGATGCCACAAGACTTGATCAGAAATACCAGCAACCCGATGACTCTTTGTTGAGACTAGATCCGTGAAACGGTCTTGCAAAATACATATCGTATCAGTAAATAATGCAAAACAATTTACTTGTTTTAATAATTTTGCAACAGAGATTAGAGTGCAATTTAAGTCAGGCACGTAAAGCACATTCAGCAACGTAATCTTAGCCGAAAGTGTACACGATCCCATGCTCATTGCAAAGGTTTTGCCTCCATCAGCAAACGCAACAGAACAAGGTGATATCATTGAAACATTGGTTAATAATGACAATGATCCTGTCATGTGGTGAGAGGCACCTGTGTCGAGAATAACGTCACCAAGTTTACTCTTACCGGACAATCTATCAGAAGCATTGGTTCCAGACTTTTCTTGAATCATTTGATTAAGCACTTTCCATTGATCGGGTGTCAACTCGGTAAATGCGGAAGAATTAGAGCTTGTAGCATGAGCAACATTAGCTTGTCCTCGACCACGTCCCCCAAAACCACGACCTCCTCTCCCACGACTAGCAATAATTTGACCACGGCTCGGATTATGTTCAGAGTACCAATCAGGGTACCCAACAATTTGCCAACAATCCCGCTTATCGTGACCAGACCGTCCACAATGAGAACACAACATCCTCGCTCTCAAAATTGTATTCTCTGAACGGTTATGTGAGTCTGTTTTAACAATTAAATCAGACTTTTGTTCACGACGAGAGCTACCTTCCGATGTTCCATGGTTATCACGATGAGCATGAAAACCAACCACTTCTTGTGTTTCATGACCACGAGCCGAAGTAAGCCTCTGTTCTTCTCTTACGATTTTGTTGTAGATTTCGCCAAGAGGTGGAAGAGGATCAAGTCCAATTATGTTGGTGCAAATTCCTCCAAATCTTGAATCATCAAGACCCATTACAAACTGATGAACCTTCTCTTCTTCTCTTTCTTTCGCCATTGCTGCTGCTGCTCCACAGGAACATAAATGAACAGGACGATACACTTGGAACTCTTCCCACAAGGAAGAGAGTCTTCCATAATAGTCCAACACGGACTGACCATCTTGTCTACACGAGGCAAGTTGTGACTTTATTAGATGTACTCTAACATTATTTCCGACTAAGAAACGTTGTTTCAAATTTTCCCAAAGTTGGTGAGCATCCGAGATATATGTTATCGTCGATTTCACCTTCGGTTCAATGGAAGCTCGAATCCATCCAACAATCATCGAATTTACGACGACCCAATTCTCAGAATCTGGACTGTCTTCGGCAAGCTTCTTCAAAGTGCCATTGATGAATCCCATCTTTCTTTTGGCTTGAAGAGCGTTAAGCATCTCAGATGACCATTCGTTGTAATTTTCTCCATTTAAACGGACAGACGTTATCATCGCCCCTGGATTATCGGAAGCGTATAGCGTGTATGGTGAGATTGAAGCAACTTCTTCAACCTTTTCTTCTTTCATCTCTTTGAGATCCGACATGATGATTTGAAATAAGAAATCTAAACTCTAGATTTGAAGAAACGGATTGAAAATTTGAAAAACAAAACAAGTGTTTATTTTGATCGATGCTCTGATACCATGTAGAATTTTGATTCTCTATTAACTTGCGTCTTAAGCTTTACAAACTCTGTATATATACAACCAGAACATGTCGGCTAAACCTAAGAGATGACCTTAATCTAAAGCCTAAAGCCCATAATTAACTTTGATATATATGTTCTATTATAATTTGGCCCAATATGATCATAACGAGAATCTCAATGCGCCTCAGAGGAATGGTGTGAGCAGTGAAGTGATTTGTTTTTTCATTTGTTTTGTTCTACTTTTGACGTTTCTATTTGTTTTTCTACCTAGATTAAGAGAGTAATAGCTACAATCTCTTGATCCAAACAAAGAAATCGTGTTTGCTAGTCTATGATACATTGATTTTCGAATTAATTAACAAACTTTCAGAGATGTTCTTGAACTTGACAAGTTTGGTTTGTTACCCTCCAATTCAATCCCAAGATTGACGATTTTTATGTAACGAAATTAATAACTTTTTGATTTGGAAGCATCTCTACGTAGTCCATTGCCACTGGTTATCTTTTTAACCAAAAACAAACCGTGCAACGAACCAAGATGATAAAGTTTAAAAAAAAAATAAAGATATTGCTCACTCAGGCCTAATTAAACCTAATGTCGAAAAATGTATAATCCCTTTACATGGGACAATGAATATAGAAAGAGAAGCTAAAAAACTTTCAGTGTATTCCTATTTGAATGAATTTACTTTTGATTATTTAGCTAAATTCTACTATTTCTATCTTTTTTTTCAAAATTCGAGGAATTGGTTATTTTATTCCTTATCTAAATTTTGTTAACTTTCTATTTAATGACAAACAATATATTATTCTTTGTATAAAGTATAGAATATACAGAAACAAATGTTCTAGTATGTATCTTATATGATTTAAAGAGAAAATTGATCATACTCGTAAAGGAGAATAGATGGTGGCGAAGAGCAAAAAGGCGCCTGTAAAAGTAGGAATTAGGCGGATAATAATTTTTTTGAAAGAGACTTGCTTTATCTGTTTCGACAACAACATTGATTCTGATCTCATGTTTCTTGTTGAACAATGCGGTCATCGATTTTGCTTAAACTGTGTGAAAAAAACATATACAAGTGAAGCTTCTTGATGGAACGATACCGGAATGTCCTCAGCATCGCTGCAAGTCTCAGCTATCTATTCGTAGATGTGGCAAGGTTTTGAATCCAAAGCTGAGTTTGATGTGGAAAACGAGGATTGAAGAGGGCTCGACTCCTTTGGATGAGAGAGTTTATTGTCCGTTCCAAAGTTGCTCTTACTTGATGTCCAAAACCGATCTTTCTTCATTTGTTGACTCTGGACTTAGGAGGTGCTTCAAATGCGGTGGCTCCTTCTGCGTCTACTGCAAAGTTCCATGGCATGATTCGCTATCGTGCACCGATTACAATAAATTGCATCCTAATTCTCAAACTGTCGAGGATGCAAAGCTAAAAACTCTGGCAAGTATTAATGGGTGGCGTCAATGCAGCAAGTGCCAACACATGGTTGAACGTTCTTACGTATTCGAGCATATCTCTCTCAATCATATCTCTCTCTCAATCATATATCGCATACTTCGGAGTCAACGCATAAAATCAGTGGTATATATTTGATATGATATTTGTGATCATTGTATTTTAGGAAACTAGATTCTCTACATTGTAGTATAAAACGTACCATGTAAAGCTATCAATGGAAGAAGAAAATTTCTCCATTTCTCTCGATTTGTTCATGGTATCAGAGCCAGAAAAATCAACTTTCAGTCTCTAATTGATCGATCTTTTCTTTATTTTATCTTCGTTTCCGAAATTTTCTCTGTGATCAAAAATGGCTACTCAAACGAACCCGAAACCGATCCCGACCACGACATCAGGTGATGATGCGACGATTCCGATGGAGATTGTTCGACAAACAAAATCTCCTTACGACTTGACAGCAGCGGACAACCCCGATGCTGCGATCTCTCATCCGTTGTTAAAAGAGATTAAATACGACGAATGGGCGTGTTCTCTTACTTATGCTAATACCGTTCATGTTCCAAACCTGACACAAAACCAGGAACATGCAAACTACGTGTTAACCGACAAGGATCGTGATGGTGTTAGCGGCTTAAATGACGCACAATGGCATTCTTTGGTTAATCTACTTAATGCCGGGAAGAGCCGATCAATTGAAACTCTCCCGAGTAAGTCTTCTTCTCCCTTTTGGATAATGGACACAGGCGCTACTCACCATTTAACTGGGAAATATGATATTTTGTCTAATGTGAGGTCTATGGCTCCGGTTTTAGTAGTGATGGATGACGGTCGACAACGTGTTTCTAATATTGAGGGAACCATTCGGTTAGGATCTGATTTGGTTTTGAAATCAGTTTTCTATGTTGAGGAATTTCAGTCAGACTTGATTTCGGTAGGACAATTGATGGATGAGAATCATTGTGTGATTCAGTTAGCTGATCAATTCCTTATCGTTCAAGACCGCACCTTGAAGATGGTGATTGGAGCGGGTAAAAGAGGATCGGGAACTTTCTATTTTCGTAGCTTGGAACGGGCAAGAGCTGTTACAACTCATGATGATAAATCATTTGAATTGTGGCATAATCGAATGGGTCATCCATCTGCGAAAGTAGTTTGTTCTCTTCCGGATATTTCTCTTTCCGCATCTTCTGAGTTGTTGAATAAAGCGTGTGATGTATGTCTCCGCGCCAAACAAACAAGAGATTGTTTTCCGATCAGTATGAATAAAACTTCTGAAATTTTCGAGTTAATTCATTGTGATTTTGGGGGCCGTATCGAACTCCTTCTTCCTCGGGTGCTCGTTACTTTCTCACCATCGTTGATGATTATTCAAGAAGTGTTTGGTTGTATCTCTTGAATAATAAAACGGAAACATCCACTAAAATCACAAATTTTGTGGCAATGAGTGAACAACAGTTTGGCAAACGGATTAAAACGGTGCGGAGTGACAACGGAACGGAGTTCATGTGTATGACTAGTTTCTTTCTTAGCAAAGGGATTGCTCATGAAACTTCATGTGTGGGGACACCACAACAAAATGGAAGAGCAGAAAGGAAACATCGACATATTTTAAACGTCGCAAGAGCTTTGCGGTTTCATGCCAATCTTCCAATTACGTTTTAGGGCGAATGTATCTTGACTGCTGGGCATCTTATCAATCGAACTCCCAGCTCGGTTTTGAATGGTCTTACACCATATGAGAAACTATATGGGTCAGTTCCTCACTATGATCACTTGAAGGTGTTTGATTCTCTTTGTTACGCCCATAATCAAGGCACTAATGGTGATAAATTTGCTCTGCGAAGTCGCAAATGTGTGTTTGTGGGATATCCGAATGGGAAGAAAGGGTGGAGGTTATATGATTTTGAAAAGAAGGTGTTCTTCGTTTCACGCGACGTTCGATTTTATGAAAACCAATTTCCATATGCAGACTCTGTTTCAACTTTGCCGGTGACTCAAGAGGAAGAAAATGATTTATGGGCTCCTTTATCTGCTGGTCCAATTATAAATGAAGACTTGACTAATGGGCCTGTTATAAACACATCACAAGGCCCATCAACTATCTCTTCTTCTACATCAGAATTTCCACCGACGGATGACTCTTACGTTCATGTCGTTACTCCTCCACCTTCGCCGGTAGCTCTATCGGCTTCACCAACTGTTCTGTCTCCTCCGACATTAACTCAAGCCGCTTTGCTTGGTCGTGGTCATAGAACAAAAACTCAATCTGTTACTCTACGAAACTACGTCACCAACACTGCTATTGTTCGACCGATTCCAGATAAAGGTTCTTCTATTTATCCAATCTCAAATTTTGTTGATTCTAGTCGATTCTCGGTCGTTCATCAAGCTTATTTGGCTGCGGTAATAAGTGGTATTGAACCGAATAATTTTCGTGAAGCAATGCGGGATAAACGATGGCGAGACGCCATGAGTAGTGAAATTGAAGCTATGGAAGCTAATAAGACTTGGACTCTTGAAGATTTACCCATCGGTAAGAAAGCTATCGAGAGCAAATGGGTTTACAAAATCAAGTATAACTCGGATAGTTTTATTGTAGCTTGTGGGAATCGACAAATCGAAGGAGTGGATTATGACGAAACTTTTGCTCCGGTTTCAAAAATGGGTATTGTTCGTTTATTTTTGGAAGTGGCTGCAGGTCGTAATTGGCCGGTCCATCAAATGGATGTCCACAACGCATTCCTTCATGGTGATCTTGATGAAGAGGTTTACATGAAATTGCCTCCTGGTTTTAACTCTTCGGACCCGTCAAAAGTATGTCGACTTCGGAAATCAATTTACGGTTTAAAATAAGCGCCGCGATGTTGGTTTGCAAAGCTTAATACAGCGTTGCAAGCTTATGGTTTTCAGCAAGATAAGTCTGATTACTCTCTCTTTACATTGGAGAAAAATGGTTTTCATCTCAATGTATTGATTTATGTAGACGACATGATTATCTCTGGAAGTTCACTCGCAGTAATTACTGAATTCAAAGAGTATTTGTCATCCTGCTTTCACATGAAAGATTTGGGCACGTTGAAATACTTCTTGGGGATTGAAGTCTCTCGTAATTCCACAGGAATATATCTCTCTCAACGAAAGTATGTTCTTGATATTCTTGCTGAAATAGGATTGCTAGGATCAAAGCCTGCTGCCTTCCCTCTTGATCAAAATCACAAGCTGTCTATGTCTACTTCTCCATTGCTTTCGGATCCTCAACAGTACCGGCGACTGATTGGCAAGCTCATTTATCTTGCCGTTACGCGTCCTGATCTGGAATTTTGTGTTCATGTCTTGGCTCAATATATGCAACAACCACGAGAAGATCATTGGGAAGCCGCTATACGAACTGTTCGATACTTAAAAGGGACTCCAGGCCAAGGTATTTTGTTAAAGGCTGATACAAACTTTCAAATAACGGGTTGGTGCGACTCTGATTGGGCAGCTTGTCCTATAACGCGACGGTCTGTCACCGGCTACTTTGTTCAGCTTGGAAGTTCTCCCGTTTCCTGGAAAACACGCAAACAAAAAACTGTAAGCTTGTCTTCCGCCGAGGCCGAGTATCGTGCCATGGCTTACCTCACCAAAGAGCTTCTCTGGCTCAAACGGGTTCTGGGTACTCTTGGTGTTTCTCATCCACAACCGATGATAGTGATGTGTGATAGCAAATCGGCTATTCACATTGGTACGAATCCAGTTTTTTATGAACGGACAAAACATATCGAAGTCGATTGTCATTTTGTCCGTGATGAATGTCTAAATGGGACGATCGCTCTTACTCATGTTTCAACTCACGCTCAATTAGCAGACATCTTCACCAAACCGTTGGGACGTCTTGCTTTCGACGACTTCAGAAGCAAGTTAGGCATACTAAATTTGCATGCTCCAACTTGAGGGAGGGTATTCGAGCATATCTCTCTCAATCATATCTCGCATACTTAGGAGTCAACGCATAAAATCAGTGGTGTATATTTGATATGATATTTGTGATCATTGTATTTTAGGAAACTAGATTCTCTACATTGTAGTATAAAACGTAACATGTAAAGCTATCAATGGAAGAAGAAAATTTCTCCATTTCTCTCGATTTGTTCATTACGGGTGCAACCACATGACTTGCAGGTACTAACTATTCTCTCTCGACACAATTCTCCTAAAGAGCTTCTTCGAAAGAAATAATGTGACATCTTCAAGTGATATTTTGTTTATTTACCGAATTTGGTTATGTTTTGGTTATTTAAACGTTGTTTTTCATACGGATTTTATTCTTCCTCGTAACACATTTTAGGAGTGGAAATGAATTTTGCTACGAATGTGGAGCCAAATGGAATAGCATAACCGGCTATAGATGTTGCATTTATCGGAGGTATGATCATAACGAGAATCTCAATGCGCCGGAGAGGAATACTGCCAATGCCCCGGAGAGGAATAGAGTGAGCACTGATTGGATTTATTTTTTGATATGTTTTGTTCTACTTTTGATGTTTCTATGGGTAGATCTCTTGATTAAGAGAGTAATAACTACAGTCTCTTGATCCAAACAAAGAAATCTCGCTTGCTCCAAGAGACATATATGTATTTTCGAATTAGTTAAACAAACTTTCAGAGACGTCTCTGCTTCACAATCGTGTATTTGCCTAGCTCTCACACCTTCTTCTCCTTCCCTCTTCCTCTCATTTCTTTTCTCTCTGTCTCCCTTCTCTTTTCTCTTTCATTTCTTTTTCTCTTCAAAAAATCTCAGTCCAATCCAACACTTAATATAAGAATTCCATTCATTTATCTATATCTCTTGGGCCAATTAAATCATTTTTAATAATATTCAATACATAATGCGACAAAGTTTGGGTATAATCAGATTTTTGGGACATTTGGAGTATAGTTGAACTTAATTGTTTCTTCTGAAAAATCAGATTATTTTTTTTGGTTTAAGTTAACGTTAAAACTAAAAATCAACTTGAGATCTTTTAAACTTGCCTTTGATGGCTCTGAGTCTTCCTGCTCACAGGCCTCACAACGTTGTCCAACTCCTGCTTCACAAACCAAATGCACAAAGGTAACATGAGATCAAATTTTGATATCTGAAATATTTTCTTTGAGAGGCAATCATAAACTACTAGTGAGAAAGGGAAACTTGAATGTGCTCAAACAGATTTTGACAACGACTAACGTATTGATATAATACAATATTTAGACAGAGGCAAGGATGCTTACACTCGGTGCATGGTCTTTACTCTTGAGATGCGTGGTGAAATCTTCAAAGGTTTTGGCCAGAGGAGGCTATTCCGTTATTGCATACTGTGCAATCCCAGCTGCACTTCTCTTGAAGAACCAGAGACTCCGAATCAGTGGGGAAAAGATAAGAAAAAGTTGAGAAACGGCTTTAATTTGCTGGTTATTTCAAGTGTGGGAGAGAGAGAGCAGAGAAACACCTTTCAACAAGTTTTACCAGACCCAAAGATGGTTAGAAGTAGGCAGGGAGGAAGATTGTAGAGGAACGGCCCGAAGAATGGTGTGTTTCGAACCAAAGATATTTTCTACGCTACCGGATGATATGAGCATTAAAGTAGCCGGAGTTGGATTTCCCCTTATCCATATCACTAATTGAGACCAAATGTTTATGAAACCTGGATCTGTATAGGGAAGCAACTCAACAGAAGAAGAAAAAAAAACAGATTATAGAAAGAAATGATAAGAAGACGTGTTTAAGAAGGATTCCAGTGGAAAAGATGGCTGGAAGAACATGAGGGCTCTCTCTTAAGGGGAGTATTAAGTTTCCAATGGCGGTGATGGTGAGAGGAGCAGAGTAGCCTGCCTTCTTCAATGCCGATTCTATAATGGGACGGATCCTACGAGCATCATAACCATTGGGAACCGGGCAGCTATTTATGTCCCACCACACCGTCACTTTAGCATCCTTTTTGTGCATTGGCATGCTGTCGATCCTCATTCGGTCTTCCTCTTCTTTAGAATCAGAATCAGAATACTTGATGCGTTCTTTTTCTTGCCTGCTGATCTCCTGCTTGACAAAAACAAATGCACACATTCACAAGTGAACAAGATAGCATGGGATCGAAAGGGTAACTTGTGCTTGAAGACAATGAAAAATGTATTCATAATTATCACGACTCAAATATTTAGATGGATGTCTTACAATACGTTTCCAATAATCCAACATATCCTCCAAAATAATTGAGAGACAATCCAAATCAAACCCTAATGAATAAACAAACAAACAAATTAGTCGATCATAGAATAGTCTATTTCAAATAGATAAAAAAAACCTTGTTGAATCTAGCTAAACCCTAATTTGAATTATACGGAGAGATAAGATGATTAACCTTCGAGGACGTGTTTAAGACGGATTCCGGTGGAAGCGAGGTCTCGAAGAACATCATGGTATTGTTTTAAGGTGTGTTTTAGGTTTCCAATGGCCGTGATGGTCACAGAACCAGAGTAGCCTGACTCACTCAACGCCTCTTCTATACTCTTGACGACCAAACTAGCATTATAACTATCGGGAACGGGACACCTGTTAATGTCCCACCACACCACCGCCGGTTTATCCTCCTGCGTTACCATCATCTTTATTCAATTCACCACTCCAAACCCTATAGAAGAAAAAAAACAATTTGATCTTTAAAATCTCGATTTGTGGTTAGAAGTGATACTGAAAATCGGCTTCACTTTATTATAAAGCCCAATTGAAGTTGTTCGCCTTACTTTTCTTTAGATTTTATTTTTGTTTTTCGTTTAACTAATTTAAGGGAAATTATCTTGTGAAAGTACAATGTACAAAATTCTACCTGTTTCCATTTTTTTCAACATAAATCCGAAAAGAGAAGGAAAAAGGAAATTTCTAGCGATATTAAACCTAGGTGGTATTGAAACTTTAGTATAAATAAATCTCTACCCCCACACATGAAACAATCACTAAAAAGTTATCTGTCACACACCTTCTCCAAAATCATTAATCTCTCTCTAACAGAACTAATTTCTGCAGAATCATAATGAAAATCGCTAATATTCCCTTTTCAATGTCGAACATGTACAACGCTTTACAACATCTCCGTTTCTCAAAAAGAACCTCCGGTTCCATTCCACCTCCGAGTTTCACCCCACGCGGCTACACGCGCTTGGACTCTCTGTGCGACATGATGACAAGCGGCGAAGGAGTGACACAGTTTAAAGAGATGATCTCAAAGTTAAACCGAAGAGAGCTTCTGGTTATGATGTCCTTGCTGACGTCATACTCCGGTTATTTCACGGAGATCATCGGAAACAAGAACGGGTCGTTACGCGTGCAAAAGCTCCTCGGAATATCAGATGACGTGGATGCGTTCTTGTGCGCCGCTATCTTGCGCTGTTTCCTCAAGATCATGACCGGTAAATACGCATCCTACGTGGTGGTTCGAGCCATGTTAGTTTTCGATAAGGAGAAGAAGAAGGCAATGTGCGAGCGCACTCTACGTCACGCGCTCGACATAGCGTGTGATCCACACGGATGCATCGCACTCAACGAGATTATAACCGACTTGGACGATCCTTATTACAGGAACAAGCTACTAGATTTTTTCGTGGACAACGCGCTCTGTCTAAGCAACGATGCTTCAGGGAACTTTGTGGTACAACACGTGCTTAAACTGAATGACTTGTGTCGCACGTATCATATCGCGATTAATCTACATGGCCATTGCGTTGATCTGTCGATAAAGAAGTACGGAAGCTACATCGTGGGGAATCTTCTCGAGGCAGCGGAGGAGTCGATGGTTTCGGTTGTCACGGAGCTATTGGTGTGCGAAGGAGACAGGTTGATGAGGCTAGCGAGGAGTGAGTTTGGGAGTTTCGTGGTGGCCAAGGCATTGAGAGTCACCGAGGAGAAGTCTAGGGTTGATCTGTTTATGGGTTTGGTGGATAAGCTCATGCCTTTTCTACAACTCTTGCGTAGATCTCACGGGAACAACGTTGCAAACATCTTGGAGTCGATTTCTTCATAATTAACATTGTCTCAAACTAGTCGATCTTGTAAAATCTTGTTAAAGACGTTTGTCAGTATTTTGTATACCGATTCAATTTCGATTCATATATTAAATGACTGATTCTGCTATAAAAATTTAACCAATTTAATCGGTTTGAACCTAAATCTTTGATGGAAGAGGATCTTCGAATACTATGCTCTGCTTGGGTAGTAGTATTTGTTATCATATTATGCGTGTTATTCCTCTCTCTTTATCCAAGAAACTCTTTAAAAAAAAATCATGGGTTGGTTGTCAACAAATGTTACACTTAAATAGACAAGTCTTACTGGTGGTGGTGACACTCAATATCTATGAAATATAAATCTATACGTATGTAAATTATTTAAGAAAAAGATGTTCAATAAATACCAATCTCAGTTTTAAACCTTGATATTTGCATCCAAACAAAAAAATTTGCTAAATATGTAAAATATCATTTTTGAAAATAAACAGTTTAGAGTTACAAATTGTTACTGTAACAAAATGGTGAACCAATGGAATTTGGTCCCATGGGAGAAAAATATTAAAACATGAAACCAAACATATAATTATTACTCTTTCGAGATTCATTGTTGTGAAGTAATTGGTTCTGAGAAAGTAGCGAGTAAACAAACAATCGGGAAGACTTCTTAGAAGAAAACAACTTGAACGTTCAATGACACATAATCCAACGGAAGCTCTTTCATCCGGTAGCCTAAACAAAAGCCCACGATCCTAATTTAGGGTTTAACTAGCAAGCAACAAAGGCGGTCCTCCTCCCAAAAAAATTTGGACTATGATTTATCCACTTGAGCATTTTCTTTTGTCGATGGTGGTCGAATATTCAGTTGAAAGAATGGATTGTACTTCGTCATATCATATGATTTAGTCGGTGAAAATAAATAAATAAACAATTTGATATAAAAAATATATCGGATTGTGATTAGTGAGATTGAGAGTCGTTTTTATTTGGGTTGGAAACAGAGTAATGTTGTACCAGTTTCCATTTTCTTAAGCATAAAATAATTCACTATATTAACGGTAAAACTTGCGAAAAGAGAAAAGAGGAAATTTAGCGATGTTATTTCCTTTTCCGAGAAGCAAAGGAAATCTAAAGCGGTGTTGGAAATTTTAGTATAAATATATCACTACCCTCACACATGAAACAATCACTCAAAAATCTCTCACAAATCGTCAAGAGTAATTTCTGTAGAATATGGCAATCGCTAATAATCCTTTTTCCATTCCTCCTCCGGGTTTCACTTTCACCCCACGCGCCTCCGTCGTTAAAGACACGCGCTTGGACTCTCTGTTCGACCTAATGACAAGCAACGAAGGAATAACACAGTTTAAAGAGATGATCTCGAAGCTAAACCGAAGCGAGCTTCTAGTGGTGACGTCGTTGCTGACGTCAGACTCCGGCTACTTCACGGCCATCGTAAGTAACAAGAACGGGTCGTTACGTGTGCAGAAGCTCCTCGGAAAATCAGATGACGTGGACACGTTCTTGTGCGCCGCTATCTTGCGCCGTTTCCTCGAGATCATGACCGGTAAATACGCATCCTACGTGGCGGTTCGAGCCATGTTGGTTTTCGACACGAAGAAGAAAAGGGTGAGCACACGCTACACCACGCGCTCGACATAGCGCGTGACCGACACGGCTGCATCGCACTGAATTACGTCATAACCGACTTGGACGATCCTTACTACAGGAACCAGCTACTAGACTTGGTCACGCAAAACGCTCTTTGTCTAAGAAACGATGCTTCAGGGAACTTTGTGGTACAACACGTGCTTAAACTGAATGACTTGCGTCGCACGTATCACATCGCGGTTAATCTATATGGCCATTGCGTTGATCTATCGTTTAAGAAGTACGGAAGCTACATCGTGGAGAATCTTCTCAAGGCTACGGAGGAGTCGATGGTTGTGGTGGTCGAGGAGCTTCTGATGTGCGAAGGAGATAGGTTGATGAGGCTGGCGAGGAATGAGTTTGGGAGTTTCGTAGTGGCCAAGGCACTGAGAATCACACAGTAGAAGTCTAGGGTTGATCTGTTTTTGGGTTTGGTGGATAACATTGCAAAGATCTTGGAGTCGATTTCTGTTTCTTGATTAGGATTTGTCTCAAACTAGTCCATCTTGTGAAAATCTTGTTAATGACGTTTATCATTGATATTTTGTAAAACGATCCAATTTCGATTCCTATATTAAATGACTGATTCGGCTAACTTAAAGGAAAACAAGAAAGAGAAATAAAATTACAAATCTAAAAGGAGACGACAATTAAAATTTTGAGCAAATCACAAAATTCTATTTTCTTCCGATCAGTTTTGAGAAAGAATAGTTTGGTATCATTTGCATTTATCACAGTTTGACAAAATGTATTTACAATTTTCGAATAAGAAAAACAAAAATCGGTAAGTGCACAACTTCTACATCTGTTATCTTTGGATTTGAACTCTTTTACATACATGCATCCACATTTTCCCACAATCCCGATCCAACCAATCTGCACAAATCAAATCAATCCAAGTCACCGAGACATCAAAACATCTTTGCTCCTGCAAATATAGAGAGAGTATCAGAACCAGTTGATAATGAACCTTGACAACCAAAACCACACATTATATTATAAAGAAAGATTCAGTACCTTTGAAGTCCGAAACGCTCTTGGGGAAATTTATATTGGGGTCTGCATCTTTGATATGAGCATGCGCAGCAGCGGAAGCAGTTTGTGAGTATGATTCTTCCAACCATTTGGGATCAACCAGAGCAAGTCCAACGAAAGAAGAAACCTCTTTCATGCCAGAATCACATCCCATATGTTCTATTATACACATCTCCAGGACTAGGAATCCGGAATTTAGGTTCTTCATAGCCATTGTTGTATACGCTTCCATTAAATCCCAGCCGTTCGTTCCTAAGAAGCTCGGCCATACCTAAAGAGTTCACACTTTGGCCTTCATTCCACTTGTCCCAGTGACCAATAGACAAGATTGAATTTGAAGATGGTTGTTGTTGCCTTGAAAGCTGTGAGAAAGGAGATAAGCTACTTCCTTGTGTCTGATGATCCATTAGCCGTGAACTATAACCATAGGGATCAGTACGTGAAGGAGATAAGTTGCTGATGTTTCTGAGATCATGATGATACCCGTTCACTTGTTGTTGTTGTTGTTGTTGTTGTTGTTGTTGTGCAGCAGACATAGTTTGTTGCCTCAACATTTGTAGTCCTGCTTCAGTGTCAAAGGAATTCAGTTGCGATGAGAATCGTGATCTCACATCCAAGTCTGCATTTACCATTCCTCTTCCAACAGCTAAAATTGCAGGATCCACAAACTCAATATCCCCTGCTCCACCATTCAGATTACTAACTGGAAGCTGTACTTGATATGCATTCCTCAACAAGGAGGTAGAGTCATGAAACCGAGCTCCTACGAAATAAGTGCACAATAGTTTAGCATCAGCCGCACTAAGTTACTCCAAAGAAAACAAGTGGAAATGAAATACCTTGTGCAGTATCTGAAGATAGGCCAGCTCTATCATGTGAAGAGAAGCCAGGAGGAGGTAACCTGTTGGGAGCAGAAAATCCTGGAGGGGCAGAAACTTGGGGTCGTGAAACTGCAATACGACAACGGCGGAACAAATTAATATATAGCAGAAAAAGATACAAAAAAGCAAAACCTTAAACTTCAAACACTAACCAGGATTCTTGTACGAGTTGTTGTATAAAGGACTGGCAGAATAGTCTTCCAATCCACCAGAGTAGTTTGAAGCAAATCCATTGAGACTCCCCAGATTATCCCGATACATATCTCGGCTCACTACAGGCTCCTCCATAGGCTGATCTCTAGAAAATTGCCCATAATTGCTATAGTTCTCACCATTAAACGCTTGATTACTAGATTCTTCGTACCGTGCAAAAGAAAATCTGGACTGGCTATTATGTTGCTTTAGGAGGTTTGAAGGTTTAAGAGTACTAGATCGCTGATCAACTTCACCGAGTAACTCTGCCAAATTGTGGGGTGAAGTCAACGATTCATCCCACGGATCAAAGTCAAGTGACAAAATGTTTGAGATTCCGTCATCCTCTGCATTGCGGATTTTGTTTCTTCCTTCATTAGCAAACAGAGAGTGCTCCACATTGGACATGGATTTCTCACCATATCCATTTGGAAGATGCAATCTATCACTGCTGCTATTCAAAAAGGATTGCAAATCTACGTTGTTCACACCTGAAACTTCACCAGGCAGCCAAGAACGAGAAGCCAAATGATTTGGGTCCAACATGGAACTTGACGAATTAGACAGAAACCGCGAGTGAATAATATCCTCTCCAGGGTGATGCCTTTGGCTTTCCAGCGATGATATATCCTCCTGTTGCAATTTTAAGCTAGCTTGCATCTGGGATTGCAAATCTGATCTCCAATCCCACTCTGGCCTTGTGCTGGAGACCCGGTTCTCTGACGGGATACTTATATTATCAGTGTTTATAGAGTTATCTATCCTACATTCTTCTAAAGGTGGCAAACTGAATATTTTATGACCAGGTTGTCTAATAGAACCTTGATCACACTGAATATCAGGATGTTCATCCCTAGAATTTGTAGTTACTGCCATGCGTGCAACACCAGCTGACAAATTGCTTACGGTAGGCCCATCTTCTACAACTTCATTTGAATCGTCAAACGAGTTCACAGTAGCTGAAGGTTTATCACAGTCATCTCCAACATCATAGGACGAGTCTATTGAACTAGATGATGGATTGCTAGTTCGGTCTCTATCAGGTAAGGTAGTTCTCTTGGACCCAGAGTCAACCACAGCATCATGCTCCAAAGGCTTTAACACGCTAGGTTTGCTTTTTTCAACAACCATTTGGCTTTCTTCTTTCCGAGACGGTCTTTTAAGAATGTCAGTAGAGGATACAGGCCCCTGAGTTGCATTTGCAACAACAGCAGAAAAGGCCAAGGTTCCATTTACTGATGTTGATCTTTGTTTATCAGAAGATCCATTTGAAGTAATTGAAGTTGCTGAAGACTGCTGGTTCGCAATATGTGTCCCCCTGCAACAGAATATCTTATTAGATTAACCAGTATCAAAAAAGCATCGCATAAATAGCAGCATGTGAAAATTTACCATGACGCCGCAGCAGGAAGAGCAGTGGATCTGCTAGAGCTCCCACTCCCACTCCCACTAGGTGGAGAATACCTGGGAGCACTTACTGCATTCTATTCATATAAAATTAATTGAGACGTTAAGAAAACATATTACATAACCACATCATGTCAAGGGAAAGTCGAGATTTAACAAACTTACAGTTGAAGGAACTTTTACGATTGGTTTTGTAGTATGATTGTCAACGCAATAAGCATCCAGTGGTGGAGGTAGCATGCTCCCTGAACGGTACTGCTGAATATTTGTTGCTCCAGTGATTTGCTGAACTCTATTCCTTCAAAATTACTATAAGACTTAACTAATCATCCAAAAATACCAGACTAATCATTGTATTACTTATACAAAAAAAAAAATTGATCCACGAACGTGTGCAACCCTGAACGAAAGAGGGGATTCTAAAACTTGGATGATAAAAATACCTTGTATAGGCTGATATGATCTCATCTTTTGTGAAACTATCCTCGTGAGAACCAACCTCATGCAAATAGAGACAATCAGGATTGACGCATGCCTGGAAAAAAATCATGCAATACATCACTCCAAAGACAAGTCAACTTTTAAATGAAAGGAAGTAACCAAAAAGAACAACTCAGGCGCCAGAAAGCAGAACAAGTATCCATAGAAGGCATACCGCATTTCTGAGCCATGCATGACAATACTTGGTCGTCCCAAAACAAGCCCTGCAATTTTTTATACATGTACAAGTCAATGATCGATAAGTGAATGAAGAAAATTCATAGTTTTAAAGAAAAAAGGAAGCGGGGAAAAACTTACTTCAGTGCTTTACCGTCCAAGATAAATCCATGAACAGCCTGGATGCAGCGTACAGCTTCTTCCTCTCTTCCATAAGTAATATATCTAGGATACAGCAACTTTTATCAGACGAAAACGATAATGGAAGGCGGAAAAGTAAGAGGAAAATTTTGTTGATAAGGGAAATGTATACAGAAACGCACACACTGCATGTATTGTTTGGGAATTGTTGGATTACTCCAGATGCTGTTCGAGACATGGAAACTTTTAGAACTTTGCCATACTGACCGAAATATTCTTTATGGTGGAGCAGCTGAAAGAAAGATGAAGCAAACTAGTCATATAGCAGTCAATCCACAAAGAAATGATTAAAAGAGTATAGATGGAAGTTCTCGTACATCTTCATGTGCTAGATCAAGGGGCAATCCAACAATGTAAACAAGATTCCTTTGGACCACTCGCACACTGGTGAGGTTCTTTCTCCCTTCAGAAGGTTTTGATTTTGACTTTTGAGTCTTCTTGATATTGCCTTCGGAGCCCAGACTGAGAATAGGTAATTACAGACAAAAGCGATCAGACTAAAAATAAAACCCAATAAAAAAGATAATGCATCAAGCATCGTATTACAAACCTGTCGCAATTAACAGTCATCCCTACAATCTTTTCTTTATCATACGGAGTACGACAAGCAGGGCAACGGCCTTCAATCTGATCTTTCTCAGCCATGTCCACTATGTGATGCCAGCACCAAACACATATCTAAATCAAATACACAGAATTATTAACAGAGCAAACATCGATGGTCAATGACATATATTCTACTTCTCGTGCTTTACAGATAAAAAAAGTTTACCTTAACCTAAATTGGATATTGAACATTCTATTAACTATTAAGCAAAACGGTTCTTGCCACAATTGCCAATTAAAGACTAAGCAAGCAACAACGTGTTACGCAAAACGAAGGCGGATGCGAATACCTGATAGCCACATTTGCAAGGCTTCAATTGCTGATCAGTAGGATCCATCTCTTCAGCACACAGTGGACAAGTCTTCTCTCCATGGTCACTCATGTTGGTCTAACAAAAAGATTATAAAACACATTAATCATAAAAGTATATGACACAGCCTAGCAAAGAAAATAAAATTCCAATACAAGCAAAAACCACTAGCTCAATCCCCAAAATTGGCTAAAAGCTAAAAACTTAAGTTCTCATATATACAAATTCAGATAATTCTCGCATGAAAAAACCTTAATTCGCGATCAAATCACACATTTTCATATGCCAAGTTAGGAAAAAATTTGAATTCACTATAAACATTCAAACTTTCAGATCGATGCATCTACAAATGAAGAATTCGACCAAATCGATCTGTGCATGCACCGTGACGATTCAATTACAAAACATATCGTTGATAAATAATCCGAAACGAATCAAATGAGAAATCCAGAATCTCAATTACAATTCACGATTCAAACTTATAAAAAACCCAATGATCCAATAAAAACCCCATGAACCAAAACAGAATTAGGGTTTTGAGAAGAACATACGATTGTTGAGATTGAAGATTGAGATTGAAGAAAAAAGGGGAAGCTGGAGATTGAGAAAATGGATGGCTATGATTTTTGGAGCGATGGCTTAATATTTTTTTTGTTGGACCAGATCCGCGTTGGTGCTGTCTTGTTAAATAAATAAGAAAAGGGTTTACAAAACTTTTTGCCCTTGGATTCCATATTTATTTACTATTTAAGGCCGGTTCGGTTTCTCTAAACCGGTATATATTCGTTGGGTTTTTTAAACTTTTTAGGCATTTCTATATACATTCCTGTATAATAAAACTTTTCATATTACTACCAAAATTACCCAACCACATAAAATCTTCTAGCCTTAGAAATTTAATGTTTATTACCATAATCACCCAACCACATATTTGACTAATAATTTTTTTATTAATTTACGTAAATAAAATAGTCAAAAGTTGACTATAAAAAAAATAGTCAGATTTCAGTACGGTTTAATAATAATCACAATATTTTTTGTCAACTGCATTATTTTGAAAAGGAAAACATACATTAATATGTCCAAATTCTCGCATAAAAAAACCATGGAGATGGCTTATGGGAAAAGAATTATGATTTTGAATAAGAAAGTGAATGGACCGATAATAATTGTAAAATTTGACCTTTAAACAAAAAAAGAAACATTAATTAATTTCAACATGCAATACAAAAAGATTTGGTAGGGAGCTTTGATCGTTTGGACTTTTCTTGTATATTTACAACAGAAACGGCTAATTGGCAGTTGAAAATCTCTCAATCACTCCTATTTATGAGCCTACACTACACTGATTTTACTACCTCTTCACTAATTCAGTTCTATTGAAAATGTCAATAGTCTTTGCAATTCAATTTGTTTGATTAATTTTATTTACTTCTCTAACGGAGGAATTGGAGAAATGAAGGAAAAATCAAAAGACATATTAAATTCTTGTTGTAAATTTGAAGAAGGACAAAGACATAAAGGTAGCAATTATGGATGTGTTTTCACGAAAACTAGTCATCGTCTGTTATGAGCTAGCTAGTCTGATCAGACTCTAATGACTCAGAGAATTTGGTCACAACCTTGTAAATGTCATAGAAATGATAAGAGAATGCACAACAATGTTCACTTGTAAAATTATTCAAGTTACTCTATATTAAAGATTCAACTTAATCAATATAACTCAAGAAATGATGATAAAAAGTTGCTCTTGTATAGCAAGTTCTTTCTACACATTTTATTTCTCAAGTATACAAATTAAAAAGTTTTAAATGTCTTCGACAATCCTAGTAGTGAAAAAAAATGGTAAAAAGAGAGAGAAAAAAATGGTGAAGTTAGAAGTAACATGGATCTTAATCTAAAGCAGGAGGAAGACCTTTGTTTGTATACTTTGTACAGTCAAATGGTCCTACTACTTGATTGTTCTTCCTCTTCACCTGACCATCACAAAAAGCAAAATGACTCTCTTCAAGTTAGTATCAAGAAACAATTTTATCACATCTTTTGAATGAAGCTTGCAATGGAGCTATCTGAGAAAATTATAGAGAAATCGGTCACACTAGAAGAATATCAACCAAACTAATCAACTCCAGACATTTCAACTCTTGTTCCTTTTATCAACACTTATTCAGATTTACGGGTAAATGGTAATGAGCGAGGGAGAGAGGATTATACCGGAGACCATGGACCTGGTTCAGGAGCAGATTTTTCAGTTGGTGAATGTTGTACACGTCCACTTTTCAGAGTTAAAATTTCCTGCATATTTTATCAGAAGAGATCTGCTGAGGCATTGCCGAATAACACGATTTCATATGCAATAATAACAGCAACTGAATCTTCAGTTCATCATCATGGGGTTCCATGCAAATATTTGAGAATTTAATCAGTTTATACCTCCCCAGCAGCCTCAATTGCAGCTAACCACTCATCAGAAAATGCAACAGCATTTGGAGGCTTTACAATAATAGGATTAGGTTTCTTTTCATCCCTGTTGAAACAGTTAACTATCAGCTCATTCTTAAACATAAAATGTGGAAAAGGAATAGAAAATGCTTACTAATGGAGATTTGATTACATTACTTACAGTAGTATCATCTGATCCTTGCCTTCTGATTCACATGTACAACTGCTACTGCTTTCAGAAGCATGTGCTCCGTTGCTTTCTGATGTCGGACTGCCATTTCTCAGCACATTTAGCTCGTTAAGCGGCATAACATCTCCTCCTGAGAAAGAGAAAGCCTCACTCATCGGTATTGGAGTTTCTGATTCTTCCTCTCTGGCCGTAAATGCTATAGGATCAGGAGAGATCTTTGTAACATCAGGGCCGAGTTTTTGATCAGTTACGTGAGCATCGGGATCGTCTTCAATTTCTGTCCGGATTTTAGCTTTCTCAACATGGTTATGCTCGATAAGTCCAGAAGTTAAATCCTCTTTCGGTATGCCTTCAGAGACTGTTGACAAATTTGTATCCTCATTTAGACTCCCAGGATCTCCAAATATAGAAGGCGAGGAATTTACTGTTTCACCTAGTAACGTTTTAGTTTTTCCACACAGGTCCAAGTCAGTATGAATAGTCTCTACTTCGAGATATTCTTGACTAAGAATTCCCTTGACAGAAAACTCATTGAGGTCACTAATGAGCTCTGACTCAGTAGCAAGATTCACCTCTTTCAGCTCCAAATTACCCGCAGACTCCTCATCTGAACAATCTGACTCAGTAACCAGATCCATGTCTTCCAGCTCTGAGTTATCTCCAAGCTCCTCATTTGAATAAGAGCAAACAACGGTAGATACATCTTTTGCTGGAGAACAATCATCTGATGTTCCAAGTTGGTCAGTCTGTTTAATTACTTGATCAACCTTTACATCAGATGTATTTGCAACACAGTTGTATTGATCATGCTTTTCAGAAATTAGTTTCTCAGAGGAACGGTTATGAGATGATTCCAGAGGTTTATCATCCATCCTCACTTCGACGGGGGAAGACATTAGCAAGTTCACTTCTTCTATGTTCTGTTCAACATCAGGAGAACCACTAAAATAGTCTATCTGCATATCAGGACCATCATCTTTATCTGCTTTTCTATTTCTGGTCAAGACATCTACTTCATGACTACCCTCTTTCTCCTCAAGGACTGACTGGCACGAGAAATGCTGTTCTTCAGATTCTCTAAACCAGTATTTGCAATCGGGAAATGGACCAGTGAAATCAGTCTCGCAGTTTGTCTCTGCGATATTGCTGACTTCAGGTATCTTCTCTGTTTCTAGTACAGCTTGACCATCACACACCGTGTTATGACCACACAAAATAGAGTTCGACTCTGCATTTTTCTCAAGACGGTCGCATGGTGATTGAACACATTCTGGTGCTTCAGCAGGCCCTGAAGGAACGAAAACAGATTCAGTAACGCCTAACTGATTTTCTGAAGAAGACAGATAATCTACATCACATTTTCTTGAAGCAAAATCCCCAAGGAGAGCTGGGTCTGCAGTGAAGGAATCTAAAGCCTCAGGCTGCTTTGCTACATTGTCAGTTAGTGTTTGTCCATGTAAATCCAACGTATCAACATCTCCACTAACATCATTGGCAGTATAGGTACATTCTTCCCCTGGATCGCTGCCTTTCAACTCTGAGCAGTTATTAATTAGTATCAACTCGTCGCCAGAAGGACCCTGCATTGGAGAATCCATGGAATCTTTAAAAGTTGGACCATGTGTCAGCGGTAAAACATAGTATTCTTCTACTGAGCAGCAAGTCTTCCTTTTCTCATCGCTATTACCATCTTCTACATTATTTGGGCAGCCTGAGGGTGGCAGCTCACTGTAACTCTGGGATTCTTCACAGTTCGCAGTAGAAACTATCTCTGATGTACAAATAGCTACATCATCCAGAACTAATTTTCCACTATCACCTTGAATAATAGATGGATGCTGCACACTTTCAATTTCCTGAGAACTGAATGAACAAGATGACACTTTGGATTTTACTTCCCGAGTGCTTTTCAAATCTACTTTCACTCTTTCTTGGGAAGGTTTGGGGAGTATTGATTGAGAAGAGAAACCTGAAGCTGGACCACTGCTGATGTTTCCGGTTGCTGACTTAGAGTTAACACGGGGAACCTTTTCCGCAACTTGTGGTTTCTTGAATGTAGGGATCAAAGAAGACCTAGTTAGCTGACTAGGTTTGTCTCCTGCACTTTGCGATGGTTGAGAATCAGACTGCAAAAATCAGGAATATGAAGTATGAGAGTAGTGCAAAAAACCATAGATAACTTAAATGATATTAAAAATGACAGACTTCAGTATATTTCAATAATTTACCTGACTGAAATAGCCAATTGAAGGAGATGGCACTCTTAAACCTGATGGCTTTCCCAGTCGTGAAACTGCGGACAGCGTGTTTCCAACTCTACTGCATGAACTTTGAGCTAACGAGGAGCCCGTAGTAACTACATTAGATTCATGACCAAGCATAGCCACATCTGCTGTAATCAGAGGGCCAACGTTGGACTTCCCAACAACAGAATGCTGTGAGCTGGACATTGAAGGAACTTCTGATGATTTGCTGACCTAGAGTTCAAGAAAATAATACATGTTACTCTCAATTGGAAGACTATGGGAATAAACATATTTGCTACAAATATCTAGAGCATAATCTAATTGAAGCAGTGGTTTGGAGAGGGCAGTATAGCTTTACCACATTTCTTCTAGCTTGCTTAAAAGCGGGCTTAGGGATTGAAGATTTGCTCGCCAGGCTGGATTTTGTTTTACTCTTGGTGCTTGAAGTGCTGTTAGATAAGCTTAAAGATCCTAAGTTTCGTTGAGGATTCTCTGTCGTATAAGAACAAAAAACCAAATAATGGAATCATGTAACAATATAAAAAAACAAGATGCCGCAAAGGCCTTTTCTTAAAAAGTAAGAAAAAAAAACGTTAGGAGATGCATAGGTTGCATTTGCTAACTGAATGTGGACGTACTTGATTGAGTAGGTTGACTTTGTTTCACTTTGCTTGGACTTTGAGTCGTCTTCTTCATGTTGTTTGCAGCTGTAGGTGGATCAGATTTGTTAGTAGAAGCTTTAGATACGCTAAGCTCCCTGCCATATGGTCTAGTTGTATGCATGTTTGCAGGTCTTTTCAGAGTTCAAAGAAGTTAAGGTTAACAAGCAAAAAGAACAAAACCGTAAAAGCATGGAAGCAGCCAATGATGGTGATTGCCTCGACACAAAGTACTATAAGTAAAAAAGGATATGAAGATGAAGGAGGAGGGCGGGGACAGCCACTGCGTTTGGTACCACTCCTCAAATCCTGAGCTGGAATAACTTTTCTCTGGGCCTAAAACGCATACATTCGACATTTAGATAGAATGGCCTCATTAACTCCATAAAATATGACCTCAGTCATATCTAGTATTACTCACCGAGGAAGATTGGGCTTTAGATGGTGATGCATACTTCGACTGTACGCCACTCATCTTCTTCTTCTCTCTGCTTTTACTATTCAAAGGCAAGTCGTTGAATAAGTTTTCTTCAAGTGCTCGTAGTCCTAATGAAACACTAGTACATTTCGAAGCTGACAATGACTCTCTAAACTCTTCCTGAATTGCAGGTAACAAATCTCCACCACTCTGGCAAGCATTCCCAGTTATTTTACAAAGCTCAACCGGATCCAAAACACCTGGTTAACCACCATATTACACACATTAGTACAATAGACCAAGCCTATTAGAAGAAATCTAACAGCAAAGGGTAAAAGATTCTGTAAACATCACCTTCTTCTGTTGAAAAAGCTCTATCCCACGCTAAGCTTTTCCGCAAGTTAAATCCCGCATTCTTTTTCTTCTTCTTCATCTGTTGCCGCTCCACACTTAGTTTAGGCAATTCAACTTTGACCCCACCAGTATTCTCCTTCCCTACACTATCTCTATTAACAGAAGAGCTTGGTTGCTCCATCTTGTTGTTTCCTTTTACTCCTCCTGCCAAAAAAATTGACAAATTCATTGATCTGCATTACACACAATTGCATACTACATACTGAACATCCAAATTTCTCTTTTTTTTCAAACAATGCTAAAAGGTACACGATTTCAGATTTACTTTGTCCATGAGATCAGAGAAAATTATCACTCAGTGATAAACTATTTCAGGGAAGCCAAAATATATGATATCCGAATCAATCAAACCATGTATAGCTATCTTTTTTTCAAGTATGAAATAAAATTTTCAGAACCAGAATCGGATCCTCAAAATCGAAGCGCTTACCAATTGGAGAAAATGGAGGTCGAGTAGAAACGGTACGATTCGATTTAGGGATTTGAAGAGGTGAGCAATCCATATAACTCATTTCTCGGCCGGAATTACCTCCGGAAAAGGACTTAACGGTTTTATTCGGCGTAGATTTCAGAAGCCAATTGTCTTCGTCTTCTCCAGAGATATCTAAGAGATTTTTCTCCATTACTGAGCCCGAGATCTGAAGAAAGGGAAATCCGAAATCGTTTCGATAGGGTTTTTCCACTTACACTGAGAAAATATCGTCGGAAATCGGAATTAGGAAGCCGAGTTTCCTGGTCGGCTATCGGAAAATTGGTCGGCGACGTTGATTTGAGTGATGGCAAGCGGGAAGAGGTTGAAGAAACTTGAAATTGAAACGAAGATGACGACACAAAAGACGATCGGAAACAGGGACAAATGAATTGACTAAATTACCCCTTCTCCACTCTTCACTCTCAGTCATCTTTACGCAACGTGCTTCTATTAAATCAGAACAATAATGTCATTTGCAACAAATATATTGGGCCAAACTTTGAGCCCATTTCTTGTTTTGTGGGTCCTAGCCTTATTTTAATCAAATGAGAATTTAAATTTTCGTTCATATATTTTACTATTTTTCGAATACTGTTTTGAAAAAGAAAAAAATAGCAACCAAATGTGCAAGTGTTAAAATGTAAGTCGAATTAGTACTTTATTCGGTTATTCAGGACCATGGTAATAAAAGAGTATTACAAAATTAAGAAGTCAATTTTGTGAACCAAATCAAATTAGTTGTCCGGTTCGGTTTAAATCGAATCTATGGTTTAATGGAGTACCATTAATGCTTTGTCTTTTCCCATTTCAAGCCATAACCATTTAACAGAGGACAGACTCTGTTTTATGATACAAAAGGCAAAATTTTCAAAGCAAAGCATGAGATCAAAGACAATAAACAAAGCTATGCAGAAAGTAACTCACTTCCATAAAAAAAAAAAAACCTAGGGTTTCAGAGAGAGAGAGCAGGACAAAGAAGTGACCAAGCGATGAACAAAGGTTTCTCTTTTAACACTCTTCTCTGTTCTTGATTTTCCAATTACAATGTATCTTTTGTTTCTGATTCGTTTTCTATAATTTCCAGAGGATGATTGTCTTCCAAAATTCTTCAAAGTGTACTTACCTGATGATTCAGGAGATGATCTGGTTAAAACACTTTCTCTCTTCACTCTGTTTTTATGTTTCATTGGTAGATCTCTGTCTGGTTTTGAAACTTGTAGTTATATTTTTGCAGGAAATACCTATTTCTTTCAATAGCTGCTTACCAAAGTCTTTGCCTAAAAATGTAATTGTTAGAAGTATTTATGGAAATTTGGAAAATGGAGTTGAGGAAAATTTGTGGTGATGATGTTGAGAAATTTGTTATGGTTAATGGGTGGAAGAGGATCGTTAAGGACGAAGATCTGAAAGGCGGTGAGTTCTTGGCTTTTGAGTTTGATGGGTCTAGGTTCTTTAATTTCTGTATCTATGGTGAGAGAACTTGTAAAAGGCTTGGAAGTTTAGTGCAAGCCAAAGAGATGAATGATGAATCTGATGGTAGATCTAGTGATGACATCATAGTTCTTGATGATGATGATGATGATCAAGAATGTAGTGACGAAGATATCATAGTTCTTGATGATGATGATGCTGATGAGGATGAGGATGAAGATGATGATGATGGTGATGCTAACGATGAGGACGACGATGATGAAGACTATGGTGACGATGATGAATCTAACGAAGACATCATAGTTCTTGATGATGATGATGATCAAGATAACGGTGACAAAGAGAAACCTAGCAAAGATACCATAGTTCTTGATGATGATGATGAGGAGGAAGATGATGGTGGTGATGATGAGGCTGATGATGAAAATGAGAGAAGGAGAGGAGTAGAGACAGAGAGAAAAGAGAAAGGTACAATAGAATCTTTTGTCTTGCGAAGTAAATTTGAACATGAGTGTCTTTTTTATATTCTTGAGTATGAATTTTGATAGGTTCCTCTGGAGTCTACATAAAGAGTGATGACGAAGATGACAAACAATATCTCGATGATGATACGAACCCATTCTTTATAGTGAACCAGAACGTGCGAAGATTAAACTACACGGTAAGAAATGTGAAATCTCATATCTTTTTTTCTTCAAATGTGCAAAGAAACATGAGTTTTGTTTGATGATGTTTTCTTTGTAATGCAGCGCATACCACTTAAAGTCATATACGAATATGGCTTACGCTTCCCTGAGTTCGTCTATCTCATTGACCCGCTTGAGAAAAGATGTGGAAAATTGAAGAGGAAAGTTGAGGGTCAGGAGATCAAGGGATTCGAAAGTATAATAAGAAGGAATCAAGTGAAGCCAAGCGATAAAATGATTTGCGAGTTAGTGAGGCAAATGAATGGTCTGGTTTGTGAAATCAAGGTCCATGTTATAAAAGGATGATGATCTCTTGATAAAGCTCTATGTATTAGCACCAGATTATGTAAGATTGATGAAATACATTGGTGGGTTTTATTCAAAGACATTGTCTATGGTATTATGTCAGTTTTTATGTAAGATATCTTAGTTCCTGAATCTTACAAGTTCTCTTGAAACAAAATCGATGTTGATGCTATCTATACGAATATACCTCCTCGTGTTGTTTGTGTATCTGCAACATTTAGCTGGCTACATCGGTCTCACCACTGGACTGATCTTGCGCTTGCCATGTCCTGGCTAGGAAGCTTTGAGGAACGCGTGTGACATAAGACTTCTTTTCTGTAGATAAGAATTGAAATAAATCAATTCTCTTGTAACTTGTAACATAAAAGTTGTTCTACAGTTATTCCCTGGATTCTTTTAGAATTATAAACTAACAATATGGAACTCTAGGCAACGGATATGCCTAAAGGACTGGTGGACAACTTAACTAATCATATATCAACAGCAACTGAATTCAGTTATTATCACTAAAATTGTTCAAAGTTATGTTTATACTTCATTCAGTGTTCTAGTTATGGAAAGGCGACACGGATTGCGCATGTGATAAATCCGTGGATACATAAAGAGATGTGTTCTATGGTATTTACCGTGGGTGAAAAGAACGGAGAAGGAAGGAACAAGCCGGTTAATAACCTCTTGAAGAAAATTGAAAGGTGTATCACATGTCACTGCAGCAATGTGGTTCACCATCTGCTCCAATGTAGTCACAAGCCTAATTCCATAAATATACTAAGCAATTAGTAACTATCCCTGCAAACAAGAAGACAAGTTCATTCACTGGACATCGAAATTGCCAAACAAAACAGAGATTCAAGCTTCCAGTGAATGGTGAGGTGAGCAAACTGCAAACATAACAGTTTTGTTTGATTGAGGGTAAAATCGCATCTTTCTGGATTTAAAACTCAGTGAGAATAGCTCGTCGGAAATCGGAAACTGGTGAACGTTTGAATTTTTCCGGCGACGAAAGAGGGACGATTTTGAAATTGAAGAAGATGACGTTCGGATCAGGAGAGAACAACTGAATTGACTATAATACCCTTCTTTCCTCTCGCCTATTTCGCTCTACTCTTTAGGAGAATATTGTCATTTCACAAGAAAACTGACCGATCTTTAGGCCCATTTATCGATTTAGTGGGCTTTAGCAATACTTTTTGACTTACAGTAAAAGAGTAAAGGTAAGACCGTAAGAGTGGTAAAAATACTATTTTTGTAGTTCGTTTTCCATTTGAAGCAATAAGCAGAGAAACAGAGAGCGACCTCTGTTTTTGCAAGTTTTTGCAAGTAAAGTCATCAACTCTCAAACTTAAGATCTGCAAAAAAATTAAATTCCCTTTCACTTACTCTTCACTAAATAAATTAGGGTTTTCATAATCGCAGCTCAAGAGATGGCAACAATGGAACAAGGTTTCTTCTTTATTTTTTTTTTGTTCCTGAATCCACCATTGAAACGTCTTCAAGAAATTTGATTCTTCTCCATTTCTTGTTCTGTAACAGGTGAATCTTCTGATGTTCGTCTTTCAAAATTCTTCAAAGTTTACTTTCCTCGTGAATCCGGAAATGATCTGGTAAAATACTCTGTTTTTACTTCGTTTTCTTGGGTTTTTCTTACAGTTTTCATCTGTAGAATTCTAGGGTTTTTGAAAGTTTGGATCTTTTACAGGAATTATCCACTTTTCTCAACAGTTCATTACCGAAACCTTTGCCTAGAACCGTAACTGTTAGTAGTATTTATGGAAAGAAATGGAAATTAGCATTGAGGAAATGTAGTGTTGATGTTGAGAATGAGAAGTGTGTTTTGGTTAATGGGTGGAAGAAGATTGTTAAGGAGGAGGGTGTAACTGGTGGAGATTTCTTAGAGTTTGAGTTTGATGGGTCTACTTCTTTCAACTTCTGTATCTACAAAGGCGATACGATGTGTAAGAGGCTTAGACGAAGCTCAGTGGCTAGCCACGAGGATTTTGATGATGATAACGTCATAGTTCTGACTTCTGATGATGATGATGATGATGTTGATTACAATGATGCTGATGATATTGAGTCTATTGATGATTCTGTTGAGGATGTTGAGGCTGTGAAGGATGATGATGATTACAGACAGTATTTGGATGACTGCAATAACCCGTCTTTTCCTATGACGCTTAACCCGAAGAAGAAAAGCCAACTGGTAACAATTTCTTTTCACACTTCTTACTTACATCTTTGGGTTATATATGTTTTCATGTGAATGCAAATGTATTTCGAAATCTTTTTAATGATGGTTTTTTTCGTAATGCAGCACATACCGGCTCAGGTTATTAAGGACTACGGCTTAAACTTTTCTGAGAGTATTACTGTCGTTGACCCACTCGCGCAGAAGTTTGGGTCATTGGAGAAGAAAATCAAGATTCAGGTGAATGGAAGTGTGTTTATCAAGGGATTCGGAAGCGTGATTAGGAGGAACAATGTGAAGGTGACGGATAAAATGGTGTGCGAGTTGAAGAAGACGGGTAATAATCTCGTTCACACCATCAAAGTCTACGTTATCAATGGATGAGCTTTTCATAAAACCATTGTCTAATGCATTATTGTGAGTGTTTGTCTTTGCATGAGACTAGTTACATATCTTGTGTTGTGGTTTAGAAATTATGGATTGGGTCATGAAAGATGGTTTTTAAGATATTTAATACTTTTCTGTTTTTAAGAGTCCCTGAGTTTTCATCATATCTCCATCTTCTTCTCTCTCGCTTCAAAATCAATGTTAAGTTGTTAACTATACATAACCTGTTGACTGCAGCAAGGCAAAGTTCTCAAACAGATTCACATTCACATAAATAGTACATACATTGTTTGTACTTCAGGTTAGATTAAACTGAAGATACATTTATAGTACAATTACAAACAGGTTTGGGTTTGTCTTTTGTTGTTTGCCCCAATTTTTATGGTACAAATCAAATTATCAAAGTGAGAAAGAGAACCACACAGTAGCAATAGATTATGGAAGAAATCATCATATTTGGCCTTCCACGGTCTGGTCCAACTTCAGGGTTGGTTATAGAACCTGCAAGTTCCCGTAAAACGAATGTTATTACTTCTAGTTTTATAGAACCTTATAAGAAAACTATTGGGAGAGAATCAGACAACACAAGGAGAGTAATGCTACAAAAGTTGGAAACAAATCTCAGTCTTCTTTCAAGATTTATGAGGACACATTGAGATATGAGATAATACTCTATTCATCTCCAATATTTGGGGATGTTTCCAATGAAATTGGTCTTGTTTCCTTGTTATTATAAATTTCTAACCATATCGTACTAGCTGGAAGAGGAAACTGAGCTTGTGCGCTGAGCAAAACATTTTTTGAATATTGTTGGTTCCTAGAGAGTATTACCTTGAGTTTGGCACAGGAAGCTATGGTGGAGCTTGTGGGCGGTTCATGAGGTGGTGATGGTGTTGCTGTGACGCGATATCATCTGGGTGGATGAAATAAAGACTGGGTAGGTTCAGATTTAAGAAGGGCTGAGAAGGATGAAGAGTAGCTGTGGATGAAGGCGGGCGTGTAGCTGCTGCGAGTGAGAATCCTGATGATGCTGCATTGAGAACAGTAGCGGTCCCACCGCTTGACAAATCTTGCGCTTGCCATGTCCTGGCTTGGAAGCTTTGAGAAGGATGTAACATAAGACCTTTCTCTGGTGTTCTTTCCTGGAGAACAAGAAAAGAAAATTTGTTAAACAGTTAATTCAATGATTTCTTCTTTCCAGTTTTAATGCTTCAGATATTACGCGTATCAACTAGCAACACGGAACTCTCTATTAAACAGATATCATAGCTTAAACTGATCAAATATCACAACAGCAATCACCTGCTGAACTTAAAGTTGTCTTTTTATATCATACGGTATTCTTGTTCTGGAAAGAAGCACACAAGATTGTGCATGTGATAAACTCACAAAAGCATGGCAGTTAGAAACAGTTTGATATAAGGAGATGTATGCTATGGTATTTACCGTGTGTGAAAAGAACGCAGGAGGAAGGCCATGGTGGTTAGAAATATGGTCCGAACCCCTCTTCAAGAAATTGAAAGGCGTATTACATGTCGCTGCTGCCATGTGGTTCTCCATCTGTGAATGTAGAGCAAACAAAAGGGCAAGAAATTCAGGAATCAAGGAGGAACCACAAGGACTTGAGCTAGTTAGTCGGAAAGTAGCTTTTAGTTGTTGCGATTAGATATCAACAGAATGACATTTAACTAATCGTTGCAGCAAGAGACATCTGAAAGTAAAGTTAATCATATCTGCTGCACTACGGAGAAAAATGCGCACCTTGGAGCTCCTTCCATATACGATGCCGTTAGGGACATGGTGAAACCTGAGGGATCTATCCTTTTGACTTGGACCATCTCCCAATGAAAGAGAAATTCCCAAGTTGAGGTCGAGCTTGACATTATCTACATAGAGAAAAAGAAGTAGTTTATCTTACACTGAGAAGGATATAAAGTATGAGAGCAAACACTGCAGAGCAATGACCATTTTTACAAGCACGGAACCAAGCATTAACTACATTACCTGCCTCAGGAATCATCCGAGAGCCATGAGGCTCAATAAAAGAAGCAGCTTCCCTTCCATTCCATTTTATGGCTGCCTTGTCACAAGCCCTAATTCCATAAGATTCTGAGCAGTTAGTGTTGCAAAACTTCCTAAAAGGTTCAATAAATCAAGAGCATGCACCTATCAGAGTCTCAAGATATAAACCATAATCACAAATGGATTTTCCTATTAGTGGTTCTAGCAGAAACTTTTTCACATGGACGAAAATAACCAAACTTATCATCTTAGGTACTCTCCACTCCACTCTTCTTAGCAATGGATGACAAGCACATTCAGACAACACCACAAGAACATAGCATTTCTAAAAGCCCAAAACTAGATTCCAGGAGATGTTGATTACATGTTTCCATGGAACGGCTCCATTTGAGCTCCCCACCCGCCAATTTTTTGCATAGCAACTCCTTGATGTCTTAGATTATTCCTTGAGAAACCAGAGCTCTGACGCCGAAGTACTTGCACAACTTCCTCTTTGGAAAGATTCGCCATCTGTAAAAGCTCGAATAATCAGCTAAGAACATATCAAGCATGCATTTCTTCAATTTATCTACATCTGTAATCAAAACCTGCTTGATATCCTCTTGATAATCGCTGATAATGAAATTGATGTCAGCCTCCAAACCCCGGAACTTGACAGCAGCTCGATCATACGCCCTGAAAAGGCGGATATTGAACTTATGAAATGAGAAACAGTTGAAAACACAAGTAGATCACACAAAACAACATAACTTCCAAAGAACATTTACCTAGCTGCAGCATGAGCAGTGTCGAATCCACCTATTCAATTCAAAACTTAAGCTTCATTAGAGAGTTAAGATCACAGCAGAAATAAGCACAGTGGTAAAACCAATAGAATACATACCTAAATAAACTTGCTTGCCGCAATCCCTGCAACCACACAAATTGACATAAGGAAAAAAAGATAAACCCAAAAGTTCAATCTGAAGAAGATTACCAGATATGAGATTCCCATCTTCCAGTCCTCCTGTAGAAAGTGACGCCTCTATACTGCGAACTCTTTGACCTAGGTCCTCTCCTACTTTTCTTCACCGGCTGCGCTGGTGGCTGCATCACCCGCACAACATCGCCGCCACTTCCACCGCCGAGAAAATCGCCGTCTTGATTCCCTCTCTGGAAGGAAATATCAACGGAGCTTCTGGAACTTTGTGCGTTCGAATCCAGATAAATCACGCCATCTCCATCGCTTTTTGCAGCAAGAGGGAAAAACTCCTTAGTCATTACGACGCTTCTTCCTTCTTCGTCTTCTTCATCATCTTCTTCTCCGATTCCTCCTTTCAGTATTTCGAATTGAAATTTGACGCCTCGTGTGGAGCATAACTCCTCTTCACCATCGATGCAGCTTGATGCGTCGGCATTGACTACCGAAGAGTTCGATGTCACCGATTCATCCATCTGATTCAAAACAGCACCGGAAACCCCTTTTACAGTACCCGAATCACGTTCGTTCTGAGTTGACTCGCTCGACTCGACGTCGAGATTGAGATCCAGCATCAATCTTCTAAAAAAGCAGCAAACTCTGAAGATTTCACAAAGATTCCGTCAAAAATCCCTTAAAACACATTGATCAAGCTACTCACACAGGCCCCAACAAATCCCGACGAGTGAAATCGGCGATCGCCGTCGATTCGAGATGATCAGCGATCGAGAAATCGCATATCAGTGAGCACGAGTACAGCGAAATCGGAGATTAGATTCTGAAATTAGTCAGAAACAAGGTCAGGAGTCGCGGCGTTGAAGGGATAAATCGAGAGTGAGAAGGAAAAGTAGATTACGACGGAGGAAGACGAGATTCAGGGAGACATGGCGATGAGAGTTAGGTCTCTCCGGACGAAGAGATTTATCGTCGGCGTAAGGGAACGGGAATGATGGAGACGTAAGGCGTGGTTAGTGGCAACATATAAATTATTATTCGTTCCATCTTTCTCGGCAATTGGAACACCGGTTATGCAGGTGTCCGGTTCCATTGGGAAAGTAACATCCCAATATACACCATATTTTACACTAAATTATACACTAAAATTATGTGACATTAAAATGGTGTTGGATTTTATTTTAGTGTATTACATCATTTTCTACATTAATAATGAAATATTCTAAATTTATTTTTTTACAAATTTACAAATTAACATATCTACTTTTTTTTTAGTTTAATAAATTATAAAATCATTTAAATTTAATTTTAAATATGAAAAAAAAAAATACATCATATTAAATAAAAGTATGTATAATAGATTTTGGTTTAATCATCATAAACAAATTAGATTTGGGTTTAATTGTCATCATTTATATATGTTTCTTATTAAATTTGAAATTATTTATAATTTCAAGGACCAATTTATAAATAAAAAAGTTTTACACCAAAATGGTGTAACACCAAATTTTAATTTTGGTGTAAAATTTGGTGTTACACTATTTTGGTGTAAGATTTAGTGTTAGGTTACACTATTTTACACCAAAATGAGATTTGGTATAGGGTTGGAGATGCTCTAAAACGTGCTATTTGATGTGTTTTTAAACATGGTCAAATTCAAATTATTGTATTTTTTCTAAAGCATATACAGTAAAATTCTATGAATTAATGATGTCAGAATTACAATATTTTGTTAACTTAAGTTATTAAATTAGAAATGTATAAATTATGTGGATAAACCAATTTGAAATAAGAACAATTTATTAATTACAGGATTATTAACTCTAAATAGATATGCTAGAGCATAGAAAGACGCCAATTTGAAAATCATAGTGTTCGATTGGTAACCGAAAGTGCGCAATATAAGTTTCAGCTGTAAGTTAGAACGGTAAGATATTAGCTTGAGTTGCATGTATAATGCAAAACTGTACAAAGTTGCTATAGGGAAAAGTTGCATAAAAAACATAGAGTGTAATACTGTTGATAAAGTTTTTAGTATAATTTTGCTGATTAGCACAATCTAAAACGTTACCAGATTATAAAATGGTTGTATGTAAATAACAATTAAGTTTCACTTTTCTTTTTCAACAGGAAAAAATCTTCATTTATAAAACCACAATCTTATAAAAATAAATTTATTATAATTTAAAAATCCAATGAATGAAAAATAAAAAAACGAATCTACACTTCTTTACGCTGACAAAGCATTTGTTTCCATTTATGGGCGGGTCCTATGTATGCAGATATGTCCTCTCACCCAGAAAAAAAAATATGTCCTCTCACTCAAAAAAGTGAGATAGAATATCTTTATTGATTTAAAAATAAACTGTAAGACCCCGAACCAAATATCTTTCCTTAAAGCAATTTAATATTTAATATTGTAGTTTAAGAAACTTAAAATATAATATATTTAATTTAAAAAAAGTTTTTAGATATTTTCATAAGTGTCTATAATGCATTTGCTCTTAGGAACCCGAAGCCTAGATGTTGGAACGCACCAAATTACATAAACAAGTGTTACAGAATAATTATTTTACTTTTATTAAGATTTCTATCTACCTCTCTTATGGGCGTTTATCCTTTTATAAATCGTTTTACTCTTAACTAATCAAGTTTAGAGGAAATGACCGTTGAATCAAGTGCATGTCATTTTTCTTTGTAGATTGTCACTGACTAGCTATAAATAAAGAACATATGATTTGATAACATTGCAAATTTAGACTCTTAAATCGGCAAGTCCAAAAACACATATGATATAAAATTCCCATCTAATCTTATAGCTTGAAGCAGTGCCGGTCCTGGATAGAGGCAGAAGAAGCATCTGCTTCGGGCCTTCAGTTATATCAAATATTTTAAGGGCCAATTTTTACATAAAGTCTTCAGTAGTTCAACTGGTTTCCAAGTTGGCAAAGAAAGGTTGAGGTCATGGGATCGAATCCCCTTTTGCAATTACTAAAATTTTTTTTCTTACCAATTATATATAGTTAATGGGCCATAAAACAATTTCGGCCTGGAGCCCACCCTAGTCCAGGGCCGGTACTGGCTTGAAGCAAAGTGCATTGTACTTCTCGATATCCTGCGAATTCTAGGTCGAAAGCAGTGTGAAGCAAAGAGATCCTAGCTATCAACGAAGAGGTTGATAGGTTTTTAAGATGGGTAACTCATAAAGTGAATCAACACTACGAGGAGATAGTCCACTCCGTAGCACTTCGGTAGGAAGGTGCGTTCCTGCGGGAGCCAACCGGATCTATCGATAGGATATATAAAAAAAAAAAAAAACTCATAGAATGTTCAAGACTTTTTTTGGGTAGTAGAAGAAGGCATAACTTTTCTTCTTTTGCAAAGCGACGAAACTAATATTTCTTAAACCAACCAAGCATCTCTCCTATGATAGGAAATTAAGTTGTTAGGTGTATTTGAAAGAATAACAGTTCAAGAATGTGGTTTTACTTGAGGAATGCAAAGTCAGCAATGAATGTTACGTATGAATTAAAATTGCGGAAGACTGGAAGAGATATAAAGTTTTTTTTTTTTTTGCTAAGAAAGAGATATAAAGTTTATACCACAAGTAATGATATACTTTCTAAACATATATAAAATAATTTGGATTTTTGTACAGAGCTAAATAGTATCATAAATGTATTTTTATGACGTCATTTGATCGACAAGACTCGACGACCATAGCCGATGAAACCATATAACGCAACGCATGGTAACGCGAATACACCAAACCGAACTCCTAAGGGAAAAGAAAACCGCATGGATGGATAAGTACAATTATTTGTAACCACTTGACTAAAAACACGCCTCCATCTAATTTTTTGTTAACAATTAATATATTGTTTGTATCAGATTTCGATCTAAATTACATGTGTTATTTGTATTATACGATATATTTTTATACCTTTTAATTAGACTGGTGGGTGTTTTGACACCTTTATTGTGCATCTAGGTGTCGAACTCAGGTTAGTGGCGAAAAATGAGATTGGCCTAAAAAAAATCTTCACTTGTGTCCAAACGAATCTCATTTTTTTTTCATATATGATGTTTATGTTTTATTGAGTGGGGTAGGTCACATGATAATTTTCGACTGGCTTTAGCCGGTTGCCAAAAGTGGAATGTCAGAAAAATCTCGAAGATCATGGATTTGAACGAGTAAAATGAAGCCACGTGTACAACAGAGATTGAACCCCAGCCATTCAACTACTCTCTCTCAGCCTTTGAGGTCCCCAATCTTTCCTCATCTGTCTATCTGATCCGACGGCTCACGTCCATTCTTACTTCCCTCAAATTTAGGAATTCATTTTTATAATTTATTTACTTTTATTTTAGAATCAGCATTTATCTATTTTTATTTTCATTTGCATTAGATATATATATCCGCGTGTACGCGTTGTTATTTCTTTAGGATATAAAATTTGTCATCAATAATAAAAAAAAAATATAGTTCATTAACTAACCCATTTCCTAAAATATGATACTATTATCTCTCCACATAAACTACTTTTAGTTAAATTCTTAATTAATAATTTAATTTGTTTATTAACCATATTCACCGAGAAAATAAGACTACATTAACATATTTTAAATAAAATTCTACAATAATATGAGATCATCATAACACATTTATGTAGTTTGGACCAATTAGAGAATGTAACATTTTCTCAAAAAATATTCCAACCGACATGACATAATCTAAAAAATAACTATTGACATGCTTCTTACAAAATTACTAAAGAAGACTAAATTGTTTGTCTCTGCACAATGAATATGTAAATTCAAAATGAACTACAAATCTAAGATTTTTCGCAATTGATAAACTGAACCGTATAGACTTTGTGCAAATAAATAACCTTACTCAAAGCATTCATATGAAGAACAAATCAAATCAGTCTGTCATAACTGCAAAAAAAGTAGGAAATTTCAACCTCAATAATATTCTTATAAGATAATATTTGAAAGAAGATTAAGTCTTCAAAAGCTATGAGTAGTCCCAACTAATCCACTTAGAGATATTTTGCCACGTATGTCATATCCATAGTATTGTATTACGAGTTATTTTTAGGTCTTCAAAGTAGAGAAGTCGTTACGAAATATTGGTAGAAATGTGAAAAAGCAAATACCAATATTCTCTAAAAAAACATAAACATCATAATTAATTCGAAACAAGATGACATAAGAGAAGATAATTTTTTTTTTAATGTTTTTGTAAATTTTAAAATGCGGTGCCACGTGTCATTCTCTGGTGAGATGACGTGTCAACCTTATGGAGAGGGTTATCCTTCTTTCATATATATGATTCTCATTTTCATGTTTCAGTTCGCCGTATTCAACAACAAACACACCGCAAAAATTCAAGTTAGATACTTTGTTTCGTGTGATTATATATTATTCATGTATTTTATTAATTCCATGCAACAATCTAATCTCTGGCACAAATTAGGATGATCATATGGGTTATGTATACTTTAATCTTTGCAGCTTCCACCTAAAGTCAGTTATAGCAAAAAGAAAATTGTTCAATTTTAAACCATATGCGAAGAATTTATGTATTAAAAATGATTATATACTATCATCATTTGGAAAATCGCAGTGATAAGATCAAGATTTTGTTTTCTGAAACAAGATACAACTCCTATACGATTACATGGAAAAATGTGTGCAGTGTGTACTATAAAAGTTAACAGATAGCTTGTGTGATAGGTAAAGAAAGATCACGAAAAAGAACCCTTAAGTCAATCTTTCAGCAAACAGTAATGAATCAGTTACTTTCTTAAAATCGACACTTTATTTTCAGAACAAGAACCATAATCCAAGCTCTTAGTGACATTAGTGAATCAGTTATTTTTCACAAGCTCTCAACGAGAAAACTAGAGCGAGAAATAGAAAAAGTGAGATGATGAAAACTAGAAGCATATGCGCGTCTTGTTTTATAAAATTAATTAAACATATACTATTATCAAATAAGATTTGATTTTAATTGGTATTGAAAATATGTTTTTTTTTTGTCGTCAAAGAGAATTCATTACTCTATCACTTGAGAAAACGAAGGCCATTTTACAACATAATTATGAGAGTTTACTCTAGCATGCTTAGCCAAATGATCCGAGAAACCATTAGCTAAGCGAGATACATAACAAAACTGAAAGTTACATAGCTTGGCAATGTGATCAACATCTTGTAATTGTATCTTGTAGGAGAGTGAGTCAAGATAATGATGTTTCGATGACAGACCTTGTTGGAGTATATCATAGATCTTTTTAGCATCTCCAGCACAAGTAACATTAGAATATCCAAGCTTGTGTAATTCCATAATTGCTATTCTCAATGCTTCGGCCTCTGCGTGAGCAGGAGACTGTGTGGGAGGGAATGAACCTGAGCCAACCAATATTTTCTGAAGAGATCTATCATATAGTGCCCATCCAACTCCAATAGGATTGTGCTTACTTATCCAGGAAGCATCTATCAAACAGCATAATGGAGATTGAATTTCAGAAAATACCTGCATCAGTGTCTTTGGAGCAGGCTGATCTTCCGTATTTGTGGCTCCACCTAAAATAACGTTAGAATCTTCCTTGTTGTTCAGCTCTGTTGCTTCCTTCCATAACTGCTGATCCTGAATAGACTTATTAATAGTAGCAGGAACTGGCCATCTTTTGTTGTTGAATATCACCTCATTCCTCTGTTTCGAAACCCTCCATCCTAAGAAATGAAACAGCTTGAAAAGCTGCATAAAGTGATTAAAGATCCAGGTATGATGGGTTTCTAAAATCTGGGCATCTAAGAGGAGACAATTCCCATATTTCCTTACTAACCCGACAATGGAACATCATATGAACAAGGTTCTCCTCTTCTTCACCACACACAGAGCATGTACCATCTTGCAATACCTTCTTCTGTTTTAGATTTGATGCAACGGGCAGAGCATCATGCATAACCCTCCACCAAAAATGATTAATCTTAAGAGGCAATTTGTACTTCCACAATGATTTAAACAAGTTAATAGGCATAGAAGAAGATTGACCTTTCTTTGCTTGCAAATAATTGTATCCCGACCTCACAGTGTAACTACCATGAACTGTGTGTAACCAAATAGGATAATCTTTAGCTCCTGTTATTGATGGCTTTATTTGCTCTATGAGTGCCACATCTTCTGGAGCAATCAGAGCTTGAAGTTTACTCTTATCCCAATTAGTAGTCCCTGTCATAAATAAATTACTGACCCTGAGCTCTTCATTGACAGGACGAACCAGTGCTTGTGGTGTATCAGATGGCTCAGTAGGCAACCACTTATCCCTCCAAACATACACAGATTCTCCATTGCCTATAATCCATTGAATTCCCTTTAACAACCTATTACCTTTAAGTATGCTTCTCCAAGCATAGCTTGAGGACCATTTTTGTTTGGCCTCTAGTAATGTTGTCTTAGGAAAATATTTTGCTTTATATACCCTTGCAACTAGAGATTCTGGCTGTTGGATAATACGCCAACTCTGCTTAGCTAGAAGAGCTATATTAAAATCTTTCAAATCTCTTATCTCCAAGCCTCTTAACTGCTTCGGATTTGTCAACTTGTTCCAAGAAATCCAGCTGATTTTTCTCTTGTCGTGATTTGAAGACCAAAAGAACCTTCTGATTACTGCTGTTAGTCTCTCAATAAGCTTTATTGGTAGCATGAAACAAGACATACAGTAGGTTGGTAGGGCTGTGAGCACAACTTTTATCAAAACCTCCTTTCCTGCAGGGGACAATAACTTTGCATACCAGTTTTCCACTTTCTGAATCATTCTCTGACTCAAATAGGAGAAAGTGTCCACCTTATTCCTACCAATGATCTCTGGAAGGCCTAAATATCGACCGAATCCACCAATTTTTTGAATGTGAGTAACATTCAAAATCTGTTGTTTCAGGTCAGGGTCAATACCTTTTGAGAACATGACAACCAATTTAGTGAAATTCACTTCTTGTCCTGAAGCTGCTTTATATTGCATAAGAATGGACATAATCTGATTACATTCCTCCAATGTAGCTTTACAGAAAAGTAAAGAATCATCAGCAAAAAGCAATGGGTAATTACTGGGGCTTTTTTAATTACTTGAAATCCTGAGATTAGTCCATTCTCTGCAGCCTTTTTTATGAGAAAAGACAAAGCCTCTATGCATAGAAGATAAAGATAAGGCGAGAGAGGATCTCCCTGCCTGATTCCTCTTGAGGACACAATCTTCTTAGTTGGGTATCCATTCATTAAGACAGAATAAGTGACTGTGGATATACACTTCATTATCCAACCACACCATTTATCTGCAAATCCCAACTGTCTCATTAATATATCCAAAAAAGACCATTCAACTTTATCAAACACCTTACTAATGTCCAGTTTAATAGCCATATAATGATCCTTAATCTTCCTGCTCTTAAGAGAATGAATCATCTCCTGCGCAATGAGGACATTATCTGTAATGCATCTATCAGGTATGAATGCAGATTGACACTCTGATATAACCTGATGCAGAATGGTTTTCAACCTTTCAGCCAAAACTTTGGACATAAGCTTATAGGCAACATTACTTAAGCTGATTGGCCTAAAATCTTTGACCTCTATTGGATTTTCTAACTTGGGAATTAGGCAGATATGAGTATGATTTAAGGCAGGATCTAACTCATTTGTTTCCATGAAATGTTTAATGAAGCTTACCACCGAATTCTTAATTGTAGGCCAGTGATCTTTATAGAAAGCCACTGTAAGGCCATCTGGACCTGGAGCATTATCTGGATCCATTTGATGTAAAGCCGAATACACCTCATGCTCATTTACAGGCCTAGTCAGGAACTGATTCATTTCCAATGTTACTTGAGGTGGAATCAAATGAATAAAAGCAGCAGCATCTATGTTATTGGAAGTGGCAAACAGGTTAGTAAAATAATCAACCACTATCTGTTTCACATCCTCTTGCTCAAAACAGAGTTGACCTGTAGAACTTTGCAAGCAGATAATACGATTTAAAGTTCTTCTTTGTTTGGTCTTGGCATGAAAATACCTTGTATTTTTATCTCCAGCTCTTAGCCACAAAGTCCTACTCTTAACCCTCCAATACTCCTCTTCTAACCTGTAAGCCAATAAAAGTTGTGATTTTAGATCCTTAACAAGATTGCAATCAAAATAAGGCTTTGAATACGCTTCTTGTAGTGACTGCTTCAATTGCTTGATTTTACGCTGGGCATTGGTAACATTCTGTGATCTCCACAAAGATAAACCCTTCCTACAATTATCTAAAGCATGACTAAAATTTTCCACCGGAGTATCTACACATTTCTCAACCCAAATCTTTTGAAGCTTCTCTTTAAACTCTGGTTCTAACCTCCACCTACGATCATATTTAAACAATTTCTTGCCCTTCCACTTTTTCGAGTCAGTATATAGAATTATAGCTCGATGATCTGAACAATGCCACGGCAAAACTTTAACAACAGCTCTAGGATACATGTCAGACCAGTCACAAGTTGCCATAACTCTATCAATTTTCGTTCTAACAGTGTATGAGCATCTATTTCCAACCCATGTGAACTTCCCCCCAACTGTTCTGAGATCTTGTAAACCACACAAAGAAAGCATACTTCTAAAATGGGAGAAAGAATTCTCAGACCTGTAAATGCCTCCTTCCTTTTCAGTTGGATCCTTTATGTCATTGAAATCACCAATGGCCAATCTGGGCATATGAGCATACCATCCAGTCTCCACCTGAGAAATCATTTCCTTCCACTGCTTTTTCCGAAATTTGACAATGGGATGCCCATACACATAAGACAGACAAAAGGTTTTATCCCCATCTACAATGTACATGTCATTTAGATATAGAGATGGTGTAGATACTAGATTTAACTGAATATGAATATCCCAAAATATAGCTAAACCTCCTGCCAAACCATTAGCTGGGATAACAAAAGATTGGGCATAATTAAGCTCTTTAGCTAAGTTGGCAACAACATCATAGCCTTGCTTAGTTTCGATGAGAAACATAATATCAGGATTTAAAAAGCGCCTAACCTCTTTGAGATATTGAGTTGTCAACTCATTCCCCACACCTTGAAAATTCATATGCATGATCTTCATGGTTGAAAGCTCTCCAAGAAACTTTGTTGTGATGCTATGCACAGATTGGGAATAAAATGAAAGAGTGAATCCAGAAACACTGGAACAGATGGTCGATTAAATCGAAAAGAAAATCTCCAGATTCCTCCTTGAGAAGCCCAAAGAGAAAACAGAGAAAGATTAAATCCAGTCTAAGCTGGAAGAATTGATCGATTTTGCAATCGAAATCAAGAAACCCAGATCTCCCTTCTATCGCCCGAAGACTCTAGAAGACAAATTCTCAGATATTCCATTGAAAATATGTTTTTGATTGATAAAAAATATGAAAATTATAATATTATTCATTAATTAAAATCCATTAAACCAAGAAGTAGCCCCACTTATAATATCCATGTCAGCAAAATTGGTTAACTCTAGTTCAATCATCCGGTTTTGGGAAATGGTGGCTTAAATTTCGCGGGCTTAACCAGCCCAATATTAATTTTGTAAAGCTTCAAAGCCAATTAAAAGTATACAATACAACTCGAGAAAGTGGCGATTCAAAAATCAAACCCTAGCAAAGCTAGAAGAGACGATCGTCAAGCGATGCCGAGAAATCCGAATTGGTCAGGACTTCACTATGATGTCTGATCATTGATTTTGAAGCGATTGAGCTTTCCGTCTTTCGCTCGAGCCAAATCCGTTTGTTCATCGTGGAACATCGCTTCGAGATTCTGCTCGCCGAAGAAAAACCAAACCCCATGGTTGATTCTCCACGATTCCGAAAGCAAACAAGGCCAATACTGGAAATTATACAATCCCGAAGACGAATCGTTCTATCGAACGGAATATCTCGGCGATTTCGCCACGGATCGTGTGTTAGCGACTTCTGGTGACTGGGTTCTGATGTTGGACGAGGATGCAGATTTCTACATCTTAAATCCATTCAATCGCGAAACCATCGATCTCCCTTCTCTAGATTCAAACCCTACTGCGAAATTCATGAGAAGAGGTAACTATACATTCGATATACAATACCTTCGTAACGGTGAATGGTTTAGAGGAGGTTTCGGTGTAGGAATCGGGATTGCGGTTTTGTGGATAGATGAAATAACTAGAGATTACTTTGTTGCGTGGAGTTTCGATGAACACACGATGGGAGGCGATTGCATTGCTTATTGCAGGTCAGGAGATGAACAATGGAGAGAGATTCCGAGGAGGCGTAACGGGTGTGTAGATATGGCCTATAAGGATAACAAGATTTATATGTGTACTGTTACTGGTCGCATCAGAATCTTGGGTTTCGATGATTCGGGTTCCGCTCGAGACATCATAAACCATCCTTACACTAATCCCTTTGGGGTAGCCTATAGGCATATCTCTGAAAATCCAGAAACTTATCATTACGCGATGAATTACATGGGTCATGTTAAGGTCGGAATTAGACTTAATACGTCAGGCGATGTTCTGATGGTGTTGCGCGTGCGGTGTGGTAATAAGAATGTGTTTGAAGTGTATAAAATGAATGGGATAAAGTGGGAGAAAGTGTATACTTTAGGGAATGAGGAAGAAGCTCTCGTTTGGGATTTGAATGTTACTTTGCCTACTAAAGGTGTAACAGGAATCAAGAAAGACTCGATTTATTTCTGTCATACTTATAAGTTTCGTCATGAAGTCGCTGTCTTTGCAGTGTCTACGCAGAGTCTCCATCCTTTTGGACCACCTGAACTTGAACTCGGAGATGCTCGATGGTTCCTTCCTTCGTTTTGCACTGCTAAGCAATGATCCCTGGCAGTGTAAGCTTCTTATCTTATTTGAAAACAATATTTAAATCGTTATTTGGACCCATAGTGTAATTTTTATGCTTTTTGGATACATTTTTACTTCTCAAATTTTCTGATAAATGGATTGTTGTTATTGTTGATCAGTTATGGTTGCCATAGTAAATTAAGTTGCCTAAAACTGTAGTGTTCATAAGAATGTTATAGGATCAGATTATGTCAATGATCATGAACATGATGCTGCTAGTACTTTTGATGAGCATACTCTATTTTTGTAATCTATATGATGGAGTGGAATTTTCATTGATTGATGAATCTTGATTTTTTGGTAGTGGTTGTAAATGAAATAGTGAATTTGACATCTGATTTATTTGTGATCATGTGAGGGACAAGTTTCCTGCTCTAGGATGGTTCCAAGACGAGAGAAAGAATCAGACTCGGAGTTGCGATTTGGAGCTTTGGTCGTTGATGTTGGTCAGTCGATCTCTTCTTCTTCTAGTAGCAGTAGTAGAAAGAAGTTATACTTGTCGAATAGCAAAACGATATTGTTAGTTCGGCTAATTAATTTGACTTGATTTGTCTCCTTGTTCATCATATTCATATTCTCTCAAGGTCCTGATTGCTTTTCAGTAACCAAATAAGCTCGTAGCTTAGTATACAATTGCTGTGAGAATCTCCTAAGAACAAGGCAAGTTTTAATATTTTCACACCAATTCAAAAAATGATGCTAAACACATTTTTCTCTTTTTGTAGCTAAAACGTCCATTTTGTAACCCAAGTTTTTGTATTTGGTGTTTTTAGAGTGTGATATTTCTGAAATTTGATGTTTTGGGATCAGAAACTCCTTTCTCATCTCCTAGAGTTTTCTCCGAAACTCTCCGCTATCGATTTAAGTTGTTTTGTTTAAAAAATAATAAGAACACTACTAGAAAAGTAAAGAAATCCACAAAAATTCCAACTTTGTTCTCTATGTCGAATCTAGATCATCATTATAGAGAAAGAAGTTAATGAAAAGTGTTTCTAGCCATAAAATTGAGCCTAACAATATCCAAAACCGAACAATATGCGACCACAGTACACACAAGTCAGGTCACCTACTTAACTTACTACTGCTTTCACGAGACCTACACAAGAGATGGGAAAAGGTCGTGAGCTTATGCACCAAACCCAAAAATTGTATCAAACTCGTTTTGATGAACATTCTTGTTTTCCAAATTGTAACTCTTGTTTTTTGGAATGAATTCGGATCAGTAATAATTATTGATCATCATAATTGAAAAAGAAGTTAATGAAATTTGAGGGACGAAATAACTTCGATTAATTCTTTCACACGTTACAAGAATTTAATAACACATAATATTTGTCTTCTCGTCGCCATTGCTTCTCTCCTCTCGTTTCTCACATTGGAAGCTTCGATTCTATGCATAATGACCCAATAACACATCGTCCCAAGCGTCGTCAGCATTATCGTTGCATCATATTCTTCTTTGCCTTGTGCTCAATCGCAACAACCGATGTCTGAACCACCACAACTAAAGATATAAAAAGAGTTATTGAATCGAATATAAAGAAAATCGCAAATGCGGGTCTATCCGCAATGTTCGCTTCTCCCACACTTTGTCCTGGATTAAGGGAACTTAATTCGTCCGCGTATTCAGCTACTAGTGTAATTTGTTTGCTTCCATTTATTATGATAATTGGACTGGTTTGAAGCTCGGAACTAACAGTAGTTTGCAAATACATGCCTTCAGATTCCTAAACTGGATTTTGAAATTCCACCAGAGTCCCAACGTGGAAGTTTGTTTACTGTTGGTAACTTCTGATCTACAACTGTTGGAATAGTTTTTTGAATGTTTAAGGTTATGTTGCTTAGCACTTGACATAAAATATATGTAGTTGTGGTACATATAGTGGAATGGTAAAAACAGTGGAAGGGTTGGTCACACAGATGAGAGAAAGTGAGTATATCTTTCTAACACCTCTAACATTATACTTTATTGTAAAGTGTTGATCTAAGCACTGTACAACAGAAATATTGACTATGACATAATAATATGCCAAGTCATGACCGGCCTTCAGTTTCAATGTGCTGCAAGCTGAAAATAAAAATAGGCCGATTTGACCATTAAGTTAAAAAAACTTTTAGGATTTGAGGGCCGATTTGTCATAAAAAATATGAGGATCGATTTGAGAGCCGATTTGTTATAAAAAATATGAGGATCGATATGAGGGCCGCAAGACTAAGCTTTACCCGCTTGCCCTCAGGGCCGCCCCTTTGTCAAGTAGACGATCGAGTATTTGAACAAACAAGTGGAGAGAATCTGGATCTTAAAGTAGATGTATCCTAATACTCCATATATCAAAGTTATATGACAAAACTGTCGGTGGATATATAATTGAGTTTAGGTTTTATAATTATTAATTTCAATAGTAATTATGTATGTTAAGTGAAAAGGTGTATGTGTTAGAGTCATGTCTTTTAAGCAGAGTAGTTACTTGTGTTGAAAGTCACAAGTGACACAAGTAAAGAGTTACAATTCTTATATTTGTGTATGTTTGGTTGTGTCGTGTCTGTGTATGTTCAAGTATAAAGAATTTGTCTTTGTATTGTAACTCATTCAAGTTTTCAATTAATAAAAGTTGTGTTTTTAGTCAAACATAGAATCGTATCTCATACTCTTGCTTTTCTTCTTAACTCTCTATTTCTTATACTCTGATTTTGGGAAACCAAATCCTAACATGGTATCAATGCCCTTCTGATTCAAGGGCCAAACTAAGATCAAAAGAAACCAGAGATCATGGAAGCGACATCGCAACAGGTGATTCCCATATTCGATAGGGGATAAATACGATTTTGGCGTATCAAGATGACAACCATCCTCAAAACTAGAAAATTGTGGGTGGTGATGGAAAATGGTGTTTCGAATCGACCGACATAAACAACGGAGACTCCCAAAGTGTTGCAATTAAAAATTAAATGGGAAGAAGCATCGACACATGATATGATGGCGCTGCAAATTATGCAAACAGCCGTATCAGATCAATATCCTCTCGCATAGCACCGACGGTTACGTCTAAAGAGGCGCGGGATGCTCTGAAATATGAATTTCAAGGATCTCCACAAGTACGATTGATCAATCTTCAATCGTTGAGAATAGAGTACGAAAACATGAAGATGGACGAAGGTGATAACATCAAGGTTTTCACAGAGAAGCTAATTGATTTAGGAAATCAATTAAGGATTCATGGAGAAGAGAAGACGAACTATCAAATTGTCCAAAAAATTCGCATATCTCTTCCCGCAAGATTTGACAACATTGTGGCTGTGATGGAGCAAACGAAGGATCTGACTTCGTTTCCGGTAATAGAGTTGATAGGGACTCTGAAGGCATGGCGGAAAGAGCGTTTCATGCTTTATCACGAGAAGGAAAAGCAGTTGTCGGAAAAAGAAAATGGCTTGACAACAAAGGCAAAACATGGTCTGAGTTTTGTAAGAAAGAAAACCACACGTAATCAGATTATTGGAGGAAACCAAAGAAGGTAACAACAAAATCTCAAAGGATGAGAAGGAATGCTATAACTACGGTGAAGTTGGGCATTTTGCAAGAGAGTGTCGTTCAAAGAAGTATAAACGAGCACATATAAGTCTTGAAGATGAAGATATCGAAGATCATATGTTACTTAGTGCAACAGAAGAAGGATCAATAATCACTAAAAAAGATGTGTGGTTAGTCGACAGTGGACGCACAAATCATATGGCAAAAGAAGAGAGATCTTTCACAAGACTTGATAAACGAATCAACGTTTCCATAAAAGTTGAAAATAAAGAAGTCGTAATGACTGCCGGGAAAGGAGACATCACTATCTTGACAAGCAAAGGACAAAGAGTCATCAATGATGTATTTCTAGTGCCAGGATTGGAGAAGAATTTGATTAGCGTTCCGCAAATGATATCTCGTGGATATCGAGTTTTGTTCGAGAACAAGCAATGCGTAGTCTCATATTCTAAAGGAAAGAAGATTATGGAGAGAAAGATGGTGGAGAAAAATCTTCTAATCATGTAGAACTCTTCTCAAGAAAGTGTGAAAATCATATGTGAAGAAGATGTGATTTTACGAAATCAATCGGTGAAAATGTCAAGAGACGTGAAGAAATCAAAGTTATTTGATGAGGCTTCCAAGATCATAGAATGGAGAGATGCAATGCATGAAGAAATCAAGGTGATAGAGAAGAACGGTACTTGGCTACATGTAGACAAACCGGAGAAGAAGAACATCGATGTGAAATGGATATATCGTGCCAAGACGGTGCAAATAAAATTCCAACCAAGTACAAAGCAAGATTAGTCACAAGAGGTTCTCCCAAGTATACGGTGTTGACAGGTTTGGTGTTAGCACAAAATTTAAAGAACGAAGGAAGAAGCTTGGAGTGAAACCGAAACTCAATTAAGGAGGACTGTTGGTGGATAATTGAGTTTAGGTTTTATAATTATTAATTTCATTAGTAATTATGTATGTTAAGTGAAATGGTGTATGTGTTAGAGTCATGTCTTTTAAGTAGAGTAGTTACTTGTGTTGAAAGTCACAAGTGAAGAGTTACAACTCTTATATTTGTGTATGTGCGGTTGTGTCGTGTCTATGTATGTTCAAGTCTATATAAAAACTGTCTTTGTATTGTAACTCATTTAAGTTTTCAATTAATAAAAGTTGTGTTTTTAGTCAAACATAGAATCGTACTCTTTCGTCTCAACTCTGTGTTTCTTATACTCTGCTTTTGGGAAACCAAATCTCAACAAAAACTTGTGCTTCAGTTTCCCAGAGTCGGTACCTTTTGTGGAGAGGAGAATTGCTTGGCCCAATTGGCTAAAGAGTCTGATTACTCCGGCTGCCGGCATAACGGAGAAGGGAGATCTAAGATATATTTGAACATCATCCTCAATCCTCCTAAGCCCGGTACTTGACTCACCTTCATAGATCAAAGATTCAATGTCTCCTTTAGCTGCATAACTCTCCTTCTTTCCATATCTTGACCAATTCCACTTCCGGTTCATTTGTTTTAGCAATTTCTTTCCCTTTTCCCAATTTGATAGATTTATGATGTTCTTCTTCAAGCATTTGTATCACAACATGGTCAACCTTAGATTTACGTTGCTCTACTTCAATATTTTGTATCTCAAAGTGGTTATGATCTCAGGTGCGTATTACGATGACAAGGGCGAGCTAATATTTTGGTGTAAGTCTAGCCATGGTGATGGGGCACATGATGGTGGCTGGCTACATTCGAATACTAGCATCGGTGATGGTTTTAGGTTTTGATACCTGGTGTTTGGCTTATCGATCCACTCGCTCCAACCCGATCCAGGAAAAGAATTCGAACTTTGTAGCCCAATGACACTAATTGGTCACATAATGTCTACAATCTTTTTTATATTCTGATTTTTTTCTTTACTTTAGTTTCTCCATTATGTAAAGACATATGGACTACAAATTTATATTTTGATGCCAATCTTAGAATTCATATTTTGGTTCATCCCACGTAAAATTTCATTACCGACAAATAGTATTGAGGATCATTATAAGTAATGATTTTGATTAATTCATTAAGTTAATTAAGATGTTGTTGACCCAAATCTAGTTTTATTTTGTTTGTGTTAATTTAGGTATTATTTGTATATTTTTAATCTTTGCAGCTTCTACCTAAAGTCTGTTTTACCAAAAAGAAAGTTGTTCAATTTTAAGCCATAGGTGAAGACTTTATGTATTAAAAAATGATTATATCTTATCATCATTTGGGAAATCGCAGTGATAAGATCAAGATTTTGTTTGAAGAAACAAGAAACAACTCCTATAAGATTTCATGGAGGAATGTGTGCAGTGTGTGTACAATAAAAGTTAACTTGTGTGATAGGTAAAGAAAGATCACAAAAAGAACCATTAAGTCAATCTTTTAGTGAACAGTAATGAATTAGTTACTTTCTCAAGATCGACACTTTGTTTTTAGAAAAAAAAACCTTAATCCAAGCTCTTAGGAGGGGTAATTGGATAGTGTATTTTAATAGAATTAGATGTATTTTAGATTTACCGTGTAATGCATTAAAATCCACCGTTATTAGATAGGGTATTTGTTTGCTGCATTTTAAAATACATCAAAACATGTGTTATTCAATGTCCCCTTGATTTTAGGGAATTCTAGTTACGATGGATTTTAAAGGATTAATTTGCCTAAAACATGAGTAAAACAAATACAACCCTTCACCTTCGGATTAGTGATTTCAAAAAGTATTTCTGAAAAAAAAACTCTATTTCGTTAATAGCAAAAAAAATCCTATTATATACAAAAAAAAAATGAAAACACATCTAATTACAAAAATCGTTAATCATTATTATGTGAATTGAATTTTCTGAAAATTATTTTCTCTAATGATTGACTCGTAATATATAAAAAATTCGTAATATTCAAATTAATTGTACGTAAATATTCAAAATAATTATCAAAAACACATTACAATATGTGACCAAAAAAAAAAACACAACAGTACTTTACATGCAATCGTGGGGGTCATTAAAAATGCATCAGAATCCAACGAAAATAATTGTGAATGCATCAGAAACCAATCCTATTTTAGTGGATTATTGTGAATGCATAAAAATCCAACAAAATACTTTCAAATACAACTACTGTAAAATACATTGAAAACACAAATTCAATACCCCCTCCTTAGTAACATTAACTAATCAGTTATTAATCACAAGCTCTCAACGACAAAACTAAAGTGGTAGATAGAAAAAGTGGGATGATTAAGACTAGAAGGATATATGCACCCTATTTTAGAAAATTAAATTGATACCCAAATTAGATTCATGTATAAAATTCACAATCATACTCTCAAGGAAACATTAAGAAAAGAAAAACTTGTTACATGTACTTCAACGATTTGAGGAAACATGAAAATGAAACTTTTGAATAACAATGATTAAATATTTTTTTAGAAAACAAATACTATAGCAACAATATATGTAATTGTATTTTATCCAGAAAACAATATAATTGTTGTAGAAATATGAGATCTAAATGACAGATTTTAAACAACAAGACAGCTTAGAGATACATAATCTTTGATTCTTTTTAAGACTTTTTTACGAAACAAAAAGAAAAAGATAAAAAAACAAGTTAAGAGAATCTGTGTTATACAATGCTATTTTTCTGAAACTTTCTTTTGTGCTTCATTTCTTCAGCTCTCTTCTCTACCAATCGAATCAAATCGCATAATTCAACATATTACTTTGTCATTGTATTTGTTCAACTGTCCTCACTGCTGGGAAACTCAATTCCCAATCTAGAATCATCCCTCCTAAAGGCAAATGACTCCATGTGAGTATAGCACTAGACTTTTTTGTAAGATACAGAGTTGGGAAAATGTAACTTACTTGCGAATGAATTGACCTTTGACGCGAGGCCGTTGCTCACCTAGTTTCTTCCTGGTATGGTACATGACCTAAATACAAACAAAACAAACGAACCAAAAAGATTATAACTTTGTTGCAAGAAACGTGAGCATAAGCTTATTTAGAGATCACTTTTTCCTCAAAACATCGCTCATTTCGTTTCAGGCGAAACTTCATCAAATCATCTTCATCAAAACTTTTAGTGCTTCCAGTTTTAACCGATTTCTTGCCATGTATCCCACTCTCACCTCCGCTACCGCTAGACTGGAAAAATCAAGAAACACATAAGTCAAAAACCAAACACGGTATATAACATTTGTAGGAAACAAGTAACTCTTACGATGAGACATCTTTTCCACACATGCTGTCAAATATTCTTTAGCTCGTTCTTTCTAATGGGTTTCACGAGAAAATCAACTGCAACATTTGACAAACACTAAAAGACCAGAACCATAGAATCATGAGATGACATCACTACAAAGAAAAATGTCACATCTTGTGTTACACGAAACATAACTAGATCAGGAAAAGTATAACGGAGATTTAATTGATTACTTATGACAGGGATGTTCTTAAGTGTCTTGTTGCTCATAATCTTGCACAATAGACCGGTTTTGATATAAGAAGTTTGATCATGGGTTTTTATGATCTAGTTTTTTTTTTTTTAGAAAACATATTATAGTATGTGTGTAAAGGATGATTTTGTTCCCGTTTCTACGATTTGAGACTAGATCAAGGTGTGAGTTTTTGAGACAATGTAATTTGTAAATAGGTTTTTAATCAACGATTGAGATCTATTGCCTTCATTTCTCTGTTATGAAACTTTCTTAAAATAGGTGATAGAGAAGCTCAAGGAGAGAGAAAAGTAGAACAAAAATGTTCTAGCCTATGGAATTTTGTTAGATCGTAAAAGTTTTCAGAACAATATCTTTGATCTATGATGCGTAGATTTGGATTCAAAATAACTTAATTGGATCGATAATTCTGCAAATTTACAAGTCATGTGGTGAAAGGTCTGATCATATATACCGCGAGAAGCTTCTTGTGAAAGTAAGCTTTTAACGGTTGTTAGATCTCTTCAAATGTTTCAATTAAATAATTAGGGTTAAACATACAAACGTTTAATGTTGTTTTTGATCCCATTGGATACAGGAATCTTTTATTGGTATTGAATGTATTTGCAACCGTTGATCTAATGGAGGAAGCGTCAACATCGACATCAGCACCAATGGCCGCGAAACCAACTGTTGTTAGGAAGACAATGGCCAAGCAACTGACCGGGAAACGTGAAGATTCGCAGCTCCATTTGGCTGTAAGACGAGGAGATTTCTCTGCAGTGAAGAATATTTTGAGTGATCATATGGAATCAGAGGAGGAACTAAGAGAGGTGTTACAAAAACAGAACCAATGCGGCGAGACTGCACTTTATGTGGCGGCAGAATATGGCGATCCCGAGGTGGTTGCAGAGCTGATCAAGTACTATGATTTAGACGATGCCGAGACCAAAGCTAGAAATGGGTTTGATCCTTTCCACATTGCTGCTAAACAAGGCGAATTAGGTATGGAATTTTGTCAGATTTATGTCCATATGACAGTCTTTGATTAATTTGAAAAATTGAGGAAAAAATAATGAAAATCTTAAGCATTGTTTGATCTCAATAATTGGGAAGAAACTAATACATATGAAAGTTTTATTCTTTGTTTGATTTAAAAAACCAAATTTACTAAATGAACGTTGAGGTTTGGTTAGAAATTAGAAACATAAAAATATGATCATCATTTCTAACTTTTTTCAAAGAATAAATTCACTTTTGAATATAATTTTTATAGAGGTTTTGAGAGTACTAATGGAGGAACATCCGGAGCTAGCAATGACGGTGGACTTATCAAATACGACGGCTCTACACACCGCGGCGGCTCAGGGACATGTGAAAGTCGTAGAGTATCTATTAGAAGCCGCAGGGAGTAGCCTGGCTGCAATCGCAAAGAGCAACGGGAAAACGGCATTACACTCGGCGGCTAGGAACGGTCACACGGAAGTGGTAAAGACGATTGTGGCGGTTGAGCCGGACACCGCGACAAGAACCGATAAAAAAGGCCAGACACCACTTCACATGGCCGTTAAGGGACAAAACCTTGACGTGGTGGTTGAGCTAATGAAAGGACATCGATCGTCCTTGAATATGGTTGATTCCAAAGGGAACACTGCGTTACATGTTGCTACTAGGAAAGGTCGCACTAAGGTACGTTCATATGAAAAAAATATTTCAATAAAATACATTTGACAAAAAATAGTATCCAAAACATATGCAAACTCTTAACGCAAAAAAAAACCTACACGCGCAAATTTTCTTATATTACCTTGAAACATGTAAACGCAAACGCAAACAAAGAATCGAGTGTTAAACTTATGATAAATCTTGATTAATATGTGAAAGTTTATGTGATTGTAGATAGTGGAATTGCTTCTAGAGAACAGTGAGACGAGCACACAAGCTATAAACAGAGCCGGAGAAACGCCACTCGACACCGCTGAGAAAACCGGCCACCCGGATCTCGAAGCGGTTCTCAAAACGCGCGGCGTTCCCTCGGCCAAAACCATCAACAACACAGCTCGGCCAAACGCAGCGGCGCGTGAACTCAAACAAACGGTGAGTGACATCAAACACGAGGTTCACGACCAGCTCGAACACGCTAGAGAAACGAGGAAACGCGTTCAAGGAATCGCCAAACGCATAAACAAAATGCACATTGAAGGTCTTGATAACGCGATTAACTCCACCACTGTCGTAGCCGTTTTAATCGCCACAGTCGCTTTTGCCGCTATTTTCACCGTCCCGGGACAATACGCGGACGAATTAGGCTCACTCAATCCTGGACAGAGTCTCGGAGAGGCGAACATTGCGGATAGACCGGCGTTTGCGATATTCTTTATATTCGATTCGATCGCTCTTTTTATATCTTTAGCGGTTGTGGTGGTTCAAACTTCAGTTGTTGCGATTGAGCACAAGGCAAAGAAGAATATGATGGCTGTGATCAACAAGCTGATGTGGTTAGCTTGCGTTTTGATAACGGTGGCGTTTTTGGCGTTAGCTTTTGTAGTGGTTGGTGAAGAAGAGCGGTGGTTAGCGGTTGGAGTGACGGTGTTTGGTGCGACGATTATGCTAACAACGCTTGGGACGATGTGTTATTGGGTCATTATGCATAGAATCGAAGCTTCAAATGTGAGAAACGCTAGGAGAGAAGCAATGGCGACAAGAAGACAATCGGGAATGTTGGATTTTTCAGGGATTTTGACAAAGAGAATGTATGCTATTTAGTGATTTAGAGACAAAGATTATGTGTTCAAAATCTGGTAACGTGTGGAAGAATTAACCGAAGTTATTTCATCAAATTTCATTTCTCTCTCTTTTTTTTATTAGAGTTAATTAGGTGAATATTATGTTTTACACATGTATTTAGGTGAGTAACATGCATGAAATATAAATTAGGTGAGTAAAAACTTGTTGATTCAATTGGACAAAAATACTCTTAATTACAAAAGCGCAAAGTAGTTATAGTCAACTATACAAATTTACATAGTTCACCATATTAAACATACATAGTTCACTATATCAAACATACATGTAAATAATAGGTTTGATGTGATTAATTATAATATAACAAATATAGATAGTTAACTATATCAAACATACATATAAAAAATAGTTCACTATAATATATATAAATTTGACAATATCTAATAATAATTTACGAAGTGTACATATTGATTTACTATAATAGTTCAATATACTTATACCAACATAAATTCTTTGGCCGGAAAAGAGACAAATGTACAATGTGTAGTTATAATCAACTATGCAAATTTACATAGTTCACTATCTTAAATATACATGTAAAAAAAAATTCTCTATAATACAATGTTTTTAAAATCGGACCGGATGCTGAACCGGAAAGTTGTCCGGGTCATGGTTCAACCGGTTCAACCCAGGTTCATATATTATATTTGGAAAAAGGTTTTAATATAGTTACGTGTGGTTCAATGGCTTCCCTTGGCCAAAGTCGTGATTTGGAAAGCCCATGTCGCGTGTTCGAATCTCTCTGGACGTGTTATTAATGGTTTTTTTTTTACAATTTTGTTTAATGAAATGTATAATGACTCTTCTATCCTCATCTCTTTTCCAGAGACTGCGAAAATCAGAAAACCCTAGTCGTTCTTCCATATTTTCTTTAGAGTTTTCATGATTTCTTCTTACTTTTTTAGTTGTTTTTACTTCCAATTATTATAGATCTAACAACTAACTATCGATTTATGACAAAAATCGAAAAAAGCTTTCATTTTTTTGACATTTCCGATTTTTTGTACAGAGTTGGGTAAAAACTGGGTTTTTATGTCAAACCGAACCGGACAACTCTCCGGTTCCCGGTTTAATCCGGTTTGACCGCCGGTCCGGTCCGGTTTTCAAAACATTGCTATAATATATAAATGAAAAATGCCCAATAATAATCAACTATAAAAATATATAGTTAATTTATAGGTATAATAGGAATTTTATGCACACAAATTGTTAGATACTAAATTGTGATGTAGATCATGTTTAGATATTTAATTAAAGACTAAAAGACTAATATTGATGTCAATTTTCCTTTCATTTATGGTATTCAGGCCATCACTTTTAGTTTGAATTTCAAATACTCTTGATACAAGCCATGTTTTAAAGTACTTGTAAACTTTAAAAGTAAAACTTTTCTCTATTAAAAGTATTTGATGATTTGACAAAAAAAAAGTATTTGATGATTTTTATTGGTGACAACTTGGGCAAGAAAATGTGCTGTCGTATAGATTCGTGGAAAAGGACCAGTGACTGCACCACATGCTACCTCAAGCAATGCCTCGGTCTTTCCAGAACATTGGAAGGCCGATAGTATGATATATTGCATCCAGTTGTTCGGTATAAGTCCCTAAGATACATATATACTTATCTTAACTTGATATTAACATTAACATAATGTTATCACCAAATAAATTCTAAACTTGGCATTTTTTATGTTATATTGTTTTCTTAACAATTTTTAAACATATATTTACATAAATATAACACGTTTTTCATGGAATTATGGTTTAAATAATAACAACAATTTTTATCATCATAGACCATCCTATATAAAAATATATCTATCTATTATTTTAATAACAACATTTAATTTTGCTAATCAAGAAGTTGTGGATCTTCACCTCATAAATTTTTCCGGGCTGGAGACGAAAACAAGTTAGTTAATGGGAAATTTATATCTCATACCATTTTTTTTTTCAAATTCCTTATAAAATCTACCACATTTCCCGAACCCTTATTAAATCTACCATATCCTATATTTGAAAATACCCCTTTACCCATTATACATCTCCTCCTTTCTCTTTCTACTTCTCTATTTTTACTTTCTCAAAACGGAAAAAATGGTGTGGTACCGGAGATGATGACGAAGATGGTGGTTGACGGCGGCGATGGAGATGATGATCGTGGACAGCGACAGAGACGGTGGACGTGGAAGACAACAGTGGTCGTAGACAAAAACGGTAACCGTGAACGGTGATGGTGGTCGTAGACAAAAACAGTGACGACGACAGTGGCCACGACAAAGACAAAAATAATGGCCGTGAACAAGACGACGACGGTGGATATGGTGCTGGAGACGATGGTTGTAAATGGCGGCGACAGACAGAAACGGTGATCATGAACAACGATAAAGATGGCGGTGGACAAGATGGAGATAGGATGACGGAGACGATGATCGTGGATAAAATGTGACGGTGGTTGATGACGACGGTGGATATAAATAGAGACGGTGGTCGTGGACAGCGTCGCCCGTCGTAGAAAAAACGGTGACGGTGACCACGACGGAGACGAAAACGATCCCATATAATATTTTCGTACAGAATTTCTAACATCATATTTATATCTAATTTTCCTTTTTTTCAAACCTAACATAACACTACCATCACCATTTCCCTATATATGTAAGCTAACAAACAAAATAACACATATCTAAGAAACACTTTTTTTTACGGTATGAGAACTTTTTTCTCTTTGTTTTTGATGTGTTAATATTGTTTTTGATAAATATTAATCTACTATCTTACATGTGATTATAGAAAAAGTTAGATCATTGCCACTATGAAAAAGTCAAATGATCTTAAAGATTGTGGTTCTACGATCAACAATGATGTGTGAAAGTAATTGTTCAAATTAGATTATCTTATTTATAATCACATAAATGGATTAATCATATGTCAAGAATGTATTAATTTTTTTCTCCATCTCTTATTGTAGATGTGTGCGACCAAATCGATGCTATAAAGTACTTATTTGAGTATATTCAAAAAGGACAAGATCAAGTAATACCCACAACCGAGAAAAGTAAGATTGCTGAAGATGGCAAACACAATGAAAATGATGTTCAAGCTAAAGGCCACAAGTCTTTGCTCCACGGTTGGAGGAAATACAATACGCAATTTTTTTTCCAAGACAAACACTCTACGCAGTTTTGTGTGGTAAAAAAAGAGTGTAATTCCCCCAAGACACTCAGAAACGTCGGTCTCTATTTACCTCGATCTGTATTTTCTCGTGGACAATTGTACGTGGCACTATCAAGAGTAAAGTCTAAGGAGGGATTAAAGATTTTGATCACAGACAAGTATGATAATCCGCAGAAGAAGACTATGAATGTTGTTTTAAGGAGATTTACTAAAAAAATTAAGTAATCATGAAGTATAAGCAGGCATGAAGTTGAAGGAAGGGAAACAGGAGATGCACTAGATCAAAACTTTGAATCAAAGAGTTCAAATACGTTTTTTGCCTTTTAATTGATTTTGCTTTAATTTGTTGGTTTTTGGTGTTGGTTTTTTAGTTATTATTGAACCTATCTTAGTTACACATTTGATTATTTCTTTTCAATAAACGGTTCAAGAACAAAGCTTTGAAACTATTTATTGTCTACATATTTTAGATCAAAAATCGTATATTTTTTTATATACTATATCTAATATAATTCCGCACTTGGTGCGGGTCAAAATCTAGTATATATTAATTGAGGAGACACTAAAAGTTCAAAATCCTAGGTGCCGTTCAAAGAGAGTCTTAAGAAACATACTAATCTTAAATATCATTCAAAGAAGGTCTTAAGGAACACATTAATTAAACCTACCAATCAAAACATTTCAATTTGCCATGGTAGAAATCTCTAGATATTTTAATATGAGACATTAATGACAAAAATATATACCAACCAAATATATGGTCCATACCCGAAAACTCAAACCTATTCAATTAGTAATATTTTGGCCAATGATAAAGTTGGGTTTAAAGCATTTATAGATTGTTTTACTTTTATTTTTGATATACACTTTATAATTAAAACACTCAAAATTCGAAAATCAATCGAATAATTTGTGTAGTGGACATAATTATTTATCTAATATTTTTGGTATGTATGATTCAAAACAATATATTTTTACTATAAAATAAACTGAAATTTATATTCTTTCGTATGGCGTGAGTCAAAATCTAGTTGTTCAATATAAAAAAAAAAGAAAGATCAATATATAGCATTTTCTATTGTCGATGACGGTCGAAATTTTCATCGATATATTGAACATCTTTGTCTTAAATAATTACATACACTCGGTAAAGTGCCACCACCACTATGACTTTGTCTATCGAGTTTACAAAACCCTTCCACATCTCGAGTTTGATTCGCGGAAACGAAAATATAATTTTGCTTAAGTCTCGGTTTTGCTTGTAATTCTCTTGATTCATTAAAGGTATTTTAGTAATTGACTTAAAATAAATCAAAGGCAAAGACGTAATTTTGTTGGGCTTTAATTGGGCTGACATGGAGGCCTATATAACAAGGACAATTATTTAGTTTATCCCTAAGGGTAAATCTAATTCATTCAACCCTTTAATTAACCAATTATAATTTGACATGTGTCTCTTAATTAAATAAATTAGTTTAATCTTTAAAAAAAAGTTAAAACTTAATCAAGAGTGGAGACCACATATATTGTGTTACTGGAACTTGTCCAATTTTTTTGTAAAATCTTAAAAGTCAATAAGAGAAAACAAAAATTGATAAATTAGTAAAAAGTTGAATTTTAAAATCATTAACCCTAGTCTTTCATAGTTAATAAGTTAATAAAAATTTAATAAACAGTTTTTTTTTTAACAACATACTTATTGCATTAACTTGAGGACAGAAAGTCACTGTGTAAGAAATTTACAATAAAACGAGGCATATACGAGTAAACAAAATAAGACGAATTTTGATCCATTTCTTTTGTTATTCGATCAACTTCTTGGTTGTTGTGTCGTGGAACCCATGTTACTCGAGCTTCAAGGATTTTTTGTTGCCAGTTGAGGATGTCTTGAACCCAATTGTAGAGTTTAAAATTTTGTTCCAATTGATTGACTAAACGAGAAACCATCAAGTTATCTCCTTCGAAAATGATCCGTTGATATTCTTTACTCCAAACACATTGACTAGCCATGAGTAATGCTTGCAATTCAGCCTCTAGAGCTGATTCACATACTCGACCTCTAGTATATCCAGATTCTAGATAAAAGCCTTGCGAATCTCGTAAGATCCATGCCATTCCTATTAGTCTCCCATCCTCTTTGAAAACACAATCGTAATTGCATTTAACAAATCCAAGTGGTGGTCTTTTCCATTCCGTTTCTCTTCGTGCTCTGTTTCGATGATGTGTTGGAAACAAAGGAGCTGTTGCGATCCATTCTCTTGTTTCTCGTTTTGCATGATCAATATCTTTCCGCCAAGTACTTTGTTGTTGTTGATATACCAAAGCATTACGACTTTTCCAAATCCTCCAAAGAATCCACAATGGGAGTTGCCGATGGAAATCTGATAGGTGGTGATTTTTGTTTGTGTCCAAAATCGCATGAAACTTGACTTCAAATGACAAATGAAAATCCAATAGAATCGGGTTTGTGATGTGAGAGCTTCTCCAAATAGCTTGTGAGTGATTGCATCTAAAAAACAAATGATCTAAAGATTCCTCATCACTACAACATCGTCGACATTGAGCATCTTGAATAATGCCTCTCCATTTCAGAATTGTTCCTATCGCCATAGCTTGAGAAAGCATACGCCAAAGAAAGTGCTTTATCTTTGGAGCTGTGTATAGTTTCCATACTTTTTCTTTCGTTTGCGGATCACCTCTTGGAGGGTCAATGTCTTCTCGATCTGGTAAGTGAGTACTCAACCAATATCCCGACTTAACTGTGTATATACCATCTTTTGTGTAGTTCCAACCTAGTAAATCGTAAGGCTGTGTAGGACTTACTTTAATCTTGAGAACTTCAGCTGCGTCTTCCGGTTGCATTAATCTGGTAAGAAGATCTTGATTCCATTGTTTTGTATCGTTGTGAAATAGTTCATTAACCGTTGTAATATTAGTGATTATACCTTCTTGTAAACTTGGACTCCTTGGTGGATGTTGATATATCATGGTTTTTACCCGTTTTTATACCATGATATATGTCCGTTTTATAGAGTCTTTTGGTGTTTTCTAGTATTTGATGTTTTATATTAGGTACAAGGATGCTTTGGATTAAATTGGTGTTTACTGGAGCATTATAGAGCATAACGGAATGAGCAGTCAAAGTCACAAGTTCGGAGTAAAAATCTTATGTCTGTGTCGAGCGACACGAAATTCTGCGTCGCTCGACGCGACCAAATGGCGACATATTCTTCTTTTTTGGAAAATTTCCGTTTTCGCGCCAGAAAAGCCCAGATGTTTGCAATTGGGCCCATGACCGTCCTTGTACTCTATATATACGTTTTTACAGCCATTGTTTAGGCTTAAGCTTTATTTTACTTTGTCTTAGAACTTACTCTTAAGAGATATCTCTAATAAAGATGTTTTGTTCTTCATTGAACATGTTTGAGTAATTTCTCTGTTAGGTTTAGGGGTTTCAAGGGTTTTGATGAATTGCTAGATCTGATATGCTTGTTAGGATAGTATCATTAGAGTTCTTCATCTTGGCTTGTGTTTATTGCTGATTTTAGCGTCATGAACTAGAATCTGATCTTAGGTTAATTGATAGACACGACAGTGTTATTGATTGCTTGAACTAGACTTTGATGAGCAAAATTCCTATTCGCAAAGACATTTGGTTTAGGGTTTTATGAACAATTGAACTTGAACCTTTAATGCTTGTTTAGATCAATCTGATTTCGCAACGACAGTTGGTTATCTAGGGTTTAAGCATAGATAACATCCGCAACGATAGTTGGTTTGTTTTACATTCGTGTTCATGTTTAGGAACAGAGCTTTAATATTCCTAATTATTGATTTGTCTGCAATTCTGATTCTCCTGAGATTTCCCTGAACCTAGCTTTTATCTTCATTGTTTTAAAGCTTACTATCATCTATCTTGCTTTTATTACTTGCTTTTACATTATACTATATTTTGCCTAGCTTAGTCTGAATTTAATAATCTATTGTGTCCCTGATTCCCTGTGGATTCGATCCCTAAGTGCTGCAACTGATCTCTTAATTTGAGAGAGTAGCTCAGGGTAAATTTGAGCATATCAAATTTTTGCGCCGTTGCCGGGGAGTCAATAGCCATTAGATTACTATTATTAGGATTTTGTCTAGGTCTTTTATTTTTCTTGTTTTTATTTTTGTTTTTGCTTTGCTAGTTTAGTTTGTCTTTCTGTTTTGCGTTTCATACATGTGAAATCGCAATACCAGGAGCAATAAAGACAAGGAACTAGTTGGTTTGAGTCTCGAGGAATTAGGGCGGTTAGAGCGAGGAAACAGAAGAGCAGTGATGATGGCTGCTCAAGAACGTATCATTCTAAGACCAGACGAAGATGGAATCCTACGTGATCAGGCAGGATTGAAGTACAACGAGGAAGGATTGAGGATCACGACGATGGTACTGTGATCGTCGAAGAAGTTTAAGAGAATCAGGCGATTCTGGAGCCTCCTGTCGAGCGATGCGATGAACCTGTCGCTCGACGCGACCAAATTGTGGGTGTTGATCGACACGCTGATGGTGTCGCTCGACACCAGGACCAGAATCCGCCGGATTTGTTGAGGAATGACCAGGACGCTGCGCAAAGATGAACGCTAGCTGATTTTAATCGCCCAGAGCAGTTCTATGCTAATAGGTCTGCCATCCGTCCACCTCCATTCCAAAGGAATGACTTTGAGCTCAAACCGGCATTCTTCTCTTTAGGCGCTCAAGACCCATTCTGCGGTCTACCTCATGAGAACCCTATGGACCACATCGAGAGGTTTGAGGATCTTGCATCTGCTATCAAGGCGAATGGAGTCTTAGAGGACTACCTTTTCTGCAAGCTTTTCCCCTACTCTCTTCAAGGTAAACCTAAGTATTGGCTAAGGACGCTTCCACCGGGCTCGCTCACAAATTGGATGGATACAAAGAATGCTTTCTTAAGCAATTTGTTTGACGATGCAAAGTCCGAGGATATGAGAGCAAAGATTGCGACTTTCAAGCAAAGCGATGTTGAGGCATTCAAGGCTGCGTGGTACAGATTCAAAGGCTATCAGAGGGATTGTCCACATCATGGATTCAATGAGGTGCAACTGCTTAATATCATCTACTGAGGGATTGCACTGCAATATTCTGTGACTCTGGATGCTACAAGCAACAAGAATTTCAACACGAATTCTTCAGGAACTGCTACCCAGCTCATTGAGAACTTTGCTAACAGTACCAGCGCCAAGAACATAGACTATGAAAGGAGCCTGCAGAAGCGAGACATCAGTGGAAACCAGCTAGCAGAAGTCACTAAAAACTGGATTCAATGCATGATATTCAGGCTGGGAAGAAGACGGTTCAATTCGCTAAGGGGTCCAGACATTCGAGCCAGAAGATGTTAACTATGTCAATAGGTCTGGGTACCAAAAATACAACAATCAGCAAGGCTATGAATCGTCCTATCAGAAGCCATTTCAGAGCGGCAACAACCATCAAAGGAACTATTGTTCTTCGTCTTACAAGCCTCCTGAGCAGAAGAGCAAGATGGAGGATATGTTTGAGCAGATCCTAGAGGGACAACAGAAGTTGACGGTAAACATCAACCAGAAGATTGATGCTGTTTATCAGGATCTTAATGGGAAGTTCGAAGCATTAAGCTCTCATGTGAAGAAGCTATATGTTCAAGTGGCTCAAACTGCTGAATTAGTGAAGAGACAAGAGGGTTATCTTCCAGCGAAGACTGACATGAACCCCAAAAGAGCTTGCAATGCCATTCGGGTGAAGGAAGATGATTACTTTGACGAGTTTGATGCAATTTTTGGAGCTCCAGAGCCAGTGTCGATCGACACGTGAAGAAAATACTGTATCTGAAATCGAGAATCTTGTGTCGAGCGACAGGGAGCATTGTGTCGCTCGACACGACGAAATCAGCAGCGTCGATTGACATGCAGAGCAGACCGAGCCAAATCTTGCTGAATCGTCAGAACCAGTCGAGGACACTGTTCATAAGCCGAAGCTGCCATTCCCCAGAGCTAGGAAGTCCAAACAGGAAGCTGAAGAGGCCATGTGCAAGAGGATGATTGAGAAGATCATTGTTGAGATGCCTCTAGTGGATGTGATCAAAATTTCTCCTGCGATTCGACGATACGTCAAGCGAATGGTTGCAAATGGAGTCAGTCCTGAGGAAGGAGCTTTGCTAACTTGAGATCTTCAAGCAATTCTCCTGAACACTGCTCCAGTCTCCAAGAAGAAGATGAAGGAGATAGTGGTCTCTGAAGAGGTTAGCGCAATGATACAGAGTAGAGTTCCTGTGAAGCTATCTGTTCCAGTAAGCTTCGTTCTTAATTGCTCAATCTCTGAAGAGTGTTTTCCTCATTCCCTATGCGATTCGGGTTCTGGAGTTAACTTGATGCCACTCTCTGTAGCTGCAAAACTTGGCATGACGGACTTCAAGAAGACAAGGATGTCTCTAATCCTAGCTGATCGTTCAAAACGTTTCCCGAAAGGAATTCTTGAGGATGTTCCGATAATGATTCAAGACTGCATCATTCCAACAAATTTTGTGGTTTTGGAGTACGATGAAGAGCCTCAAGATCCTTTGATTCTGGGAAGATCGTTTTCGGCTACAGCTGGAGCAAATATTGACTGCAGAAGAGGGAAGATCAAGCTTGACCTTGGTGATATTGTCATGGAATTTTACATGGACAATACAAGGAGAAGACCCACCATAGATGGTCAAGCTTTTTCTGTGGATACTTCAGAAGAAGAAGAGCAGATCAAGGAACCTTCAGAGGACATCCCTATCGTAATTGTTGAGGACTTAGTCGTTTCAGAACTATCTCCTGCAGTTATTCCTGAGATAATGGCTAGAACGATGAGACTTTTCCCTGAGATTGCTTCTGATAAGTCTGGGGGAGATGCAAAGAAGATTCGAATGAAGCAAGCTGCTGTTGGTTCCAATAACATGGATAAAGGAAGTACATTACTTCCTCAAGATCCACCATAGTCTTGAGTTCTAAAAATAGTCCAGCTAATGACTGAAAATAAGCGCTTAGTGGGAGGCAACCCACTTGTAAGTTTTATTTTTCATTTTTGTTTTCTTTTTCAATTTTACGTTTTGGTTTTGTTTTTGTTTTGATTTTCAGGAGATTAAACGTTGAATTGCAAGTGAGTATGAACTTTAGATGATGGTGTCGAGCGACACCAACATGAGCATCGCTCGACACCAACAAAAATCCAATAGTCGATCGACAAAGCAGTTCAGTCGCTCGACGCGACAAAACATTGAGCGTCGATCAACACAGAGGTCGTGTCGCTTGACACGATCCCCCGGTTATGCTTCTCACTTGATCTTTCATTCGTTTCATTTCCCATTTATTTTGTTTCGCCAGATGACTTTGCGAAAGTATGTGATTCATAAAGGAGTGATAACATCTGTTTTGTTTAGAGACAAACAAAAGGCTAAGTCTGGGGGAGTTGATATATCATGGTTTTTACCCGTTTTTATACCATGATATATGTCCGTTTTATAAAGTCTTTTGGTGTTTTCTAGGTTTTGGTGTTTTATATTAGGTACAAAGATGCTTTGGACTCAATTGGTGTTTACTGGAGCATTATGGAGCATAACGGAATGAGCAGTCAAAATCACAAGTTCGGAGTGAAAATCTTATGTCTGTGTCGAGCGACACAAAATTCTGCGTCGCTCGACGCGACCAAATGGCGACATATTCTTATTTTTTGGAAAATTTCCGTTTCGCGCCAGAAAAGCCCAGATGTTTGCAATTGGGCCCATGACCGTCCTTGTACTCTATATATACGTTTTTACATCCATTGTTTAGGCTTAAGCTTTATTTTACTTTGTCTTAGAACTTACTCTTAAGAGATATCTCTAATAAAGATGTTTTGTGCTTCATTGAACATGTTTGAGTAATTTCTCTGTTAGGTTTAGGGTTTTCAAGGGTTTTGATGAATTGCTAGATCTGATATGTTTGTTAGGATAATATCATTAGAGTTCTTCATCTTGGCTTGTGTTTATTGCTGATTTTAGTGTCATGAACTAGAATCTGATCTTAGGTTAATTGATAGACACGACAGTGTTATTGATTGCTTGAACTAGTCTTTGATGAGCAAAATTCCTATTCGCAAAGACATTTGGTTTAGGATTTTGTGAACAATTGAACTTGAACCTTTAATGCTTGTTTAGATCAATCTGATTTTGCAACAACAGTTGGTTATCTAGGGTTTAAGCATAGATAACATCCGCAACGATAGGTGGTTTGTTTTACATTCGTGTTCATGTTTAGGAACAGAGCTTTAATATTCCTAATTATTGATTTGTCTACAATTCTGATTCTCCTGAGATTTCCCTGAACCTAGCTTTTATCTTCATTGTTTTAAAGCTTACTATCATCTATCTTGCTTTTATTACTTTCTTTTTCATTATACTATATTTTACCTAGCTTAGTCTGAATTTAATAATCTATTGTGTCCCTGATTCCCTGTGGATTCGATCCCTAAGTGCTGCAACTGATCTCTTAATTTGAGAGAGTAGCTCAGGGTAAATTTGAGCATATCAGATGTGTGCTTAACCAATTATCTCAAAAAACAATGATGGGAGTCCCATCTCCAATGATGTTTCGCATTCCTTGCCGTAGTAAATCACGACCTGCTAAAAGTGATGTCCATATAAACGATGGTTTGTATCCCTCTCCTGCTTCCAGAATGTTTGTTGTTGGAAAATACCGACCTTTCAAAATCTAAGCAGCCAAACTCAAGGGATTGGACAATATTCGAAATACCTGTTTACCTAGAAGAACCAGATTGAAATTCTGCAAATCTCGAAAACCCAAGCCTCCTTCTTTTTTCGGTAATCCCATTCGTTTCCAAGAGACCCAATGCATCGATCGCTTTCCCGTGCCTTTACTCCATCAATATTCAGCAATTACTTTGTTGATTTCATCACAAGTTCCTTTTGGTAGCTTAAAACAATTCATCGTATACACTGGCATAGCTAGAGCAATGGTTTTTAGTAAAATTTCCTTTCCTGCTTCTGAAAGAAAACGATGTGACCAACTTTGAGTGCGTTGTCTGACTCGTTGTATTATAAATTCGAAAACTTCTTTATTCTTCCTTCCTATTTCTTCCGGTAAACCCAAATATTTACCGCAACCTCCATCATTGTGAATCTTGAGGATTCGGCGAAGTCTTGTCTTAACAGGATCTTGCACCTTCGCTCCAAAGGTTATCGCTTATTTGTTCAAGTTGATGGCTTGACCCGAAGCTTTCTCATAAAGGCTCAGAATCCGCATAATTGTAGAGCACGATCTCGGGTGGGCATGACAAAAAAATAACGCATCGTCTGCAAATAGAAGATGGTTTATAGTTCGACCCATTTGGCTTATTTTCATACCTTTGAGCTGATTAAGTTCTATTGCCTCTGTGAATAAATGACTAAGAACTTCGACACATAAAATGAAGATATATGGTGAGAGAGGATCACCCTGACGAATACCACGTTCTGGTTTGATCATACCGAAAAGGACTCCATTCACCAATGTAAAAAAACTAACTGACTCGATGCACATCATTATCCAATCAATCCACTCTGCACTAAAACCCATTCTCGTCATAGTATCTCGTATAAATTGCCATTCTAAATGATCGTATGCTTTTGAGATATCGGTTTTGACTGTCATATACGATTTAGCTCAACGTGGTCTATGTTTGAGAGAATGGAGCATTTCGTGAGCAACAATAACATTATCCATGATGTCCCGCCCTGGGATGAAAAGCGGCTTGTGTGTTCGACACAATCTCCGGCAAAATGAGCTTTAGTCTAGCGACTAGAATCTTTGAAATGATTTTGTAACTTACATTGCACAAAGTAATGGGTCTAAAGTCACTCATGGTTTTAAGTACCTCTGGTTTCGGGATAAGACATATATTCGTATGATTGGTGGCTCCACGAAATTTCTTTTCTCGAAATACTGTTTCAACTTCTTCCATGATTTCATGCTTGATATCGTCCCAAAATTGATGATAAAAAGCACCGGTAAAACCATCAGGACCAGGAGCTCTGTCCGGCCCGATATCAAAAACCGAAGTACGAACTTCTTCCTCGGAGATTGGTCTTGTTAACTCAATATTCATTGCATCCGTCACTCGTGGTCGAAACCCATCAAAAACTTGTTGATAATTCTCCGATGATTGGCGTGTAGATTGGAAAATTTCCGCAACTGTTTTTGTTTATAAAAAATTGGGTGTTACATTTTGGTATCTGAGCCTAGACGTTTTTAGGACATTGAAATTGGACGAACTGAGACTATGTGGTTAAATTTTTTATTGGTGGTTAGGCAGTTAATAGTCTTAGATCATCTTCTTCGGCCTTTAAAGTGATTCCGCGGTAAGTTGTGTTTTATTTGTTTGTGACTTCTCGTTTTCTTATGTTTCCTGTCCTGTGTGGTAGATGGATACTGGAGCGAGAGGTCGTGGCAGAGGCCGTGGTAGAGGCCGTGGTCGTGGTCATGGCGAAGTGCCAGAGTCGTCTAGCAGTGTGGCTGCATCCCAGACTCATCAGGTTGAGACCGCAAGCGAGGCCAGTGCCAGTGTCAGTGTGGCAGTAGGTGCCGGGAGGGGCGCCGGGAAAGGTGATGGTGTTGGAGTGGGCCCGGGTGGGGGTGCTGCTCCAGCTCAAGGTCGGGATGATGTCATCGTGGGGCTTTTAATGCAGCTGTTAGAGCGGTTTCCGGCGGCGGCTCCGGTACTGGCTCCAGGAGTACCTCCGGTGGTGAAGGGGCAACAGAGAGCTGCAGAGATTGAGCAACCAAAAGCTGTGGTTGCTGAGCATCCTCGCTATCTCGTGATGATGGGACAGATGCAGAAGATTGGTACGCCTTTCTTCACTGGCAGAGTTGGGCCAGAGGGGGCCGATGAGTGGCGCTTGAGAGTGGAGCACAATTTTTGGTCGATCCGATGTCCTGCAGAGTATCGGGTAGAGTTGGCTGTGCATTATTTGAGCGAGGATGCGCATAGTTGGTGGAGATCGATGGAGTCAAGGAGAGCTGTTTGGACTTGGGATGAGTTTGTGGGCGAGTTCAATGCCAAGTTCTTTCCTTGAGAGGCTTTGGACCGCCTGCAGATGAGGTTTATGGAGCTGTCTCAGGGACTGATGAGCGGACCCTTATACAAAGGTTCTTGCAGGGACTTCGGATGAGTATTAGGACCTAATGTCGGGGTTCTGTGTACGCCTCGTGGGCGGAGTTGGTGGAGCTTGCTGCTTCGATTGAGGAGGATCAGCGTGAGCAGACTGGTCCGGTGGTTGTTTCATCAGTGGCTGTTCCATCTGTAGCTGCTCCTGCTATTCAGCCGAGAAGACAGCAGCAGCAACATTCTCGGAGTTCTGGTTCTGGCAAAGGCGGCAAGCCCGCACAGGGTCAGAAGAGGAGATTCGACGAGGTTTCTGGAGGAGGCCAGAGCGGTCGTGCTTATTATGGATGCGGGAGTACTGAGCATCGAGTGGCTAGTTTTCCCAAGAGGGAGGCATCTCGGGATGCCAAGGTATGTTTCCATTGCCGAGAGCCAGGGCATATCCGGCCGATGCGTCCTAAGTTGCAGCAGATGGCTGTGGCAATAGTTCAACCAGTGAAAGGGCAGCAGGTGGCTTAGTTGGCAGCAGTGCAGTCGTTGGGCCGGCACCGCGGGTTTATGGTCCTGCAGAGGCGGGGCAGCCGGGCAACGCGCAGATCATAGGTAAAATTCTAGACTTTAACTTTGTTAATTCTTAGTGGTTGAATTTGTGTCATGTATTTTATTTTGCCTGTGGTATTTGTTAGGGTTCTCAACACATGTGAATTGTGTAGGGACCTTATTAGTGGGAGGTTTTGAGTCCCACGTTCTTTTTGATTCTGGAGCATCAAACTGCTTCATTACTACAGAGCATGCCGAGCGCAGTGGCATTCGGAGCAGTGCGGGTGAGCTTCCAGGTCTGGTTAAAGTGGTTGGAGGGGAATTCCTGGCTACATCCGGCCGAGCTAGAGTAGTGGATATTCAGATTGTCAGTCAATCGATGCCGGCAGATTTGGTGATTAGTCTGGTGGAACTTTATGACGTGATTCTTGGAATGGATTGGTTGTCGTTTTATAAGGTTCATCTGGATTGTTTCAGAGGGAGAGTAGCTTTTGAGCGAGATGCGGGGAAGTTAGTATTTCAGGGCGTGAGACCTACTTCTGGGAGTCTGGTAATCTCGGCTATTCTGGCTGAGCAAATGATAGTGCGGGGTTGCGAGGCTTACTTGGCGGTGATTTCGATGCCGGAGTCTGGTGGTGAGGTTGTTATCGGGGAAATCCGAGTTGTTTGGGATTTTGTGGATGTTTTTCAGTCGCTGCTGGGATTACCACCATCTCGGTCAGATCCTTTCACGATTGAGTTAGAGCCCGGGACAGCTCTGATTTCTAAGGCTCCTTACAGGATGGCTCCAGCAGAGTTAGCGGAACTAAAGAAGTAGTTGGAAGATCTGTTGAGTAAGGGTTTTGTGCGACCGAGTGTGTCACCGTGGGGAGCGCCAGTTTTGTTCGTAAAGAAGAAAGATGGGAGTATGCGTTTGTGTATTGACTATCGAGGTCTGAACCGGGTCACTGTGAAGAACAAGTACCCTCTTCTGAGGATTGATGAGCTTTTGGATTAGTTGAGGGGTGCTACTTGGTTCTCCAAGATAGACTTGGCGTCGGGTTATCATCAGATCCTGAAAGATGAGGCAGATGTTCGTAAGACAGCGTTCAAGATGAGATACAAGCATTTTGAGTTCGTGGTCATGCCTTTTGGTTTGATAAATGCACCGGCGGCTTTCATGAGATTAATGAACGACATGTTCAAGGAGTATTTGGACGTGTTCGTTATCATCTTTATTGATGACATCCTGGTTTATTCGAGAAGTCCCGAGAAGCACGAGGCTCGTCTAAGGTTGGTTTTGGAGAAGCTTCGAGAGCAGAAGACAGATGGGATTCCTTGGACATATTGTATCTTCAGCGGGTGTTTCAGTGGAAGATATAGACTATCAGGGATTGGCCGAGACCATGTAATGCTACCGAGATCAGGAGTTTCTTGGGTTTCGCAGGTTATTACCGGAGGTTCGTCAAGGGTTTTGCGAGTATGGCTCAGCCGATGATGAAGCTGACTGGTAAGGATGTTCCGTTTATTTGGTCGCCGGAGTGCGAAGAGAGCTTTGCAAGGCTCAAGGAGATGTTGACTAGTACGACGATATTGGCATTACCCGAGCCGAGGAAGCCTTATACCGTGTACACAGATGCTTTAGGAGTTGGTATGGGTTGTGTTTTGATGCAGGACGGCAAAGTCATTGCGTATGCTTCGAGGCAGTGGCAGGGTAGTGAGCGTAATCGCCCTACGCACGATATTGAGTTGGGAGGTGTAGTTTTTGCTCTAAAGATTTGGAGATCGTACCTTTATGGTGGGAGGGTGCAGATCTTTACGGATCATAAGAATCTGCAGCATATCTTCACTCAGCCATTTCTGAATATGAGACAAAGGCGCTAGATTGAGTTTTTGGCGGATTACGAGCTGGAGATCCTTTACCATCCGGGTAAGGCTAAACAAGTGGCTGATGCTCTGAGTCGGAGGAGGGTTGATTCGATTCAGGAGCAGGAGGTTGAGGGCTTAGTGGGCAAGATTAGTGCCTTGCGGTTGTGTGCTATTTCGCAGGAGCCTTTGGGATTAGAGGCCGTGGATCAGGCAGATCTTTTGAGTAGGATCCGAGTAGCTCAGGAGAGCGATCAGGTTTTGGTTTAGGCGTCGAGGGTCGTTGGATCTGAGTATATTGTCTCTTCGAATGGGACTATTTTGGTTCGCGGGCGGGTTTGTGTGCCCAAGGACAAGTTATTGCGGCAGGAGATTCTGCGAGAGGCTCATGCGAGCAAGTTTTCTATTCATGAGGGTACAACCAAGATGTATCGTGACCTTAAGCAGTATTATCATTGGGTCGGGATGAAGAGAGATGTAGCTGACTGTGCCAGTTAGTGAAGGCAGAGCATCAGGTTCCGGGAGGGAAGTTGCAGAGTTTACCCATTCCTGAGTGGAAGTGGGATATGATCACTATGGATTTTGTGGTTAGTTTACCTACTTCGAGGACCTATGATGTGATTTGGGTTATTGTGGATCGGTTGACTAAGTGTGCACATTTTCTAGCCATTAAGAAGATCGTTGGAGCTACGGTTTTGGCAAAGAAGTTTGTGCAAGAGATTGTGAGGCTGCATGGTGCGCCAGCCAGTATTGTGTCTGACCGAGATCCTAAGTTTGCGTCTGAGTTTTGGGATGCTTTTCAGACAGAGATGGGCACGGGGGTGCATATGAGTACAACGTATCATCCGCAGACTGATGGTCAGTCAGAGAGGACTATTTAGACCATAGAGGATTTGCTCAGGATGTGCATTTTGGATTGGGGTGGTCACTGGTTTGATCATCTTTGCTTGGCTGAGTTTGCGTATAACAACAGTTTTCAAGAGAGTATTGGCATAGCTCCGTATGAGGCGCTTTATGGGAGGCCGTGCAGGATACCTTTATGCTGGATCGAAGTGGGAGAGAGGAGCATTCTGGGTGCGATCTTACAAATTTGAAATGACACAATTCTTCATAACAACCATAATGCGGTTTTTTGGAAATAATGTGATTCTACGAAATATTTTCAAAAATACACCATCCTACACATTCCTAAGGACACAAATTTTTTTAAAAATATTATAAAACCATTTTTTTTTTTGAAAAGAAGTTACAATTTTTTTTTGAAAATACACAATCTTATATATTTCTAAATGACAAAACTTTTCATAATAACCATAAAGCGGTTGTTTCCCAAAAAAATGCTACTCTACAAAATCTTTTTGAAAATACATGTCTTCTTTGACGTTTTATATAATTATCATGCTTGAAGTAAATTTTAAATTGATCTACAAATAAATAAATAAATTAACAAAAGAAGTATATAAAGAATTTTTTTCCGATAAGCCACGACTCAAAACATACCACCTGAAAAAACACAACTCTACAAAATAACCATGAAACAGTTTTTTTCAAAGAGGTGCGTCTTTACAAAATTGAAAGGATACAACCCTTCAAAATAATTATAATGCAATTTTTTGGAAAAAAAATACGACTCTAGAAAATAATTCGAGCATACACGACATTACTAATTTCAAAGGATACAACTTTTCAAACTGATCATAAAGCAGTTTTTTTTGGAAAACATATATGACACTAAAAAATAATTTCAAAAATACACGATCATACATTGTCTACATTGAAATTTTGGATAATTTAGCAATAAAATCTACACTGTTTAACGAATTCCAAAATTATTGAAACAAATTAAGAATTATATGAACTTCTACAATGGTAAAAAGATCAAAATTTTTAAATAATTAAAAATGGTATTTTTGATGATTATTGTTTTTAAAGTGTGTTATAAAATTTGAAGCCAAGATTAAGAATACGTAGAATAATTAGTAAGACACATATATATATAAGACATAATGGTTTTGTCATGAAAGATTGCAACCATTCAAAAAAGTATTAAAACGGTTAATTACAAAAGACACATTTTTGGAAAACATTATAAAACCATATCTTATTATATAAAGAAGATTGAGCAAAATTGTAACTCCCGAGATCGCGACACGTGTATAATATCGTTTAGATGATGACACATGCCAATTAATTAAATATGTAATTTTTTTAATATCAAAATTGTTAATTACCCGAAGACCCAAAAAATTTTAAATATGTTTATTTGAAAGGACACAACTCTTTGATTATTGTTTTGAGGATTGTTATTATTATTTACAGAATCATATAATTTTCGTATTATTATTATGTTTTAAAGAATTTTTTTAATTGATAGCCATAAATAAACGAAAGAAATATATAGAAGAATTTTTTTCCGAAAAGTCATGACTAAAGAAATACCACCCTAAAAGACACAACTCTACAAAAGAAACCATAAAGCGGTTATTTTTGAGGAGTTGCGACCTTACATATTTGAAAGGAACCAACCCTTTTAAATAACCATAATGCGGTTTTTTAGAAAAATACGAATCTATATAATTTTTGGAAATAACTATTAAATAAATTTTTTCTAACGAAAAGTCACAATCCTATGAATAATCAAAAAACATATTTGCACCTCTTGACGAGATAATTGTAATCAAAAGATGTAACTTTTCAAAAGAATGAATAAACGGTTATATTTACGAAAAGTTGCAACCCAAATGAAAAGACACAACCCTTTAAAACAACCACTAATTATATGCGAAAAGATACAACCCTACGAAATAACCATAATACGGTTATTTTCGAAAAGATGCGACTCTATGAAAAGACACAACCCTTCAAAATAACCATAAAATTGTTATTTTCGAAAAGTGCGACCCTACGAAATAGAAAAAGCACATCCCTTCATGAACATTCGCAACCCAAATGAAAAGACACCAACGTACGATAAATCGCAACCCAAATGAAAAAACACAAACCGTGAAACCAACTACTATAAATAAACCAAAAGAACCAACCAAAAAAATATTCATTTGTTTGGGTTTGCTATTATATATAAGATAAGAGTAAATGTATTGTAAAACACCAAAGTAAAGTATTATCTTAATAAACAAATAAAAAGTATATATACAGATATATATATATATATATATATATATATATATATATATATATATATATATATTTTCCTTTCTTTTAAACAATCAACTCTAACATTACGAAAACATCAAGAAGTATATAATAATGTAGGAAGATGTTATACTAATCAATCATCAAGACTGATGATGAAAAGATTTCTGGAGGCAAATCATTGCGTACGTGGAACATTAGATTCTGTCTCATAAGTGACAATGTCCCTACCTAAGCAATACAAAGGGATAAAACAACTAAACATTCGTACATGCAATATTACAAGAAATCAGTAAATTAGCAGCGGACTGGCGAGAGAATTTCCGTAGCGAAGATTTTTAGCTACGCAAATAGCGAGGGATTGCGACATTAATCTGATACACCATTTTCGGCATAAATTTCTGAATACAGCTAAGGTGAACTAGGTGCCGTTGTCAGTGACTATTTCGTATGGTCGCCCATGTCTGTATATTACGTATTTCAGAATAAATTTTTTGACTTCTTCCGAGTGGATTTGTTGGTAAGCTGCTGCTTCTATCCACTTGGTGAAGTAGTCCGTTAGTACTAGCACATACTCGAGCCGCTTAGGTCCGGATCGGACCATTGGCCTGATTATATCCATTGACCGGCACATGAATGGGTATGGACTTGAAATAGATGATAGTAGCTCCGGTGGTTGATGAAGAATCGGAGCGTGTTTCTGGCATTTCTCACATTTGGATGCGAACGATGCTCAATCGGGTATCATTGTCGGCCAGTAGTATCCTTGTTTGCTAATCTGAGTACTAGAGCTCAACCTCCGGAGTGACTCCTGCAAGCTCCATAGTGGAATCTGGACATGACTTGGTGGACCTTGTCGCCGTGAATGCATGTGAGGCATGGGCCGGTGGTACTGCGTTTGTACAATCAGCCGTCAATGATGCAAAAACGGGAGCTTTTTGCTTTGTTCCTATCTTTGGGAAGTGTTTCGTAGATGATGTACTCGAGAATTGGTACAGTTAATGTCAATTTGGGGAAAGAATTCTATGATTCTAAGAATGTCAATAAGTCGGACCAAGATCATGACTAAAGAACAATAAATGGATTTGATTTGATTAACAATGTGTTTACAACGAGAGCTTAACTGAAACAAGTGCGAATAGCTGAGAATGTGTGTACAAATTGCGTATATCAAAAAAATTAGCCATTTCGGCTCTCAATCTAGGTACTTATACTAGGGTGAGGTAAACGGTTTAGCTTCAGATATTCCGCCTCGTCGCCGGAGATCTTGGCCACGTTCTGGTAATAGCTCCGGATATCTTGGGATATTTTGTTTGACTTCGTTGGGCGGCGTTTGACTTGGCTTCGTTGTGCTGAGCTGACCTGATGTAAACCTCTTAGATCCGCCGCTTATTCATCTCCGACTCGACTGCGTTTTGACTTTGGTCGGCGCAGTCGCGGACTTCTGGGCCCAATAACGAACATAATGATCGGATATGTTTTCGGTTGATAGGCCGGATTTCTAATACGAAATCCAGCTCCAACAGTTAATATATGAAAATCCAATTTTCAACCGTAAAAGTTTTTTTTACCTTTGGGTTACATCTGAAGTTAGACCATCCCCAATGATGATTATTTGGAGAGGCTCTTGTAATAAAAACAGAATAAAAATAAAGAAAAAAACAATTATTTTGGTGAATATTTCCTTGAGCCGTATGAGTGGGGTGAAACTTGGAAAAATTCAAGATATGCCACTTTTGACATGCCACTTTTCAAAGATGCCACTATCACTTTTTTCATGTTTTTAAATAATTTAAGTTTGGGTTAACTATGTTATATTAGGGTTTAGTTTTTTGGGTTTAAGGTTTGTGAGGAATTAAAACATTTTTTAAAATTAAAAATTTTGAGATATAAAGTTTTTAAGTGGATTTATAAGTGGCATATTGGTAAGAAAATAATAAAACAATGGCATATTTGAAAAGTAGCATGTCAAAAGTGTCATTTTTGTAATATCCCGTGAAACTTAAGAGACGTCTCATAGAAAAATAATGGAGCCATGTGTCCATGTACGAGTGGACAGGTTCTTTTTTTGGGGTTTCAATAGACCCAATCTAAATAAACTTTGGAAACAGAATATTTGCCAATTGATAACTTTGGAAAGAAAAAAAAATCTAATTTATTAAATATGAAGTAAAAACGCTCACGTGACGTCCTCAAAATGATTTTGAGGTGGTAAATTATAATTATGTCCCTTGCCAAATCCACTTAATTACGCCCTCTGCCATCGACAATTTAAACCGTTGATTTCCTCATATTAGATCTCGACCGTCGATTTATAATTCACTCTGGGACCACAATTTCGATTGTAACTAACTAGGTGATTTTCCGCGTTATACGCAGAGATAAAAAATTTTAAGACCAAATTTATAAATCTACTTTTTAAAATTTATTCATTGAATTTTTTCTTAAATACTTTATGTATTTAACTATTTTTTCAAAAACTATTATACTTAAATCATGGTTTATTATACATTAAAATAAATGATATATATCATTGTTCATCTACAAAAGTTTCGAACATTTTCATTATCTTTTTATTTTGATTTTATTTTTGTGAAAAACCAATCTCCAATCTTCTGAATTATGCAATAATGACGTTTTTAATACCATTAATTATAGAGCATGAATGACTAATGAAAAATGTTTGCTTTTGATATGATTTTTTTAATAATTATTAAAAATTATTATTTTATTAACTTTGAGAGATTTTAATATATAAATCGACTTTTTAAGAAAAATGTTATATTTTTGATATTTTGTGTCACAAAAATTATTAGTATCTCTTAAAAAATGTTAGTAAGTTTAATTATAAATTTTAGAGATAAAAAATTTCTATAACTATTCAAAAAAGTTATTATGACAAAAATTAATCTTTACACATTTCATTAGTGAACAATTAAGATAATATAAATAATGATTTAAAAATTTTTATGGAAGAATATAAGTTAATTATAGTAAACTTTGCCATGTCATATTTCTTTTGAGCCATGTCATAATTGTTTATGAGCCGTGTCATAATTTTTTTACAAATCACCTCCCTAATAATATATAGGGGATTTATTTGGGCTTTAATACGCTAAACGGCCCATATGCATTAAATTGTTTATTACGATAAGACTTCTTTTGTTGATGTATTCGTATCCATATATGAAAATCTTCCATATTTATCTTATCATATTAGGAAATATTATATTAAAATATTTGTGTCGCCCTAATATCTCTCTTATATATATGTGTGTTCAAGTCGAGATTTCTTTCTTTTGTCTTAATATGTTTTAAATGTGACTTTTTTTACATCGCATGTATATTACTGGTCAAATTGTTGTTTTACTTTTTACCAGAAATTTGTAGGTTGTTGGGAAACCCAATCGCATATCCTATAAAGAATTTTCGTTAGCTATCGTTTTTCTGTTCGACATCTCCGCATCGAGACTTTGGGGTAATATTTTTAAATCTTTTTTTTGATTTAAATTAAGCATTTTTGCTCATCGCTTGTTCTTTCTTTGTGGAAGTGATATGTTGTTTATTTTGTACCTTGAATTGCGAAAATTTATTTTGTAGGTACACAATTATTTCAAAGTTTATGTGAAAAGAACAAGATAAGACTCCATCATAATATTATATGCTTTTATAGCTTTTTTAATAATTCATTTCTGTGACCAAAAAAATGATAATAATTCATTTCTCTTTTAATTGTGATATGACTCCATCATAATATTAGATGCTTTTATAGCTTTTTAATAATTCATTTCTCTTTTAATTGTTTGTTGGATGTAGATTTGTTAATTTTTTAATAATTTTTCAGTAAAAAACAAAAAAGGTTTTTATGAATGCTGATTTTTTTATTTCGAGTGCATGGTTTGAGAAGGGGGATCTACTATAAGTAAAATTGGCACCCTAATACTGTTTTAGGTATAGTTATGTGGCCATCATGTTCATGTTGTTGCTTCCTGTGGAAGTTAATTTTTAATTCCATAGTATTAGGAATTTTGGGTTTAGAAGATTTCAGTATGTTGGTTAAATATATGTTTCACGACCTTTTTTTGCTTCATATTGCCTTTTATTGTTTCAACATGAAATCCTCCAAATAAGATTAAGGCAGACGAAGGATTTGGTGAAAATCCTAGTTTCGTTCAGGTTCCGCAAAATATTAGCTTGAAATAAAAAAAATTGTTGCCACAGTCTAAACATAATTTATTTTGTGGATGTACTTTTTGTTGTTTTGTTGGAAGTTGCTGACATCTTTGTTGCCAATATCCCTATCTGATTCTGATATGTAAGTATCATCTTTGGCTTTCTCTTTTGTTCTTAGAAGTCACGTCGGTTATGGGGGATGTGGCTTTGTTGAGTTTGCTTCAGCTGACAGAGTAGAGGAGGTGAGAGTGGTGTATAGTAATGATGAAAAGAATACAAGTAATTGTTTGAAAGTACGATTGCTGAATAAATCTTTTATACTATTGGAAAGGGAGATTGTTCCTGAGTTTTTCTATTGACTTGGTTGAGTCCGAACTAAGTAAAATGATTTTCCATAAAGAGATTTATTTCTCTAACTTATTGCTATAGTTTTGATGTCATAACAGATTAACTAAAACATATATTTTTGTTAATATTGGTACAGCCTTGCAAAGAAGCTTTGGTAAGTGATTTAACTATTTGCCTTTTGATTTTTGTTATGAACTATTGGGTGATGTTTTTGGTATACTTGGAGAGATTACTAGGGTTTTGGATATTCCAGGTCGAAGCTAGAAAGCGTTGTGATAAACGAAGAAGATGATGACGATGATTTACATGAGGTACCTATGATGGACTGATTCAGCGGTATAGATTTTTGTTCTATATTTTGTTTCGCATATTTCATGTTGGTTTTGTACTACGTACGGTGTGGTTGTGTTCTTTTGACCTCATTCTTTTCCTTTTTTTGTTCCAGACGTGTGGTCAATGAGGTATGATTGTCTTTCACGTATTCTTTTGTTGTTTATAGGTTTTATTGTATTTTAGCTCTTCGTAAGTACTTATTTGTTTGATGGTCTATCGTCCGATATTGATTTTATACATGGTTAAAAGAATTTACTTTTGTTTCATATGTATTGTTTGAATTTTTAGTCTTTGATTATAAATTGGGTTTTTGAGTAGATACTTTCTTTCTATATGCAGATTTGCTGCCAAAAGTTTTTCCTGTGATCAAGATCCAGAGAAAGATTGAGATGGAGAGACTCAATACATTTTCTTTGCACATGACAATTACATTTGTCGAGTGGTTCTCTTTACCTGAGATGAACGCGTCTCTTCTCACGTTAATTTTAGGGCTGAGATATATTTTAGGACTCAAGATAATCAAGTGACGTATCTTGGGATCAAATTACTGTTCAATGATGATAAGATTTCTGAGAGTTTTATGTGATTTCCCTCTGTTTTATCTCATGGTTTTGATGTGCGGTAATCACTAAAATTCTGCTTTCTAATTAAGCTTGAGTTTCTGTTTATTACAGGATTGATTTGACAAGAAACTTTTAGTGAGTCTCAAAACTGTGTTATATTGTACTCTTGGTTTCATATAGCCTAAGGAGAATAGTAAAAATAGTCAGCCTAAGTTGAGCTAAATATTTCTTTTTACAAGTAATCAAATCTCTTAATTGAGTTCTTGAATATTGTATTAAGAGTTTAAACGTCTTAATTGACTAAGGACTTAAGTTCTTGAATTTTGTATTCATGTTCACAACCAAGCAAGGATGCTCTTTTGCCGTAAAGATTTTGAAGTCTAATCATTGCTGACTGATCTTTGTTATCAATTAAAACATACTTGAGTTTGTGATTGTCGAGGTATGCCAAAGAAAATTGTGGAGGAGATCTAATTCCATGTTTTCTTATCTTTTCTTCTTTGTGATAGTAAACTCGAATCTTCTCTTTACGGAGAACCATGGTAGCTTGTGATAGTCCGTTTGTGACATTCCGTTGACAAGACCAAGTCTTCTATTTCTCTCAAGGACACATCGAGTCGGTAAGAAATCATCTCCGAGTTCTTACCTATTTGCTATTTTAAAAAAATTGTCCCTTTTGAGTCCTAATTCTAAGATATTCCCTACGGCATTTGTTGGTTTCTATTAATTTTTAATGTTGTTGATGATTAACAAAAGGAATCAAAACTCTAAACCAACTACACACGCAGCAAAAATAACAGTTTAATATTGGTAGTTCTTGCATGTTGCTGCTTGATGATGTCGTTGTGGTAATCTGTTGTGTAATTGGTAACTTGACTAAAGCTTGACTCAAGAAACTCATATATGCTTTGTGCTATTTTGGATAGGTGACTTATAACAGATGAGCAGACAGATTCTGAGCCTATTGAAATGAAAGCAAGCTCAATAATTGCATCTAATCCATCGAAGGGTAATTTTTTTATTATTGTTTGAGCTCTGGAGAATCATGTTCTCCACTGTTTTCAATGTGGATCTTTAGAATTTTGGTGCACTTTCTAGATTCTATCTCCAAACTCGAGACATGCATATAGCTTACGTGTAAAATTTGTGTGGCAAGCTTTCCTCATGAGGTTTAGTGCTATTGTAACTGACCATTCATTCTCACCGTGTTATGTGTTTTTAAATTAACAGGTGATAACGTTGCGGCTTTAGAGTGGTGTCTTGATGTGAATTCGTTCAAGGACAAAATAAGAATAATAAAACTTGATGAGACAAATAGACAAACATGAAGCACACCAAACACATAGCTTCAAAGTAAAAGAAGGCTAAAAAAGGTAAGCAATTTTTATGCGTTTCTAATTTCTAATTGTATAATCTATTATTTGAATTTGTTTTGCTGATTTTTGGGCTAATGTAATAGTAGTTGTTTCATTAAAACTACATAGCTATGGAAGTGGAAGAATCTTTTTTGGAAAATTTCCAACAAAATAGTATAGGGTGCAAGGAAGGTGTAGTTCCAATGTTTTTGTATAGGGTGCACGGAAGGTGCAGGGTTGTTGATGAGAAATTCATACTTTGAGTGTAATAATAACATGATTGATCTATTGTAACATCCGTGATCGAGATTTTGAAAAGGATTTAAGAGAATTAATTCCGCGGGAAATTAATTGGGGTTGTTTTTGCAACTTTTGAAAGTTTGGGGTCAATTCGGAATTCAGAAGAAATGGAGGGGCTTAAGTGCAATTTATTGAGAAGTGTTGTGAACCCTATTATTTTAACACGATCGAGCAGCCTCCTTCTTACTTGTGTCGTGTGATTTGAGAGAGGAAAAGGAGAAGAAGAGCTTGGTGATCGGTGGAGAAGCTTGTGCCGCGGTGGTGCCGTGTTAGTCAAGATTCATCGTCTCCATCTCTTGCTCGGTATGTTCCGCTCCTTCTTCTTCCGTGTACTTTAAGGAATCATGGTGGTTAGGGTTAGATGGGGCTGAGCGTGTGACGACCTCGACGACGTGAAGAGCGGCTGCCGTGACGACCTTGACGACGCGGAGGAGCGGCTGGCCATGGGTGTGCCGGCGTGGAGGAACTGGCCGGCGGCGGCGGTGGAGGGCAGCGGCGGCGGGTGATCTTCATGTCACGATCATGAGGTTGAAGAAGGAATTGATTTGGGTTGGTTTAGGATTGGTTTATGTTAATTAGTTGGTTCAATTGATTTGACCGGTTTAGGGGTGGTTTGATTTAATTAGTTGGTTCAATTTAAGTGAGTTGGTTTAGGAAGTAAACCGAGAATTAATTTAATTGGATAATTAAATTAATTTGAACCGTGGTCTGGTTCGGTTTAGAGATTAATTCATAATTTTTAATTGGGGATATTAATTATGAAATTAATCTGTGGCAGATCGTCGTTGAGTCGGTTTCTGTGGTTGCGGGTTTTTATCGAGAGTTCAGCCGTTGTCGAGGTGAGTGCGTGATTGCGATGATTGATGTAGGTTAGCATTCATGGTGTTTGTTTGTGTGAATTCGTGCTATATGATTGATTAATTAAAAGTAAAATGTGGTTATTGGATTGTGATAAATTGATAATGTTAATTATGTTAATCTTTCGCGGGATGACCGCTTCACTGAGTATTTATGATAATACTCACGCAACTCCCGATTTCTTTTGAGTTGCAGGTAAGGGGAAAATGTGATCGGGGAATCGAGGCAAGGACGGAGGATGATAGGGTTATTTTTGGTATTGTTAGTCTAGCGAACCATTGTGTTAGGTTGCTAGCATTTATCTATTTTGGAATTTGATGATTGGTTGAGTTGAATCTATTGGTTTATTATTTATTGGATTTAAATATTTATTATGATTTTTCCGCTTGTTTAGTTCACCCAGAATTAGCCGTTGAGGATCAATGATTATGGGATCATTAATCTGGGTTAAATATTAAAAAAAAAAAAATTGGGTGTTACATTTTGGTATCAGAGCCTTTACGGTTTTAGGACATAGGCTGTGTGAACTGAGACTATGTGTTATACTGAGTTAGTATAGAGTCTTAGATCATCCTCCCGAGCCTTCAGTTGATTCTACGGTATGTGTTTATTTTTTTTCTCTGTGTGACTTCTAGTAGCTTAGTCTGTATCTTTGGGAAATGCAGTGTGATATGGAATCTGGAGCTAGAGGTCGAGGCAGAGCTGGTGCCAGAGGTGGCAGAGTGGTTGGCCGTGGAGGCAGAGGTCGTGGACGTGGTCGTGGACCAGCAGTTGAGTCTTCTGTGAGTGTTACGCATGCGTCGGAGACTTCTACGCATCATCAGGCTTCCGTGAGTGAGACCAGTGTGAGTGCTGCGGGTGCCGGGAGGGGTGCCGGGTTTGCTGGTGCTGGAGCAGGCCCCGGAGCGGGTGCTGCTACGGATCGGGAGCGGTTGGAGCGTGTGGAGGGCGTCCTAGCGCAGATATTAGCGCGGTTACCGGCGGCGGGTCCGGTTCCGGCTCCTCAGGTGCCTCCAGTGGCTGAGGTGCAGCCGAGGGCTGCGATGGGTGATGCACGTCCGGCTTATCTCGAGATGATGAGTCAGATGCGTCACATGAGTACTGCTTTCTTTGCTGGCGGTGTTGGGCCGGAGGAGGCAGATGAGTGGCGTATGCGCATGGAGCGCAACTTCCGTTCAGTGAGGTGTCCTGAGGATTATCGAGTTGAGATTGCGGTTCACTATCTGTCTGGGGATGCTCATCTATGGTGGAGAGCTATTGAGTCCAGGAGGCCTGGTTATGTTTGGACCTGGGGAGAGTTCGTGGCTGAGTTTAACGCCAAGTACTTTCCTCAGGAGGCCTTGGATCGTCTAGGGACGAGATTTGTGGAGCTGGTTCAGGGCGAGCGTACTGTGCGGGAGTACGATGCTGAGTTCAGCAGGTTGCTAGTGTATGCAGATCGTAGTATGGATGACGAGCGTGCGCAGGTTCAGAGATTTATGAGGGGCCTTCGCGCGGATTTGCGGGTGCGCTGTAGAGTTTCTGAGTTCGCCACGAGGGCGAGGCTGGTTGATACGGCAGCATGTATCGAGGAGGACTTACAGAGTCAGTTGCCTGCAGCCGTTCCAGCGGCAGTTCCAGTTTCGGTTGCTCCTGCTGTTCAGCCGAGGAGACAGCAGCAGCAGCCGCAGCAGCAGAGTGGTTCCGGTTTTGGTTCCGGCAAAGGCGGCAAGCCTGCGCAGGGCCAAAAACGGAAATTTGATGGTGCTTCCAGATCCAGTCAGAGGAGTGGTGCCTGTTTTGGATGCGGTAGTATGGAGCATCGTCTATCGAGTTGCCCCCGTAAGGGCGATCAGTTGCAGTTGTCTCAGCAGCAGCAGCAGCCGCAGTCGCAGAGGCGTGATACGAGAGTGTGTTACAACTGCGGAGAGCCTGGGCATATTAGTGTGAGGTGTCCCAGACCACCGGCTACGGCGGTAGCGGCGGTTCAGGCGATTGAGGTGCAGCCGAGGAGTCAGGTTGCAGCAGTGCAGCAGCCGAGTGGCCAGATTGGGCCGGCACCGAGGGTGTATTCGTCTGCAGAGTTCGGCCAGGGCAGCGGAGCCGGACAGATCACAGGTAAATTCTAGACTTAACTTCGTAAATTCCTAGTTGTAGAATTTTGTTGTTGTGTGTGTTCTTTTATTTTTTTGTGATCGAATTATCAGGGTTCTCAACGCATGTCTATGTATAGGGACCTTGTTTGTGGGCGGCTTTGAGTCCCACGTATTGTTCGATTCTGGAGCATCGCACAGTTATATTACTCCGGAGCGTGCCGAGCTCAGTGGCATTCGGAGCAGCGCGGGCGAGCGCGCAGGCATGGTTAAAGTGGCTGGAGGCAGATTCCTGGCTACTTTGGGCCGTGCTAGAGCTGTGGATGTTCAGATCGAGGGGCATTCGATGCCAGCGGATTTAGTGATTAGTCCGGTGGCGCTTTACGAGGTGATCCTCGGGATGGACTGGTTGTGGTTTTACCGGGTTCATCTGGACTGCTTCAGGGGCATAGTGAGTTTCGAGCGCGATGCTGGGAGACTGGTATTTCAGGGGTTGAGACCCGTTCCTAATACCTTGGTGATTTCGGCTATTCAGGCGGAGCAAATGATAGAGCGAGGCTGCGAGGCTTATATTGCGACGATTGTGATGTCAGAGGACAGTGGTGAGGTAGCTTTTGGAGATATTGGAGTGGTTCGGGATTTTGAGGATGTTTTTCGGTCGCTGAAGGGGTTACCACCATCTCGGTCTGATCCCTTCACGATCGAGTTAGAGCCCGAGACAGCTCCGATATCGAAGGCTCCTTACAGGATGGCTCCCGCTGAGTTAGCGGAATTGAAGAAGCAGCTAGAAGACCTTCTCGAGAAGGGTTTTATTCGCCCGAGTGTTTCGCCGTGGGGAGCGCCGGTTTTATTTGTGAAGAAGAAGGATGGGAGTTTACGGTTGTATATCGATTACCGGGGACTTAACCGAGTCACTGTGAAGAACAGGTACCCTCTCCCGAGGATTGATGAGTTGTTGGATCAGTTGAGGGGTGCGACCTGGTTCTCCAAGATTGACTTGGCTTCGGGTTATCATCAGATCCCGATTGATGAGGCGGATGTCCGCAAGACTGCTTTCAGGACGAGATATGGGCATTTTGAGTTTGTCGTTATGCCTTTCGGTTTGACGAATGCGCCAGCGGCATTCATGAGATTGATAAACGATGTGTTCAAGGAGTTTTTGGACGTGTTCGTTATCATCTTTATAGATGACATCTTGGTCTATTCGAGGAGTCCAGAGGAGCATGAGACTCATTTGCGGTTGGTTTTAGAGAAGCTTCGGGAGCAGAAGCTTTACGCAAAGCTGAGTAAGTGCAGTTTTTGGCAGAGACAGATGGGATTCCTTGGGCATATTGTATCTGCAGAGGGAGTTTCTGTGGATCCGGCCAAGATAGAGGCGATTCGAGATTGGCCGAGACCGTGTAGTGCTACCGAGATCAGAAGTTTCTGGGTTTAGCGGGTTACTACAGGAGATTCGTCAAGGGTTTTGCGAGTATGGCGCAGCCTATGACGAAGTTGACCGGCAAGGATGTTCAGTTTGTGTGGTCGCCGGAGTGTGAGGAGAGCTTTGCGAGGCTCAAGGAGATGCTGACTAGTACTCCAGTGTTGGCATTACCCGAGCCGGGGAAGCCTTACACTGTGTATACTGATGCTTCTGGAGTTGGTTTGGGTTGCGTTCTGATGCAGGAGGGTCGCGTTATTGCATATGCGTCGAGGCAGTTACAGGGTAGTGAGCGTAACCGGCCTACGCATGATCTTGAGCTGGGAGCAGTTGTGTTCGCTCTGAAGATCTGGAGGTCTTATTTATATGGAGGCAGAGTGCAGATTTTTACCGATCATAAGAATCTGCAGCACATATTCACTCAGCCATTGCTGAACATGAGGCAGAGGCGTTGGGTTGAGCTGTTAGCGGATTACGATTTGGAGATCATTTATCATCCGGGCAAGGCCAATCAGGTGGCAGATGCCTTGAGTCGACGGAGGTTCGATTCAGCCCGCGAGCAGGATATTGAGGATTTGGTTGGCGAGATTAGCACGTTGCGTCTCTGTGCTATATCGCAGGAGCCTTTGGGCTTAGAGGCAGTTGATCAGGCAGACCTTCTCAGTAGGATCAGAGTGGCTCAGCAGAGTGATCAGGGTTTGATTGAGTTGTCGCGAGCGGCAGGTTCTGAGTTTGTTGTCTCTCCGAATGGGACAATTCTGATTCGTGGTCGAGTGTGCGTACCTCGTGATGAGGCATTGAGACAGGAGATTCTGAGTGAGGCTCATTCGAGCAAGTTCTCGATTCATCCGGGTGCGACCAAGATGTACCGTGACCTCAAACGGTATTATCACTGGGTCGGGATGAAGAGAGATGTGGCGGCTTATGTGTCGAAGTGTAATACTTGTTCATTGGTTAAGGCCGAGCATGGAGTTCCGAGCGGTCTTCTACAGAGTTTACCCATTCCCGAGTGGAAGTGGGATATGATTACGATGGACTTCGTGGTTGGTTTACCTACGTCGCGGACGTATGATGCTATCTGGGTGATCGTGGATCGATTGACCAAGTCCGCGCATTTCTTGGCCATCCGGAAGACCGATGGAGCGGCTAGGTTGGCTAAGAAATTCATGAAGGATATTGTGAGGCTGCATGGAGTGCCAGCGAGTATAGTGTCTGATCGGGATCCTAAGTTCACTTCTGAGTTCTGGAGAGCGTTTCAGGCAGAGATGGGCACTAAGGTGCACTTGAGTACGGCTTACCATCCGCAGACTGATGGACAGTCTGAGCGGACGATTCAGACCATGGAGGATCTATTGAGGATGTGTGTGCTTGATTGGGGAGGTTATTGGGCGGATCATTTGAGTTTAGTTGAGTTCGCGTACAATAACAGTTATCAGGCAAGTATCGAGATGGCTCCTTTTGAGGCGTTGTATGGGAGGCCATGTAGGACTCCGTTATGCTGGACCCAAGTGGGGGAGCGCAGTATTTTGGGAGCGAGTTATGTTCAGGAGACGACGGAGAAGATCCGTGTCGTGAGGATGAACATAAAGGAAGCTCAGGATCGTCAGAGGAGTTACGCTGATAAGCGTAGACGAGAGCTAGAGTTCGCTGTGGGAGATCGTGTGTATCTCAAGATGGCGATGTTGCGGGGCCCTAACAGGTCCATTAGGGAGAACAAGTTGAGTCCGCGGTTTATGGGTCCGTTCCCGGTCGTGGAGCGTGTTGGACCAGTTGCGTATCGACTTGAGTTACCTCCGATCATGAAGGCATTTCATAAGGTGTTTCATGTGTCGATGTTGAGGAAGTGCCTGCATGAGTCAGAGGAGTTAGTGCCTGAGATCCCTGCGGATCTCCGGCCAGATTTGACGGTTCCGGCGGTTCCGGTGAGGATTCTAGAGAGAGGAGTCAGGGAGCTGCGCCGGAAGAGGATTCCTTTGTTGAGGATTTTATGGGATTGTGGCGGTTGCCAGGAGGAGACTTGGGAGCCAGAGGCAAAGATGAAGTTAAAGTTCAGGAAGTGGTTCGACAAGCAGGTCGCGGCTTGAGCCTTTATTTTATCTTTGTGGTTCTAGTTTTGGGTTAGCATGTTGATGCTTGGTTGTTGTATTTTTGTTTATGTTGTAACGATTCTACGTTTTGAGATTTAATAAGATGGAGTGATTCCTTATTTTATCTATAAGATTATAAGATTGCGATTCTTATATGTGATATGTATTGATAGTCCGTGCGAGATAGTTCGGGTCAATAGATATTTATAGACGTTTTAGAATTTATTACTCTAGGGGCTGCGGCTCCGAATTACTCATTCATGTTTTATCGAGACCGATGGACAGTCAGAGGCTGATGGACAGTCAGAGACTGATGGGCGGTCAGAGGCTGATGGGCAGCCAGGGACTGATGGGCAGTCAGAGGCTGATGGACAGCCAGAGACTGATGGGCAGTCAGAGACTGATGGACAGTCAGAGACACCGATAGCTCAAGGGATGCGTCCCGCGAGTGCGAGTGGTGTAGAATGAGTTAAGAGTAATAAATGTCGTAAAACGGGCGTATAGATATGAGACTGAACTAGGACTCAGAGATCGAGTGTATGATCTTGGATAGTTAAACCGGTACGGGTTGAGTATGAGTTGTGGTCTTTTGTAGACAGTTTTGTCGGGATTCGAGGACGAATCCAGTGTTAGTGGGGGAGAATTGTAACATCCATGATCGAGATTCTGAAAAGGATTTAAGAGAATTAATTCCGCGGGAAATTAATTGGGGTTGTTTTTGCAACTTTTGAAAGTTTGGGGTCAATTCGGAATTCAGAAGAAATGGAGGGGCTTAAGTGCAATTTATTGAGAAGTGTTGTGAACCCTATTATTTTAACACGATCGAGCAGCCTCCTTCTTACTTGTGTCGTGTGATTTGAGAGAGGAAAAGGAGAAGAAGAGCTTGGTGATCGGTGGAGAAGCTTGTGCCGCGGTGGTGCCGTGTTAGTCAAGATTCATCGTCTCCATCTCTTGCTCGGTATGTTCCGCTCCTTCTTCTTCCGTGTACTTTAAGGAATCATGGTGGTTAGGGTTAGATGGGGCTGAGCGTGTGACGACCTCGACGACGTGAAGAGCGGCTGCCGTGACGACCTTGACGACGCGGAGGAGCGGCTGGCCATGGGTGTGCCGGCGTGGAGGAACTGGCCGGCGGCGGCGGTGGAGGGCAGCGGCGGCGGGTGATCTTCATGTCACGATCATGAGGTTGAAGAAGGAATTGATTTGGGTTGGTTTAGGATTGGTTTATGTTAATTAGTTGGTTCAATTGATTTGACCGGTTTAGGGGTGGTTTGATTTAATTAGTTGGTTCAATTTAAGTGAGTTGGTTTAGGAAGTAAACCGAGAATTAATTTAATTGGATAATTAAATTAATTTGAACCGTGGTCTGGTTCGGTTTAGAGATTAATTCATAATTTTTAATTGGGGATATTAATTATGAAATTAATCTGTGGCAGATCGTCGTTGAGTCGGTTTCTGCGGTTGCGGGTTTTTATCGAGAGTTCAGCCGTTGTCGAGGTGAGTGCGTGATTGCGATGATTGATGTAGGTTAGCATTCATGGTGTTTGTTTGTGTGAATTCGTGCTATATGATTGATTAATTAAAAGTAAAATGTGGTTATTGGATTGTGATAAATTGATAATGTTAATTATGTTAATCTTTCGCGGGATGACCGCTTCACTGAGTATTTATGATAATACTCACGCAACTCCCGATTTCTTTTGAGTTGCAGGTAAGGGGAAAATGTGATCGGGGAATCGAGGCAAGGACGGAGGATGATAGGGTTCTTTTTGGTATTGTTAGTCTAGCGAACCATTGTGTTAGGTTGCTAGCATTTATCTATTTTGGAATTTGATGATTGGTTGAGTTGAATCTATTGGTTTATTATTTATTGGATTTAAATATTTATTATGATTTTTCCGCTTGTTTAGTTCACCCAGAATTAGCCGTTGAGGATCAATGATTATGGGATCATTAATCCGGGTTAAATATTAAAAAAAAAAAAATTGGGTGTTACATCTATTCTAGAAATTATTTGTATTCGTGTATTTGAATTCGTTATCTTTGTTGATCGAGGTGTATATTTTTGTTTGTTTTTTTTTTTTTTTTTTTGTTGGTTTTTGATCTACTCATGTAACAAAATATATGCCATGATTATGAGTTTATGGCCTCGACAAGTCGAAACCGAAAATTATGTCGATGGACATGTGAAGATGAGAATAAATAAAGAACCCGAGATTTAAGATTTGCATCCATAAGTTGTGTAACTGAAAAGTATGATGCGCCATTAAGGACGAATCAAGTTGGACTGACTACAGTCTTTTGTTCTGACCCTACTGATCGGAGATCATCACTTTGTTCTGACGCTACCGATTGGTGACATAGATGATCAGACACTTGGGCTCTTTTCTATAGAACTAAATTAGCTGGTTCGTATGTTTAAAATCAAATAGATATACAATCGAATATCCTAATATTAAATGATTATGTTGTGTGGTATATGCTTCCCATTATGATTTATTTTTTCACTTAAAAATTTACGTGTACAAAATAAAATGTCTTTATATAATTAGAAGAAGTAACATTAACAAATTTTTCAGATAAGGCAAAAGGAATTTTTCGATTTTCTAATATATGATTTAATTAGAAGATTGAGACTGAGATAAACCTTACGCATAAACTGGAAATTTTATTGATAACCATTAGTTTTAATTTTTAAATAAGAATAAATTTTTGTTCAAAATTTGGCAATGTTCATTTTCAGTGGATTCCAAGACAAGCAATCACTCAGTTGATGGTCTTGCGAAAGAGCCATTCCCTCCATTATTTCCTTTTGTTTGTTCCTGTTATGTATCATATTATATTGTAAACATACTCCATGAAATAGATACACTAACAACTATTTAGATTTTTATATCATTAATGAATGAATGAAGATGTTAAAAAATAGATTTTAATGATAAAGATGAACGGCTAATTAGGTTAAACTTATTGTATAATCTACTAAACCCAAATATATTTTTATCGTGTATTTGGTTTCTTATATATCTTGAATCCAACACTTTTTAAAAATATATTTAAAATATATCTCGATAATCTGCAATCTTGATAGTTCTAAATAGATATGTAGGAAAATATTCTCCGCATGAAGATTTTACTTTTCAGTGAATATTATGGATGCTAGGAAGATATATATATATATATATATATATATATATATATATATATATATATATATATATATATTACTGTTTGTTTTTGATTCATTGAAATATTTTTTTTGTTTGAAACTCTTGCAACAAAAGAACCGACTACATAACATCATATGTAACCTAATCATTGAATTTGTCAAATGTGAGTCCATCTAAAATATTATAGTTTTCTTCTTTCTTTTGTTCGTTTATGTATTAATTCATCAAAAATTCTCTAAGATGCCACCATTTTTGAAAAGTCAAAAATACCACTTTTTTCTAATAGTTTCAAAATACCACAAATACAAATATTAATTTTTAGTGGATTTGTGGTTTAAATTTTGGATTTAGGTTAACTATTCCCAAATTAGGATATGTAGTCTTAAGAAGTAGGGTTTGGGTTTGGATTTTAGAGTTTTGTTTAGAATGTTTAACTCAATTTTAATTTTATGGTATTTTAAAATTTTTTAAAAAACTGATGATATTTTCGAGAATTGCCTTTTCTTCATTCCCTATAGTTGTGTATGTTCTTCCCTATAATAGTGTAATATTATGCAATATACTAAATGTAACGCCCCGACCGCCATCGTAGGGGAAATCCTCATCCCCTCAGGAGAAATCCTCATCTCCCAATGGGCCCCACGTCCACTCTCGGCCCACGAGCCCACCCATATCCGACGGTCGGTGCGTTAGTCCGGGAGGCTCGGAAGTCATGTTTACTTACCCTACAAATCACCACGCGATCTTTTCTCGTGTTTTGACCTCACTCACACGATACTGTAAATGACTTCCCAATAGGTCACCCATCTTGAAACTAATCCAGCTCAAGCACGCTTAACTCTGGAGTTCTCTCAAGACCTGTGATCAAAAAGATAAGTGCACTTTGGTGATATAGGTAGCCAAATCAATTTTTTTAAACCTCTCCGCATATACCGCATATACTACATATGCTCTGAAACTGGGGTGTCACAATCACCCCCACTAACATATCGCAACGTCCTCGTTGCGCATACCAAGATCGTTACCCCGACAGCACACAGTTGTCAGGGTTCGCTCTGATACCACTTGTAACGCCCCGAACGCCATCGTAGGGGAAATCCTCATCCCCTCAGGAGAAATCCTCATCTCCCAATGGGCCCCACGTCCACTCTCGGCCCACGGGCCCACCCATATCCGACGGTCGGTGCGTTAGTCCGAGAGGCTCGGAAGTCATGTTTACTTACCCTACAAATCACCACACGATCTTTTCTCGTGTTTTGACCTCACTCACACGATACTGTAAATGACTTCCCAGTAGGTCACCCATCTTGAAACTAATCCAGCTCAAACACGCTTAACTCTGGAGTTCTCTCAAGACCTGTGACCGAAAAGAAAAGTGCACTTTGGTGATATAGGTAGCCAAATCAATTATTTTAAGCCTCTCCGCATATACCGCATATATCACATATGCTCTGAAACTGGGGTGTCACACTAAAGACTTGGGTCCAAACCATAAATCCTGTTTTAATTTTCCTAATCAAATAGGAAAATAATTGTATAAGTTTGACTGATATTTCAAAATTTCTTTTTTCATAGAAAGTAAAGACATGAACGTTAAGTTTTCGGTTGCAAAAGCAAGAAAGTAAATTTATCGTTGGTTCAAACTACACCAAAGACATTCTTTTGTGCTCTCAAATCTTAGAGGCTATGGTGATAATATTCAGGTGAGTAAAATTTTAAGCTTTTTATTATATGTTTTCATGGAGTTTTAGTTTTGGTAAATGTAGTTGTAGGATAAATCGTTGGATATATATTAATTTACCTTTATTTTTTTTAGAATATCTCCTTACTATTACAAGTTAAGTTGTTTTATTGAAAAGAGCTTAGGTGTTTTAATTTAATTGGTTTGTTTAACAAAAAATTATGACATGGAATGATGACATGTCTTACCATAAAAGATGACATGAATTAAACTAATTAAATAAATGGTTTTTTTGAATTCAATATTGTTTAACTAAATGAATAAAAAAGTAATCTCAATTCTAAATAAAATTCTACACGTTATATATAAACTAAATGTGTTTGTTCCAATATTTGTTTCCAATTTTTTAGGAACCAATTTAGTTTGTTATCACGGAAAAAAAATTCTTAGAAAAGCTTTTGTTTTTTCGAGTAACTATTTATTACAATGTTCTGTTTTCTAGGAAACTATTTATTTGTTACAATTGATAAAAATTTAAGTTATTATGAATTTGTAGTAAACACGAGATTTGCATATAAAACATTTTCTGCTTTGCCGATTTTAAAACAATTTCTAAAACAAAACACATAACAAAATCACCACCTAGGAATATTACGTTATTTCTATTTTTAGAACCAATGATATATACCAATATATATTAACTAATGTAATATCTAATAAAATCACGACATAATATATCATAAGATCAAAAAAATAATCTAAACTCTTTTAATTTTCTATTACTTTATCATAATGTCGATCATACCAACAACAAGATTCTCCATTCGTATTCTTTGACAATATTTTGACATCGTCTGTAATTCAAAAAATCAAAACTCAATTTATTGTTTTGTGGAAATCTTTGAAGTCCACCTCAAATTCAATTGAGATCATTTATCTAATTAGTGACAAAATTGAGGGCTGCATTGAAAATTCTCATCACCTATAAATATCGTTTACAAAAAGTGTTTCAAAATTTTCATTAGATTTTAGAGATTTGAATTTTGTTGTGTTTAAATTTCTTAAACCATATTTATGTTCTCTTATCATCTTTCATTATTTAACATATCATTGAGTAAGCCATATATAATATTTTCAATTTACTTTTACATGCTACGACAAATTAGTTTTTCATAATTCGTAATTTATAATATTTTTTAATTAAAATTAATCTTGTTACGAAATAATGTTCATACCCGCACACAGTGCGGGAAGTCACCTAGTTAAAAGTATATGAGGAACTTTTGAATGCTGACCATTATTTGAGTTCTTTATTGTCTAATTCTGTTTTATTCCAATAATTGGTTTCATTACTCTCTTTCATGTGTTTCGATATATTTTTAGTCATATTTATGTACTCTATTATAAATCTCATTTATGGCAGAAATAAGTAGGTTTGTTCTAAAAATGAGAAAAAGCCTTACAAATCTTACTTTGAAAATGTTAAGGATTAATAAATCATTGAAGATAATAGAGAAAAAATTGAGATTAATTGGTAATTGATAAAATATAATAAAGGAATGTTGCATTGGCTAAAGCACATATGGAGATCGAAAAAGAATATGAGTGGTGAGGTACTTTCTAAAGAAAATTTATAATTGCTGTTTTTTTTTAAGAACAAAATATTTATATCCAAAAGGAAAAGAGGTATATAATAAAAGAAAACACTAAATTGTGATATGAGGAATCATCTAAATTTTAAATTCGTTTTTAAATAAAACGTGAAAGAGGCTGAAATGATAATGAAATAGAAATTTCTGCAAGTTTTTGATGCAGTTGACAACACAAATTTGGACTTCGATCATTTTGAGATTAGAGCTAAATAATCTAATTATTTTTATTTTTATGTGATTCAAAAACTTTGTCTATGACGTTTTTTCGATATTTTTAGTATTTTTGTTTGAATATTTGTCTAAATGATTCAATTTTATTTTTTTACTTGACAAAAAAAAATGTTAAAAAGTCAACAATCTTATAAAAAGTTAGAAAGAAAAGTTTGTCACATATATAAGTATATTGTTGTTCGTAATTGGTTAGTTCTTTAGGATATTGAACATATATTAATTCCTTCTTGCATTACATTGTGGTTGCACCATCAATCAAAAAAGAAAATATATTTTGTCCTAAATAAGTGATTAATTGTATGTATTCGTGTAATATGTAATTTTGGTAATATTACTATGATAAATAAGTATTATAGAGGATTTACGAATTCAGTTAGCTTATGATGTATACTTTTTGTTTGAAAAGAAACCTGATCTTACAGACAATTATAATGATATGATTTTTGTCTTAGAGTTAATCATATGAAATAAAAATAAGAGTTTAGAATTTCATTACATATAAACTGCTAATGTATTTGACAAAAGTTGCATTACATATAAATTTGAACATATCCTCTCTACTAGGAGAGCTCACCACTTAAAATTCTGAGAGTAATATAAAGTGTAAATTTCAAAAAAGAAATAAATGGTTGATGAAAGAAGAGCGATAAAAATTAAAAAAATGTTACTAGAGGATGTGAAATACAAAGTTCATCATCTCTATTAAGGATATTGCAGTTCCTAATGTTATTAGAGGATGTGAAAAAATTCTATCGCGCAATGCGGCATGTATATTTACTCAAAATTTTCTTCATAAGATACATGTGATCATCTAAGATTTCCATCTCCTACATCAAAAGACTTATATTAGAATTTGTTCCTCGGTTTTCGTTTTCTACTTACTTTGGTATTTTCAAAAGACTTGCAACAAAGAATATGCTAAAAAGTTGGAGATCAAATGTCCCACCTGAATCTATTTTGTGTGCTTCTGGTGTGGATAGCCACGATCATATTTTCTGTGCATAAATTTTGAACTTTTTTAGTCTCAAAGGTTTGGTCTAATCCTCCGATGGATTTACATGATGATACTTATTGGATCAATCACGTTATATCTCAAACACAATTATCAAGCTCATTGTCCAAGCAACCGTTTACTCCTTTTAGCGTGAAAAAGTTCATATCTTTGTTGCAATCTTGCTGGTTTCAACAACCATCATGGACCATTTACTATTGATTATGCCACCCAACGCAATATCATCTTCTCTTTTTGAATTGTTTTTTTAAACCTTTTGATTAATCTATTTTTGGGGGGTTTTTTAAAGAGTAGATTAAGTTGTATTAACCAAAGAAACAAAATAATATGAATCTTCACATATAACACTCCAAAACAAATATTTGAGGTTAAATAAATTTAATCTAATTTATATAAATTATGCAGGTGAAGTCGATTAAAAAACTTTGAGATAAAAAACACATACATCATTGATTAATTTCTTCTAAATAAGGACATTTTTTTTGTTATGCATTTTTGGTCATTTTTTATTAGATAGTTTGTACCAATAATCGATGAATTACAATTAGTAGATACAAATCTATACGCCTATTATTGATTATTCAAGTTTGGTCCATTCTATACGCCTATTATCAAAATTGTATTTTCTTTTCTATTACGCTATTCCTAAATGCCTAGTATAAGAGTAAGTGTATCGTAAAACACCAAAGTAAAAAGTATTATCTTAATTAAAAAAATAAAAAGTATATATACAGATATATATTTTTCCTTTCTTTTAAACAATTAACTCTAACATTACGAAAACATCAAGAAGTATATAATAATGTAGGAAGATGTTATACTAATCAATCATCAAGACTGATGATGAAAACATTTCTGAAGGCAAATCATTGCGTACGTGGAACAATTAGGTTCTGTCTCATAAGTGACCATGTCCCTACCTAAGCAATACAAAGGGATAAAACAACTAAACATTCGTACATATATATATAGGCAATATTACAAGAATTCAGTGAATTAGCAGCGGACGGTTGAGAGAATTTCCGTAGCCAAGATTTTTAGCTACGCAAATAGCGAGGGGTTGCGACAATAATTTGATACACCATTTTCGGCATAAATTTCTGAATACAGCTAAGGTGAACTAGGTGTCGTTGTCAGTGACTATTTCGTATGGTCGCCCATGTCTGTATATTACGTATTTCAGAATAAAGTTTTTGACTTCTTCCGAGTGGATTTGTTGGTAAGCTGCTGCTTCTATCCACTTGGTGAAGTAGTCCGTTAGTACTAGCACATACTCGAGCCGCGCTGGTCCAGATCGGACCATTGGTGTGATTATATCCATTGACCGGAGCATGAATGGGTATGGACTTGAAATAGATGATAGTAGCTCCGGTGGTTGATGAAGAATCGGAGCGTGTTTTTGGCATTTCTCACATTTGGATGCGAACGATGCACAATCGGGTATCATTGTCGGCCAGTAGTATCCTTGTTTGCTAATTATGAGCACTAGAGCTCAACCTCCGGAGTGACTCCTGCAAGCTCCGTTATGGAATATGGACATGACTTGTTGGACCTTGTCGTCGTGAATGCATGTGAGGCATGGGCCGGTGGTACTGCGTTTGTACAATCAGCCGTCGATGATGCAAAAACGGGAGCTTTTTGCTTTGTTCCTATCTTTGGGAAGTGTTTCGTAGATGATGTACTCGAGAATTGGTACAGTTAATGTGAATTCGGGGAAAAACTTCTATGATTCTAAGAAATGTCAATAAGTCAGACCAAGATCGAGACTAAAGAACAATAAATGGATTTGATTTGATTAACAATGTGTTTACAACGAGAGCGTAACTGAAATAAGTGTGAATAGCTGAGAATGTGTGTACAAATTGCGTATATCGAAAAAATTAACCATTTTGGCTCTTAATCTAGCTACTTATACTAGGGTGAGCTGAACGGTTCAGCTCCCGATATTCTGCCTCGTCGCCAGAGATCTTGGCCACGTTCTGGTAATAGCTCCGAATATCTTGGGATATTCGTTTGACTTCGTTGGGCGGCGTTTGACTTAGTTTCGTTGTGCTGAGCTGATCTGATGCAAACCTCTTAGATCCGCCGCTTATTCATCTCCGACTCGACTGCGTTTTGACTTTGGTCGGCGCAGTCGCGGACTTTTGGGCCCAATAACGAACATAATGATCGGATATGTTTTTGGTTGATAGGCCGGATTTCTAATACGAAATCCAGCTCCAACAGCTAATATATGAAAATCCAATTTTCAACCGTAATTTTTTTTTTTTACCTTTGGGTTACATCTGAAGTTAGAACATCCCCATTGATGATTATTTGGAGAGGCTCTTAACATAAAAACCGATAAATAAAGAAAAAAACAATTATTTTGGTGAAAATTTCCTTGAGCCGTATGAGTAGGGTGAAACTTGAGAAAATTCAAGATATGCCACTTTTGACATGCCACTTTTCAAAAATGCCACTATCACTTTTTCCATGTTTTTAAATCATTTATGTTTGGTTGTCGTTTTATAAGGTTCATCTGGATTGTTTCAGAGGGAGAGTAGCTTTTGAGCGAGATGCGGGGAAGTTAGTGTTTCAGGGCGTGAGACCTACTTCCAGGAGTCTGGTAATCTCGGCTATTCAGGCTGAGCAAATGATAGCGCAGGGTTGCGAGGCTTTCTTGGAGGTGATTTCGATGTTGGAGTCTGGTGGTGAGGTTGCTATCGGGGAGATCCGAGTTGTTCGGGATTTGGTGGATGTTTTTCAGTCGCTGCAGGGATTACCACCATCTCGGTCAGATCCTTTCACGATTGAGTTAGAGCCCAGGACAGCTCCGATTTCTAAGGCTCCTTACAGGATGACTCCAGCAAAGTTAGCGGAACTAAAGAAGCAGTTGGAAGATCTGTTAAGTAAGGGTATTGTGCGACCGAGTGTGTCACCGTGGGGAGCGTCGATTTTGTTCGTAAAGAAGAAAGATGGGAGTACGCGTTTGTGTATTGACTATCGAGGTCTAAACCGGGTTACTGTGAATGTAACACCCATTTTTTTTTTTTAATTGCGGAAATTCTCATAAAAATTAAATCCATAGATATTAAATCCATAAACCAACAATTCAATTCCATAATCCAAATTCCAGAATAATACAAACAGGAAAACTAAACAACGGTCCTAATCATCCTCTCCCTAAAGCCATGATTCCGCGGTCACACTTTTCCTTTTCCTTTACCTGCAACACAATTGGGAAAAACGAGTTGCGTAAGTATTTAATAAATACTTAGTGGAGCGGTCATCCCGTCTACCGGATATATAATAGGAATTAAATTATCAATTCTACGCGAGCAATCAACAGTTCACAATAATTAAACAAATTCAATAAATTAAACAGAGAGTGTCGATCGACACCACCACTTGGTGTCGATCGACGCTTCACAAAAGCAAACGATCCTAACGATCACATCACAGTGGTGTCGATCGACACCTCTCGGGAGAACCTGAACCGAGTCTGATCCTCTCGCGACTCGAGTTCCGTTCTATCACCCGATCAACACGATTCCAGAACACAATAATCACACAGAATCAGCACAGAAACCAATCCAAAACATCACGAATAACCAATCTAATCCTAATAACTTAATTCCTTATCCACGATCACGCACTCACCTCGAGAACGCGAAAAAGAGAAAGGAAAAACGAAAAACAACGATGAACAGTGATGAACGGCGGATTCCTTCACTGGAAAACACCAAGAATCACAGTGACTACGACCCATGAACGGCAAGAGAACACGAAGAACGAAGGAACACGACAAACGGATCACAAAACGCCTTGGATCACTCGGAACTCTCTCAGGAACCCTTTTTCTTTATTTTCTTCTTCCCTGCCTCAGGAACACGACGGCTCATGCTTTTAAAACGAAACCTTAGGGTTCCCAAAACCCTAAACCGGCTAAACCATGATAACCAAGCGATTTAAAACGAAACTAACAAATCGCAGAACTTGGTGTCGATCGACACCCACCCTTGGTGTCGATCGACACCCCAAACCAAAAATCAAAATTCGGTTTCGGGATGTTACAATTCTCCCCTACTAAACTGGATTCGACCTCAAATCCTGCAACACACTTCCATTCTGGACTACACTCTGGCCCGCACCGGCCAATTCCACAAGAAATTCTCACATAATCTCAAAGACTCACGAACTAATCCTATGTTTATACGCACGTTTCTCAGACATTTATTACGTTTAACTCATCCACACACCACACACTCTGGGGAAACCACATTCCCCTCGGGAGAACCACCGTCTCCTCGCATTATAGAGGAACCACCGTCCCATTATAGGCACTCTGTACTATAACGGAGACCACCGTCTCGGTATAAGTACTCAGGAAACCACTGTCTCCTAGAGAGAACCACCATCTCTCAACATGTATACGGGAACCACCGTCCCCGATACAAGCCTTGGAAAACCACCGTCTCCAGATCATGAGTCATCCGTAATAAAATCAAAAACGCCTATAAACATCAGCGACTAGGTCACCTCACGTGGTCTAAACTCGATTCTCCCTGACCGTAATATCCACAAAACACGACCCACACTGATCCTCACACTCATAATATCAGAAACCACAATCTGATATACTAGAAATATAAGGAAAACTCATCTCATAAATCTCCAAAAATGTATATCGTTACAACGAAACGAAAACACAAGAATCAAAAACAACAACGCCGGCACCAAGGCCAAAAGAACTAGAACCACAAAGAAAGCTAAGCTCAATCGGCGACCTGCTTGTCGAACCACTTCCTGAACTTCAGCTTCATCTTTGCCTCTGGCTCCCAAGTCTCCTCCTGGCAACTGCCACAATCCCACAAAATGCACAACAACCGAATCTTCTTCCGGCGCAGTTCCTTGACTCTCATCTCAAGAATCCTCATAGGAACCGCAGGAACCGTCAAATCGGGCTGAAGATCCGTAGGAATGTCAGGCATTGGCACCTCCGACTCATGTAGGCACTTCCTCAACATCGACACATGGAAAACCTTATGAAATGCCTTCATGATTGGTGGTAACTCCAGCCGATACGCTACCGGTCCCACTCGCTCTACCACAGGAAACGGACCCATAAAACGCGGACTCAGCTTTTTCTCCAAAATGGATCTGTTAGAACCCCTCAACATAGCCATCTTGATATACAAGCGATCTCCAACCTCAAACTCAAGCTCACGCCTTCGCTTATCAGCGTAGCTCCTCTGGTGATCTTGAGCTTCCTTCATGTTCAATCTCACGACTCGGATCTTCTCCGTCGTTTCTTGAACATAGGTAGCTCGATGAATACTGCGCTCCCCCACTTGGGTCCAGCATAAAGGCATCCTACATGGCCTCCCATACAATGCCTCAAAAGGAGCCATCCCGATACTCGCCTCAAAGTTGTTATTATATGCAAACTCCACTAAGCTCAAGTGATCATACCAATGACCACCCCAATCCAGAACACACATCCTCAGCAAATCCTCCATAGTCTGAATAGTCCTCTCTGACTGCCCATCAGTCTGCAGATGATAAACCGTACTCATATGCACCCTAGCGCCCATCTCTGCCTGAAACGCTCCCCAAAACTCAGATGTAAACCTGGGATCCCGATCAGACACAATACTGGCTGGCACTCCATGCAGCCTCACAATCTACTACACAATCTTCTTAGCCAACTTAGCCACTCCATCGGTCTTTTTAATGGCCAAAAAGTGTGCTGACTTAGTAAATCGATCCACAATCACCCAAATAGCATTATACGTCCGCGAATCAGGTAATCCTACTACGAAATCCATCGTAATCATATCCCACTTCCACTTAGGAATGGGCAAACTCTGCAGAAGACCACTCGGAACCTTGTGCTTGGCTTTGACCAACGAACACGTATTACACTTAGAAACATAGGCCGCCATATCTCTCTTCATCCCGACCCAGTGATAATACCGTTTGAGATCACGATACATCTTAGTCATACCCGGATGAATCGAGAACTTGCTCGCATGAGCCTCACTCAAAATCTCTACCCTCAACGCCTCATCTCGAGGTACACAAACACGACCACGAATCAAAATCATCCCATTCGGAGAGACAATAAACTCAGAATCCTCAGCTCGCGACATACCAACCAAACTTTGATCACTCTGCTGAGCCACTCTGATCCTACTAAGAAGATTTGCCTGATCGACTGCCTACATCTGCTACCTAATTAGCCTTGACCGGATGATAGGTGATCTCCAGATCATAGTCTGCGCCATACTTGCAAACCCCTTGACGAACCTCCGATAATAACCTACCAAACCCAAGAAACTCCTGATCTCGGTCGCACTGCTCGGTCTAGGCCAATCTCGAATAGCCTCAATCTTAGCCGGATCCACAGAAACTCCCTCTGTAGAAAAAATATGGCAAAGGAAACCCATCTCTCGCTGCCAAAAACTGCACTTGCTCAACTTAGCATACAGCTTCTGCTACCGAAGCTTCTCAAGAACCAACCACAAGTGAGTCCTCGATGAAAATGATAACGAACACGTCCAAATACTCCTTGAACACGTTGTTCATCAATCTGATGAATGCCGCAAGCGCATTTGTCAACCCAAAAGGCATAACCACGAACTCAAAATGCCCATAACGCGTCCTGAATGCCGTCTTGCGAACATCTGCCTCGTCAATCGGAATCTGATGATATCTCGAAGCCAAGTCAATCTTGGAGAACCAGGTAGCACCCCTCAGCTGATCCAACAACTCATCTATCCTTGGGAGAGGGTACATGTTCTTCACAGTAACTCGGTTATGCCCCCGGTAATCGATGCACAACCGAAAACCCCCTTCCTTCTTCTTCACGAACAGAACTGGTGCTCCCCACGGCGAAACACTCGGACGAATAAAACCCTTACCCAAAAGGTCCTCTAGCTGCTTCTTCAGCTCCGCTAACTCTGCTGGGGCCATCCTGTAAGGAGCCTTAGATATCGGAGCTGTTCCAGGCTCCAGCTCAATCGTGAAAAGATCAGACCGAGATGGTGGAAACCCTTTCAACGACCGGAAAACATCCTCGAACTTCCGAACAACTCAAATATCCTCAAAAGCAACCTCACCACTGGACTCCGCCATCATAATCGTCGCCAAAAATGCCTCGCAACCTCGCTCTAACATCTGCTCTGCCTGAATAGCCGAGATCACAAGACTAGAGGAAGTCGGTCTCAACCCCTGAAATATCAACCTCCCACCATCACGCTCGTAGCCCACTCTGCCTCTGAAAAAATCTAGATGAACCCGGTAAAACGATAACAAGTCCATCCCAAGAATCACATCATACAGCACCACTGGACTAATCACCAAGTCCGCCGACATCGAATGCCTTGCGATCTAAACATCCACTGCTCTAGCACGGCCCAAAGTAGCCAGGAAACCTCCTCCCGCCACCTTGACCATGTCTGCACGCTCACCAGCGCTGCTACGGATACCACTGCTCTCGGCATTCTCCAGAGTAATGTAGCAGTTTGATGCTCCAAAATCAAACAAAATATGGGACTCAAACCCGCCTACTAAAAAGGTCCCTACACATTTTACATGCGTTGAGAACCCTGATAACCCGTCCACAAATAAAATAAAAGAACCACAACAAAGCTCGACAACAAATTCTACGACTAGAAATTTACCTGTGATCTGCCCGGTGCCACCATGCTGACCAACATCCGCCGCAGGATAAACATGCGGTGCTGGACCAATCTGACCAATCGGCTGCTGCACTGCCGCAATTTGACCCAAGGGCTGAACTCCAGCTGGCTGAATCGCTGCCACAACTGGCTGCTACATCTGGGGACACATTGCCTTGAAATGCCCCGGCTCACCAAACTGGAAGAAAACCTTAGCCCCCCGGGAGACCTTAGGACAGTTTGCCACCCGATGCTCTGAACTACCGCACCCAAAACAACCCTTAGCGTCGTGACTACCTGAACTCGCCCTAGAAGGATCATCCCACCTCCTCTTCTGGCCCTGCGCAGGCTGCCAAATGACTCGGTTATGCCCCCGGTAATCGATGTTTTGGGTGCGGTAGTTCAGAGCCTCTACGTTGTTGCTGCTGCTACTGCTACTGCTTTTGTTGACTCCTCGACTGAACGGCAGGAACCGCAGGCGGAACGATAATCAGACCAGAGTGCTCACGATGATCCTCCTCAATAGAAGCTGCTAGCTCCACAAGATCCGCCCTCGAGACGTATCTGCCACCCTTGCACTGGGCCCTAAAGCTCAAACGAAGTCCCTGCAAGAACCTCTGAATCAGAGCTCGCTCGTCGTCCAAACCGTGCCTAGTATGAACAACCAGCCTGTTGAACTCGGCGTCATGCTCACGCACTGACAGCTCTCTCTGCGTCAAAGACATAAACCTCATCTGGAGACGATCTCGAGCCTCCTGAGGGAAATACTTGGCGTTGAACTCAACCAAGAATTCGCCCCAAGTCCACTACACACGCCTAGCCTCAATAGCAAGCCACCAACAATGGGCATCACCACTCAGATAGTGGACAACAGAGTCGACTTGATACTCGGCAAGACACCTGATCGATCTGAAGTTATGCTCTAACCACAGACGCCACTAATCAGCCACCTCAGGACCAACTCTGCCCTCGAAGAACGGCGTAGCTATCCTCTGCATATGTCCCATCATCTCAAGATAAGACGACACATGCGCTACAACTGCAGCCCTCGGCTGCTCAGCAACTGCAGCCCTCTGCTGCAAACCGGCCACTGGAGGAACACCCAGAGCCTGCTCAGGAGCCATTGGCGGAAAACGTGCCAACAACTGCGTCAGCAATCCCACAACCTGGTCATCACGACCTAGAGCTACAGCAGCGCCCCCACCAGGGCCCACTGGAACTCCCCTGCCTCTACCGGCACCGGCTAACACACTGGCACTAAGCGACTGGGATTCTGACGCGGTCGCTACACTCGGGGATACACTTTGCACCGCGCTCTCTGCTGACTCAGCAACTGGTCAACGACCACGGCCCCGGCCACCAACTCTGCCACCACGGGCTATTGCTCTGCCCCCACGGGTGCCTGCTCTACCACGACCTCTACCTCTGGTATCCATCTCACTGCAATACAGATCAATAGATAAGCACTCCAGAAGTCACAATCAAAACACACAAAACTCACCGCGGAATCTCTTTGAAGGCCGGAGAAGATGATTTCTAAGACTAAAATTGACTAAACACAAATAATCAATTTAAACACATAGTCTCAGTTCATCCAAAACTAACAGTACTAAAACCGTATAAGCTCTGATACCAAAATGTAACACCCAAATTTTTTTTTTAATTTCGGAAATTCTCATAAAAATTAAATCCATAGATATTAAATCCATAAACCAACAATTTAATTCCATAATCCAAATTCCAGAATAATATTAAAATTTAGCAACCTAACCGGGTTCACTTGCACTTAGCAAAAACAGGAAAACCAAACGACGGTCCTAATCATCCTCTCCCTAAAGCCATGATTCTGTGGTCACACTTTTCCTTTTCCTTTACCTGCAACACAATTCGGAAAAATGAGTTGCGTAAGTATTTAATAAATACTTAGTGGAGCGGTCATCCCGTCTACCGGATATATAATAGGAATTAAATTATCAATTCTACGCAAGCAATCAACAGTTCACAATAATTAAACAAATTCAATAAATTAAACAGAGAGTGTCGATCGACACCACCACTTGGTGTCGATCGACGCTTCACAAAAGCAAACGATCCTAACGATCACATCACAGTGGTGTTGATCGACACTACTTCTAGGTGTCGATCGACACCTCTCGGGAGAACCTGAACCGAGTCTGATCCACCTTTGTGTATCAGATACTAACCATTGGAAGGATTTTAAGCTAAGTTTTTGGGCATTACAAGTTACAAGAGTATGTAGAGCCTAGTAACCCAAAGCATACATACGAAGAGACTGAAGAACAAATCATTGAATTCCATTAACAAATGAGATAACGATTAAGAGATATAATACTAAGAATCTAAAAACGACATTAGTATTGAAAAAATATCATTATGCTGCCGATGTTTCAACGATTATGAATCGAATAATTTAGAAATATTAATATTTTAGAGATATAATATCTCAGTTTATGAATCTAAACTAGATAAAACTATTATTTTAGAAATTTCAAGAAAAAAATAAAAACTATAGAGAAAATAGGAGCAAAAGAGCGGCGACACACCATCCAGTAACCCCTAGATCTAGTAAGGGACGATCAACGTCCTTAGTTTGAGCTTTCAAAGCGAGGGCCTGTTGATGAGCTTCCACTGTGAGGGCCTGTTGATGAGCTTCCTCAACAGTGAGAGGGTTCAACAAGTTAAGTTTCTCTTGAATATCTTTCCGCAATCCACCACCGTAACGAGCCACGATTTGCTGCGCCGAATCATGCAGATCAACACGCATCAGAAGCGTAAAAAACTCCGTGGAATATTCTGCAACGGATCTCGTTCCTTGTTGGAGGATGTGAAACCGTTTAAACATGACTTGATCATAGTTGAATGGTAAGAAGGTCTTACGCATCTTCTTTTTCAACTTATCCCATGACAAGATTCTAGGTTTCCCCAAACGTGCGCGAGAGGCTTTTAGTTGCGTCCACCATGCAGCGGCTCTACCGCGGAATCGCATCACCGCCATGGGAACACGTTGATCCAAAGGTACGCGTTTGAACTCAAGAGTCTCCTCGACCGTGAAGATCCAGTCAAGGAACTCTTCGGCCGGTTCTCCGCCGTGAAACTCCGAGAGTTCAAACTTGAACCCTTGCTCCCACCGCACGACTTCCGCGAATGGATTGTCTTGTGGATGTTGCTGGACACTGACGTAATCCCCCTGCTGCATGGCGAGAGTTTGCACGGCCGTTGCCAACTGCTGGACATGTCGCGTGAGTGCCTGTGCGTCTGTAGGTGCCGGAGGGGCCATGGCCAAGGAACGTGTAGGGTTTTGACAAAACTCTCTTTCTAAACCGAAAAAAAAAAACCGATGATGCTCAATAATAAGAGAGGATATATTATATATATATATATATATACAGTATATATAAAAGGTTTTTTTGGGGGTTTCAATAGACCCAATCTAAATAAACTTTGGAAACAGAGTATATATATTTGCCAATTGATAACTTTGGAAAGAAAAAAAAATAGAGAAATTCCATAAAATACCATCAAGAAGTTTTTATTCCAAAAATACCATCAAAAAGTTTTTATTCCAAAAATACCACAAACTCAAAAATTGATTTAAAGAGTTTCGAATTAATTTTTTTGGGTTTGGGTTAACTAATACATAATTAGTGTATAGTTTTTGGGATATGGTTTAGATTTGGAGTTTAGGGTTTAATTTTGAATATTTAAAGTTAATTTGAAATTTGTAGTATTATTGGAACTTTTGAAAAAAGGTATTTTTGGAACAAAAACTTTTTTTACTGGTATTTTTGAGAATTGCCCTTAAAAATATAAGAGTAAGTGTATTGTAAAACACCAAAGTAAAATATTGTCTTAATAAACAAATAAAAAGTATATATAAAGATATATATATATATATATTTTCCTTTCTTTTAAACAATCAACTCTAACATTACGAAAACATCAAGAAGTATATAATAATGTAGGAAGATGTTATACTAATCAATCATCAAGACTGATGATGAAAACATTTCTGGAGGCAAATCATTGCGTACGTGGAACATTAGATTCTGTCTCATAAGTGACAATGTCCCTACCTAAGCAATACAAAGGGATAAAACAACTAAACATTCGTACATGCAATATTACAAGAATTCAGTAAATTAGCAGTGGACTGGCGAGAGAATTTCCGTAGCGAAGATTTTTAGCTACGCAAATAGCGAGGGATTGCAACATTAATCTGATACACCATTTTCGGCATAAATTTCTGAATACAGCTAAGGTGAACTAGGTGCCGTTGTCAGTGACTATTTCGTATGGTCGCCCATGTATGTATATTACGTATTTCAGAATAAAGTTTTTGACTTCTTCCGAGTGGATTTGTTGGTAAGCTGCTGCTTCCGGGAGCTTTTTGCTTTGTTCCTATCTTTGGGAAGTGTTTCGTAGATGATGTACTCGAGAATTGGTACAATTAATGTGAATTCGGGGAAAAACTTCTATGATTCTAAGAAATGTCAATAAGTCGGACCAAGATCGAGACTAAAGAACAATAAATGGATTTGATTTGATTAACAATGTGTTTACAACGAGAGCTTAACTGGAATAAGTGTGAATAGCTGAGAATGTGTGTACAAATTGCGTATATCGAAAAAATTAGCCATTTCGGCTCTCAATCTAGCTACTTATACTAGGGTGAGGTAAACGGTTCAGCTTCTGATATTCCGCCTCGTTGCCGGAGATCTCGGCCACGTTCTGGTAATAGCTCCGGATATCTTGGGATATTTCGTTTGACTTCGTTGGGCGGCGTTTGACTTGGTTTCGTTGTGCTGAGCTGACCTCATGCAAACCTCTTAGATCCGCCGCTTATTCATCTCCGACTCGATTGCGTTTTGACTTTGGTCGGCGCAGTCGCGGACTTTTGGGCCCAATAACGAACAAAATGATCAGATATTTTTTTGGTTGATAGGCCGGATTTCTAATATAAAATCCAGCTCCAACAGTTAATATATGAAAATCCAATTTTCAACCGTAAACGTTTTTTTTACCTTTGGGTTACATCTGAAGTTAGACCATCCCCAATGATGATTATTTGGAGAGGCTCTTGTAATAAAAACATAATAAAAATAAAGAAAAAAACAATTATTTTGGTGAATATTTCCTTGAGCCGTATGAGTGGGGTGAAACTTGGGAAAATTCAAGATATGCCGCTTTTGACATTCCACTTTTCAAAGATGCCACTATCACTTTTTCATGTTTTTAAATCATTTATGTTTGGGTTAACTATGTTATATTAGAGTTTAGTTTTTTGGGTTTAAGGTTTGTGAGGAATAAAAACATTTTTTAAAATTGAAAATTTTGAGATATAAGGTTTTTAAGTAGATTTATAAGTGGCATATTGGTGAGAAAATAATAAAATAGTGGCATATTTGAAAAGTGGCATGTCAAAAGTGTCATTTTTGTAATATCCCGTGAAACTTAAGAGACGTCTCATAGAAAAATAACGGAGCCACGTGTCCATGTACGAGTGGACCGGTTCTTTTTTTGGGGTTTCAATAGACCCAATCTAAATAAAATTTGGAAAAAAAAAATCTAATTTATTAAATATGAAGTAAAAACGCTGACGTGGCGTCCTCAGAATGATTTTAAGGTGGTTAATTATAATTATGTCCCTTGCCAAATCCACTTAATTACGCCCTCTGCCATCGACAATTTAAACCGTTGATTTCCTCATATTAGATCTCGACCGTCGATTTATAATTCGCTCTAGGACCACAATTCCGATTGTAACTAACTAGGTGATTTCCGGCGTTATACGCAGAGATAAAAAATTTTGAAACCAAATTTATAAATCTACTTTTTAAAATATATTCATTGAATTTTTCCTTAAATACCTTACGTATTTAACTATTTTTTCAAAAACTATTATACTCAAATCATGGTTTATTATACATTAAAATAAATGATATATATCATTGTTCATCTACAAAAGTTTCGAACATTTTCATTATCTTTTTCTTTTGATTTTATTTTTGTGAAAAACCCAATCTCCAATCTTCTAAATTATGCAATAATGACGTTTTTAATACCATTAATTATAGAGCATGAATGACTAATGAAAAATGTTTGCTTTTGATATGTATTTTTTAATAATTATTAAAAATTATTATTTTATTAAATTTTAGAGATTTTAATATATAAATCGACTTTTTTAGAAAAATGTTAATTTTTGATATTTTGTGTCACAAAAATTAATAGTATCTCTTTAAAAATGTTAGTAAGTTTAATTATAAATTTTAGAGATAAGACATTTCTATAACTATTCAAAACATTTATTATGACAAAAATTAATCTTTACACATTTCATTAGTGAACAATTAAAATAATATAAATAATGATTAAAAAAAATTTATGGAAGAATATAACTTAATTATAGTAAATCTTGCCATGTCACACTTCTTTTGAGCAATGTCATAATTGTTTATGAGCCGTGTCATAATTTTTTCACAAATCACCTCCCTAATAATATATAAGGGATTTATTTGGGTTTTAATACGCTAAACGGCCAATATGCATTAAATTGTTTATTACGATAAGACTTCTTTTGTTGATGTATTCGCATCCATATATGAAAATCTTCCATATTTATCTTATCATATTAGGAAATATTATATTAAAATATTTGTGTCGCCCTAATATCTCTCTTATATAAATGTGTGTTGAAACAACCAAGTTTTTTTTTTTTTTAAATCCCAAACAACTCAAGCAAAAAAACCATAAACCAAAAAGATTAAATAACCAATTTAATAAACCAATGAACCAGTTTTAACATTTATTTGATTCCAAAAATATCCAAAAGCATTTCTAACATTTCCTAGCACCTAACCAGGTTCTACACACAACCACAATAAACATAAAATCTAGAGTTCCTAATCATCCTCTAGTCCTAGCCATGATTCCACGATCTCAACTTTTCCTTTACCTGCAACTCAAAAGGGGAAAACAGAGTTGCGTGAGTATTATCACAAATACTCAGTGAAGCGGTCATCCCGCCTACCGATTACATAATAGGGAAAAACATATCAATTACTACGTGAACAATCAACATTTAGCAGATATGCAACGATCAACAATTATGCAATTATCACAATTTATCAAATGGTGTCGATTGACACTCCTTCTGGGTGTCGATCGACACTCCAATACCAAAATCAAACTTTGCGATCAAAAAGAGTGGTGTCGATCGATAGTGCCACTAGGTGTCGATCGACACCTCTCGCAGAAACTGAATCCGAGTCAAATCCTCTCGTAGACTCGATTCGTTTCCTCCTACAAGATCAATCACGATCAAGCCACAACATATCACATGATAACACAGGGATAACAATCAAAATCATCACAAATTAATCAATCAATCTCCTAACATACTAATCCCGTAATCGCGATCACGCACTCACCTTAGCCTAAGAACAAGGAAAATGGGACTTGACATGAAATCAGTGACTCGCCAACTACGCAGCCTCTGATATCACTCGCAACACCAAAGAACACAATTAGGGTTTTCCCTAAACCCAAATCAGATTTCCACAAAAACAGAACAACACTCTGACTTAAAACAACCACAGGGATCGAAGTTTACCTCCGAATTCAGATTTGAAACACAATCTAAAAACTAGATTGAAGGAGCTTTCCAACGATACCAATATAGTCTCCTGATTCCTTCTCAAACGCCGGGAAAACGCTTCCCAAGGTGAATGATCAAATCCCGAAACTGCACAGACCCCTCACGGGAAAACGATCATAACTCATTAGCTACAAATCGAAACGACGATCCGATTTTTCCTATAGCTAGCTAGGAGATAGAAGAACATACCTACCAAAAAATAATTTAATCAAGCACGATATGACCAATCGTTCCTCGTCTCCACCAAGCCAGACAAATCTGATTCCTTCTTCCTCTCAATCTCCTCTCACAAAACTCTTTTTCTCTCTCAAAAACTCACAAAACTCCTATTTTCCTCTGACTCACGCGGCCACAAATCCCAAAGGACTTATATACGCAAGTCATAGGGTTAAACCCTCAAACCGAGTCAAACCGCATAATTAAATCGAACCAAAACCAGTTCTGCAACAATGGTGTCGATCGACACTGCTCCGTGGTGTCGATCGACACCCTTACCAAAATTCTATATTTTGGTTTGGAATGTTACAATTCTCCCCCACGAAACTGGATTCGTCCTCGAATCCTCACAAACCGTCTACCATAGACTCAAAACCTGACCTTAACCGGTCAATTATCCGAGATCAAACACCCGATCTCTGAGGCTCTCGTTCAGTCTCATGTTTATACGCCCGTTTTCAGACATCTATTACTCTTAACTCAATTCACACCCCTCCCACTCGCAAGACGCATCCCTTGAGCTATCAGTGTCACACCACTCCCACTCGCAGGACGCATCCTTTGAGCTATCGGTGTCTCTCACCACTCACACTCGCATGACACATCCTTTGAGCTATTGGTGCCTTGTGTCCCTTCCACTCTCAGGACGCATCCTTTGAGCTATGGGTACACCGTTCCCCTTCCACTCTCAGGACGCATCCTTTGAGCTCCGGGTACATAGGGGAGACTACTCATCCCCTCGAGAGAACGCATCCTCTCAAAACAAAATGAATGAGTTGCTCGGGACCGCAGCCCCTAGAGTAATAAATTCTAAAACGTCTACAAAATCTATCGACTAAACCACCTCTCGTGGTCAAACCCGATACTCCCTAACCCGGAATATCACAACACAAACACATATTAGAACCAAACATCTTATATAACGCAAATAAATAAGGAACAACTCTATCTTATAAATCTTTAAAAAGTTTAATCGTTACAACGAAAACGAAAAAATACAACATAAGCAACACACCTAAAAAAAGCTCAAACCTTCCTCTAACTGAAAGAAAATGCAAGGCTCCTAACCCGGAATATACATAAGGAAACGATTCATAATCCTGACTAGGACTACCCAATTGATCGCGCAACCATCAAACAAGAACATGCACAACCAAAGACGCCACATCCGTTAATCCGGTTGTCGGAACCTAGCGAACAAGCATTAACTTTTAGGTCTGTATTTGTCTCGTGCTTATGCCGCGATCAGGCATTGATTACTCATACTTATACCGTCATCATCACACTCTCATAATGTCTCCTTCAAGGTAATGATGCCGATGCCACTCCACTCTCGGAACGTCTCCCTCAAGCTCTGGATCTATAAAGGAAAAAAAATGTTTCCTTTAGAGTAATAACCTCATACGCGTACCAGCACCCGAAACTAGGATTACTTCCCGTGATATTAACCGCCACTACTTACTACAACATAACGACTGTACTCCAACGAACCCTTGGCTAACACAACTGATCTCCCTCAAGATCCATTAAACCTTTGAATTACAATGATAATCCTAAGATTATATGCACGATACAGGTACCTATTGCTCTTAACTCTTCCCACTACCTGACACCACGGGACGCATCCCATGACCCCTTAAGATACATACCGTCTGCACTCTTGGAACGCATCCACCGAGTCAATGGTAACTGGGGAACTCGTATCCCCGCGAAAGAACTCACATCAATCGCAACATCTTGGGGACTCCCACCCCCCGCGAAAGAACTCACATCAATCGCAATAAAAGAGTTATTCGGGACCGCAGTCCCTAGAGCAATAAATACCATACACCTATAACCTCGGGACTAGCACCGACTTAGGGGTTCTGAAGCCAACTCCTGAAATCACAGTGTACACCGCATAAGGCTTACCTAGCTCGGCAACGCCAACTTAGGTGTACTTACAACCTGACTTTTAGTCACCCAACTCATTCTAACAAAGAACACAGGGAAAAAACTTTCTCCCTCGGTGAAATACTGGGTACTACACATACCCAAAAACGATGCAAAACAGAACACTACCCGGCCAGATTTGCCTAAAACTTCCCAATGAGCTCTCGCCTCTGCTTGACCGCATAACTCTTTTGCCTATCCAGGGCCCCTTCATGTTCAGTCTCACCCACGAACCTTGTGGGGGTCGAAACCAACACAACTAAATTTGTAAGAGTTCGTGAGGGGAATTTAGAGATTTCTATGTTAACTAGGGATCACAAGAGATTGAGAAAGAGTTGTGTGTATTGCTATGTAAAAGTTGAGTACAAAGCTTGTGTATGAAATTGCGGATCCCCTAAGGGTTTGTACAAAAGAGATATATATATATACTACATCTAAGGCGGTTCTACTCCCTAAGCCTTCGCGGAATCGTATTTGCTTGAGTCGGTCACGTTGGAGTGGGCTTCAGGCTTCATTCATATTGATGGATCAGAGACTGCATTGGGCTGAGGATAGGATAGGCGACCGAGCTGACCCTGCAGTCGATCCACATAGGCCGAGCCTGTGGTCGGTCCGCAGTGCCGACCCTGTGGTCGGTCCACAGAGCCAAGCTGGTGGTCGGTCCACAGAGCCGAGCCTGTGGTCGATCCACAGTGCCGACCCTGTGATCGATCCACAGTGCCAGTCCGCTCCTGCTTCGCCTCACTCCACGATCACTTGCTTCGCTTTTCTTCGCAGTAAGACTTAGGGGCTTACTCTACCTTGCTCGTTGAAAGTTTAGAGAGTCATTTCTTCATATGCTTGACTTTAAACGTAACTGTTGAAAAGGGTGAAAACCGACCCCAACAGTTAGCCCCCCAGCTCGGTAGTGTTAGAGATAACAGTACCGAGTTAAAGATGTAGTGGATATCAGCATTTTCGTTTGAAGTTAAGGTGTTTGCCTACCCTCTTCTGCAGTACGCTTAAGTACTCATCTTGTTCAATACTCCCCCTCAAGCTCGTTCACAATAACGTGAAGTGTGAACTTGGCAGATACAAGATGATGGCCTCATTAAAACCTTAGTAGGGAAAACCCTTTGGGACAAAACCACTACTAAGGGAAAAGAGTGCCAAGCATAATGATGTGGGGACTTGAACAAGGAACTTGATTCTTCGTGGATCCCTTGCCATTGCTCGGCTTTGGTCCATCTTCTTCAGGTTTTGCCAAAGCTCCTTCTCGGGCTTGCTCCGAGTCTTTAAAATTCCCGCCTCGGCTTTTCTTTGTTTTGCCTCGGTCTTAGTTGAATTTCTCTTGATGGCTTCATCTCTAATAAGACTGACTTTATGCAGGAGGTTTTAAGACTCCGTAAGCGTTTTGAAGATTTCAAGACTTCTTGCTTCATTTGCCACAGCTGCTGCGTTTTCTGCAGGAAGGATTTTTCTTTTTTCTCTCGAAGATTTTAAGACTTCGTATTCCCTATGGAGGTTTTAAGACTCCGTGATGTGATTGCTAACGTCAATGACGTTTCTGGGTAATAGCCATGTGATGAGAATCTCCTTTGAAGCTTGTTTAGGAATAGATCTTATTCTTGACGGAAAAGTACCAAAATTCACTTTTTGATCTTTTCTTTGGGTTATTGTAGATCTTTGATAGCGTTATGGATAAGATGAAACTTAGTTTGGTTGACCGTGGCGAATCGGAAGTGTCGCCGAACCAAACCGAAGATGTTGTAGTGCTCCCGACTCGAACCGACCCCGTGGTCGCGGTGTTGAGTGAAACCGAACCCGCAGTTGAGTCTTTTGGGGGGAACCGATGGTGCAATCGCGGTGTCGAGCGGGACCAAACCCGTGCTTGTGACATCGAGGGAAACCGATCGCGTGGTCTCATCCTTGGGCGATGCCAGTCCCATGGTCGCGACACCCTTCTGGACCGATCATGTGGTAGCTTCGCTCGACCGGGCCGACCGCGTGGTAGTGTTTCTCGATCGGGCCGAACGCGTGGTCGTGTCTCCCGACCGGACCGACCGCGTGGTCACGTATCCAAGTCATGCCGACCCCGTGGTTGCATCTTCAAGTCGGTCCGAGGGTGATGGTGTAGCTGATGAGGACAAGGAGGCCGATGGGTGACCATTCCCCTCCTTTCATGACTTAGTCGATTTGTAGCCTTTTTGTTTCTAAGATCTTTGTCGGATTTGATGACTTTCGGTTGTAGTATTAGATGGTTTGTATCCTTACTAACATTTCGGATCCTTGCGTTGTGGCGAGTGCGGGGTGACTCTGTAGCTTTTGTTTATGATGAACCTTGATGGTTTCGGATTCAAGTACTTGCTTTAGATATCTTCCTATACTTAAGAGCGGTTCAGGCATGCGTTTGCTAACACTGTAAGCACTTGGTTTACCGAAGGTTTTAAGACTTCGTACTTGATTGAAGGTTTGAAGACTTCTTACTTTGCTTGCCGAAGCCACAGCGTTGCTGCAATACAATGAAATTTGTTTTTTGCCCTTTTGCTCATGGATGAGGCTCGTTCTTGGTCAATTGCTCATGAATGAGGCTTTGTTTGCTCATGAATGAGGTTTTACTTGCTCATGAATGAGGCTTTGCTTGCTCATGAATGAGGCTTTGTTTGCTCATGAATGAGGCTTTGTTTGCTCATGAATGAGGCTTTGTTTGCTCATGAATGAGGCTTTGTTAAGGCCGTGAAAACGCAAATGCGCTTACGCTCTTTATCTGCCAACGTTGCTGTTGGGCTTTGTGGAATGGTGTCGTTCTCGAGACACGTCTGTCCGAGAACAAGTTCACCTTAGATTTGACCAGCGTGTATCCTGGGTTTCTGAATGACACGTTCAGGGTATAATTCGAACGGAGGTCATTAGCAGCTGCATTTTACCAACGACGTTTGTTGGGTTTCTGAGTGATCAGTTGGCTTGACCCAATACTGAACACTTGTACTTATATAGCGCGTTGTATCCGTTGTGGATGTCATTGTGTTCGTATTTCCGCATTATTACAGTGGCCAGCAGCAATAAATACGGAACGACTCTACTCGATTGAAGCTTTGATTAGTCCATAAAGGACAAGCTGTTTTCATGATGAGTTATGTGGCGAGTGTTTGTGGTTTTTGACGATGATGTTGTCAATGATGCAGTCAAGGAGTGGCGTACGGGTACCCCACTCCCCCCCTTTTTAGGCGAAAGAGGGAACTAAAGTCGTCTAGAGACTGGTGAGAACACTCACTCCCCCCCCCCCCTTGAAGGCGGAGGAGATCAAGTGAGCTCATACGGAACGAGGCTTAAGTAAAAACATTCACTCCCCCCCAAAGGCGGAGGAGATCATGTGGAGCTCATCCGGAGATGAGGCTTGTGCTTCGAAAAAGGTGGTGGCGTCGCAGTCTGGGTGGGTGTTTCGTTTGCTTGCTTGCTTAGCCTTCATTGTTGACTTTTGATCTTCATTGTTGACTTGTATGTAGGTGAGACAACAAACTTGGCCTTGTAGGAAAAATATGCTCGCTCCGAATCTTTGCCGTGCTGATGCCGTAGTCGCTGCAGATGTGTTTCGCATCCATGAGGTGAGATGAGCGTATCGATGAGTCTACAAGGTGGACTCGAGTGTTGACAAGCCCACGAGGTGAAGAAGTTGAGGTGGTTGTGCTTTGCCACAAGCTCAATATCGAAATTGACGCTGAGGTCTAGCCAAGTAGTGACAAGCTTGCAAGGTGAATTCGGTTAGCTCGCACGTTTGATTTGTTGTCAAGGTCACGAGATAAGGCAAAGAAATCTTGTGATTTGGCGAAGTGGGCAAGTTGACTCGGTGCGAGGTTCCACGAGTTGACTCGGCGAGGTGAGGCTGCGAGACTGATTTCTTTAACCAGAGCTTACTGGTAAAGCGAAACAAGATCGCGAGGAGTTGCAAAGTAGAGAAGTGGTGCTCGCGAGGTTGAGGTTCTGGTTAGTGGAGCTGATCAACAAGGTTGTCGAGCCCGTGCTCATAGGTATTATCTTCTTGCATATGTTGATTAGTCAGGATAGCGAATCTGAAGCTCGTGATGCAAGGTGACGAGGTGATTCGCAGCGAGGCGACGAGGTTAACTCTTGAATTGAAACCGAAGCTTATGTTGTCATGTTCCGTAGCTGGGTCGAGCTCGACCTATTCTGGCGAGGTGGTAGAGCTCGGCGAGGTTGTTTGTACGGTGAATCGAGATGAGGTGGAGAAGAAACAAGTTGTCTTGTTGCAAGGTGACTCAAAGCTCCCCCGAGCTTACGAGGTGCGACGAGATAACCTCAACTCATTGATTCGGTCCGATTGCAAGGTAGAGGCTGATTTTGGAGAACAAACTCGCGAGGTCAACAAGTTAACTCAGTGGACGAGTTGACTCAACGGAGCTTGCGTTATGATTATTGTGAGATCACGTGATCGAATCGAAGTTGTGATGTGAAATTGAGGTTGAAAACGAGTGCGAGCCGCGATGTGGTTTTGCATAGTGACTGCGAGGTTATGACATGAATTTCTTGATGAAGTCTGTTCCGATAAAGATTGATGTCGCAAGATGATGTCGAGCCCAGATGATAAGGCTTTGCTTGATGTTTATCCGGAATTGACCTGCCAAGTGGTTGAACTCAAGTGCTTGCGTTTAACCGAGCTTTAGTGTTAGCGTTTGACTGAGTGAAACAACCGCAAAGAGTCTTGTCTCCTGATTTGATTTGGGCCACAACTTGCTCTTGTAAGGCCCAACTTGTTAAAGCTTTTTGGATGTGAAATTCTTCACTGTGCACGTCAGCGACATTAGGAAGAAGAAAAACACGTGATGTGTTGGTATTGCGATGATGCCGAGTTGAAGAGCGGCGAGGTGATAATGAATTCCAAAGCTGCAGCGAGGTGATCCTGGTAAGGAGACACAGTTGTAAGGTCGAGGTGAAACTCGAGGTGAAGTGGACGAGCTGACTTGCTGCGAGCTTGCATCACCTAGTTGATTCGACCTTGGGAAGATCTTGTGAGGCAAGTCTGAGCTCGCACCGTTGCTCCGTGGTTACTATGAACTCGCAGGTCCGTGACTCGGCAAGGCAAAGAAGAGCTGGTCGAGGTGTTGCGAGCTTCAATCATCATCTTGCGAGGTTGATTAACTCGCAGTTTTAGCAAGACGTTCTTTGCTTCGGCAAGGTGTTGGTGTCATGCTTACGAGCTACTCCAAGCAGATATTATGCTCGTGTTGTTAACTTGATTTAGAGGTGGGTCTGAGTTTGTATGACAATCTCTGCAAAATGAAAAGAGAAAGATAGCAGCGAGTTAGGCGAGTTGACTCAGTCGAGTCACAGAGCTACAAGATTGAATTTTAGAGATTGCAAGGTAGAGAGAGAGATTCTGCGAGCTAGCAGGTTAGTTTGATTTGTCAGTGAGCTCGATTCGATGGTGACGAGGTCGCAAGGTTGAACTAGAGAAGTTGAGCTCGCGGGCTATCGTGTGAAATGATTATGTTGTCGTAGAAGCGAGCTTGCCCTGTTTACGCTTGATTTTCTAGGTCTTGATTGAGAATTGCGAAGCTTGCAGTGCCGAAAACGAGGCGGATTTGAAGCAAATTAGAGCTCGCAGGTTGACTAAGTGAGCTCACGAGTTGACTCGGTGAGCTCGCGAGTTGGCTCAGTGAGCTCGCGCCTGCTGGTTGATTTGGTTTCGAAGAGAGGAATTGGCGAAGAGGAACTCGGCGAGGAGGAGCTCGGAGAGGAGGCGCTCGGCGAGGTAATGGGACGTTGGTCCAGCGAGGAGGAGAGCTCACGCGTTCGGGAAGTTAGCTTGTTGCATCGTTGAATTAGTGAAGTTAAATCCGAAGAAGAGAAGCTCGCTTGGCCTTGCCACGATGCTCTTATTGTCAAAGTTGATCCTACAGCGAGGTGGAGTATGGTGGCGTGGTCGCCAGGTCATGAGATCGGCTGCGAGGTTGGCGAGGCAGACGAGCTGGCTTGGTCGGAGAGAGGGATTTTCGAGCCAAAATCAAAGCTTCTCCTGATTTTTCATAGATTACGCGGAGGCGAGGTTGATTCGGAACTGCGGCGAGGTAGATTTTTGGAACCCTCGTAAACTGATAAGGTCTCCTCCAGTTCCGGCGAGGTAGACCGAGGTGGGCTGAGTTGATGGAGCGAGGAGCTTTGCGAGGTGAGAACGAGTTGATTGAATTTGGGCCTAAAACTTTGTTTCTTCAAGCCCATCAACGAGTTGTTACGAATCTCTAACCCCTTTGTCCGTTTCCTTTCACCTTGCGGGCTGAACCGTGGTTTGTATTGGCAATTTCTGAGCTCGCAGCCCCTCCATTCACCCCACTTCCCTTGCGGGTCTGCGATGTGTGAGGTTGACAAGCCTGGTAACGACGAGACCAGTTTGAGCTGTTGTAAGGTGACGACAAGAAGCTTTCAAGTGAATTGTTTTATCCAAGATTGGAGATTTTAGCCGTCGCGATGTTCTCAGCAAAAGGCGTGTTCCGCTCTTTCTCCAGCACGTAGGCGACCCCAGGAGCCTTCCCCGTGCTTTGGTACATCTTTTGCGTGTCTTTCTCTTGAGCACTCGCAGCTCGCTCATCGTAGCTTCGTTGTGCTTCTTTTGATCCCGTGCTCTCTTCTCTAGCGTCTCAAGCATCTGCTTGATCTCTGTGATAGCCGTCAGGTTGCTAGCAGCGCGAGGCGCGGTGTTCTCCACGGAGTTCTCTATTGCCTCGTCGTTCCTGTGAGACGAGGACCCTTTGCTGCTCATGCTGTTGCTTCCTGACATTTTGACGGTGTTGCGAAACTCTAGCTTTCGTGAGTCAGAAACTCTCTGTTCCCCTTAGACGGTGCCAAATTGTGGGGGTCGAAACCAACACAACTAAATTTGTAAGAGTTTGTGAGGGGAATCTAGAGATTTCTATGTTAACTAGGGATCACAAGAGATTGAGAAAGAGTTGTGTGTATTGCTATGTAAAAGTTGAGTACAGAGCTTGTGTATGAAATTGTGGATCCCCTTAGGGTTTGTACAAAAGAGATATATATACTACATCTAAGGCGGTTCTACTCCCTAAGCCTTCGCGGAATCGTATTTGCTTGAGTCGGTCACGTTGGAGTGGGCTTCAGGCTTCATTCATGTTGATGGATCAGAGACTGCATTGGGCTGAGGATAGGATAGGCGACCAAGCCGACCCTGCGGTCGATCCACAGAGGCCGAGCCTGTGGTCGGTCCGCAGTGCCGACCCTGTGGTCGGTCCACAGAGCCGAGCCTGTGGTCGGTCCACAGAGCCGAGCCTGTGGTCGGTCCACAGTGCCGACCCTGTGGTCGATCCACAGTGCCAGTCCGCTCATGCTTTGCCTCACTTGACGATCACTTGCTTCGCTTTTCTTCGCAGTAAGACTTAGGGGCTTACTCTACCTTGCTCGTTGAATGTTTAGCGAGTCATTTCTTCATATGCTTGACTTTAAACATAACTGTTGAAAAGGGTGAAAACCGACCCCAACAAACCTTCTCTGTCATTACCTGAACATAAGTTGCCCCATGAATACTCCGCTCCCCCACTTGGGTCCAGCATAAGGGTGTCCTCCATGGCCTCTCATACAAAGCCTCTAAAGGAATCATCCCAATACTCGCCTGGAAGCTGATATTGAAAGCAAACTCTGCCAAGTTCAAAAAACCAACCTAGCGACCACCCCACTCCAGTATGCACATCCGCAGTAAATCTTTCAAAGTCTGAATCGCCCTCCCTGACTGCCCATCCGTTTGCGGATGGTACGCTGTATTCATGTGCACCTTAGTGCCCATCTCTACCTAAAATGCTCCCCAAAACTCTGAAGAAAGATTCGGATCCCGGTTTAACACAATACCGGCTGGCACTTCATGAAGCCCCACAATCTCCTTCACAAATTTCTTAGCCAAAACAGCCGCTTCGGCTGTCTTCTGGATGGCCAGAAATGTGCTGACTTGGTCAACCAATCCACAATCACCCAGATAACATCGAAGGTCTGCGAGTTGGGTAATCCTACCACAAAATTCATCGTGATTTTACCCCACTTCCACTCTGGAATGGGTAAACTCTGCAATAAACCACTCGGAACCTTATGCTTAGCCTTAACCCATGAACACGTGTTGCACTTCGCAACCCTATCAGTCGCATCTCTCTTCATCCCGACCCCATGATCGTACCATTTGAGATCACAATACATCTTAGTCGCTCCAGGATGAACCGAGAACTTGCTCGCATGAGCCCCTTGCAGAAACTCCTGCCTCAACTCCTCTACTTTGGGTACACAAACCCGACTGCAAACAAGGATCGTCCCATTCAAAGAGACCGGATACTCGAAACCCTCTGCTATCGATGCAGCAACAAAACTCGGCTCACTTGCCTGAGCCACTCGAGTCCTACTCAAAAGATATGCCTGATCAGCCGCCTCCAAACCCAACGGCTCCTGCAAAATAGCACAAAACCACACAGTGCCCCTCTCATTCACAAGCTACTCGATATCCTTCTCTCAAGCCGAATCTCCTCGATGACGACTCAAAACATCTGCCACCTGGTGCGCTCTACCAAGATTGTAAATTATATCCACTTGAGAACTACTGGTATCATAGACCAAAGTCTGAAATGACACCTCCCATAATCCACCAGATAACCCTTATCACGCCCTGTGATCCTCTGGCCAGTCCCACACGGAAACCTACACTCAAACTCCGAGATCCAACTTTATTCTCTTAAGCTGTCCAACATTGACCAAAATCCTGGCAGTATTCAGACAACATAACCAGAGATTACCATTCGAGTCCAAAAACCGTCTCACAGAAGACTAACTTCCTGACCCCACTTGGCCAATACCACAAGAGATTCTTGCCTGATCCCCGAGGCGCACGTCTAATCCTCTCAAGAAAATATACCGCTCGCACTCTCGGAACGCATCCCTTGAGCCAACAATATCTGGGGAACTCACACCCCTCACTACTTACTCTGGGAACTCACATCCCAAATAAGTATACAAGAGAACTCACATCTCTTCTGATTAGACTGCCTCACGTGGTACAATCTCGATATTCCCTTCCTGGAATATCCTCATAAAAATTACCAACATTGGTCAACACATATATAAACACATATAAGCACCACACGTCTTATAAAACATAGGAAAATAAATAAGGAACACCATCTTATAAATTTCCAAAATGTAAATCGATTCAACACCAACGAAAATAACAAAATCCAAAAACAACAAAACCAAAGCTAAAGCTCTGAAACAGGAAACAAAGCCAAAAGGCAAGAACAACCGCTCAATCTTAGACCTGCTCTCCCAGATCCTTGATTGCTGCAAGCATCTCCACTAACTCCGCCCTCGAGGCGTACTTGGAAGCTCTGCCGGGCTTCTTCAGCCCCATCTAAAGTCCTGCCATGAACTTACCCATCTGGGCCCGCTCCTCATCCATGCCTCTACTCGCATAGACCACTAGCCTGCTGAACTCAGCATCATACTCACGAACGGACCGATTTCCCTGAACCAGACTCCTGAACTGCAACTCTAACTGCTCCACCACCTCTTGAGGGAAATACCTGGCATTAAACTCGCCCAAGAATTCACCCCAAGTCCACGCTGTATGCCTTCTCCTGGCTTGCACTCCTGACCACCAGAGATAGGCATTACCCTCCAAGAATCCTACCGCCAGATCCACGCGGTACTCCTCAGGACATCTGATAGAACAAAGCCTACGCTCTACCTTCAGCCTCCACTCATTGGCTGCCTCTGGTCTCCCTCTACCCGAGAAAGACAAAGGACCCATGCCCCGCATCTTGTTGAACATCACCAGATACTGATCCCTTGGGTTTATTACTGGAGCCTGCGCTGGTACCGCAACCGGTAACCGCTCCAAAATCAAAGCTAGCATCTTCGCCAAACGATCCTCTGGATCCTGAGCTCTGCCCGTAGCATAACCCAAACCTGGGCCTCTGACCGCACCAACAACTTCGGTACTGCCTCTGGCACCTGCAGTCCTAGCCGCCACACAGATACTACTCACTGAATCCTCCTGATACGTAGGCAAAACAGCCTCCTGCTCTGATGACTCACTCTGAGTCACCCACTCGAACGACGTAGTCACACGACCCCGACCACGACCTCGGCCTCCACGGCTACTAACTCTGCCGCCACGACCTCTCAGAACTCTAACCATCGCACACTGCACTTACCAAAAGCACATTCTAAGATACTAGAATTCACAGAATAAAGGTTGACCAATCATGAACCGTGGAATCTCTTTGAAAGCTCAGAGATGATGATTTAAGACTCTACGACTCACAGAATTAACTAACTACTCATAGTCAATTCAAACAACAGTCTCAAATCAACCAATTACTATTAGCCCTAGAACCGTAAGGGCTCTGATACCAAAAGGAAACAACCAAGCTTTTTTTTTTTTTTTAAATCCCAAACAACTCAACGGCAAAAAAACCATAAACCAAAAAGACTAAATAACCAATTTAATAAACCAATGAACCAGTTTTAACATTTATTCGATTCCAAAAATATCCAAAAGCATTTCTAACATTTTCTAGCACCTAACCAGGTTCTACACACAACCACAATAAACATAAAATCTAGAGTTCCTAATCATCCTCTCATCCCAGCCATGATTCCACGATCTCAACTTTTCCTTAACCTGCAACTAAAAAGGGAAAAAAAGAGTTGCGTGAGTATTATCACAAATACTCAGTGAAGCGGTCATCCCACCTACCGATTACATAATAGGGAAAACATGTCAATTACTACGTGAACAATCAACATTTAGCAGGTATGCAACGATCAACAATTATGCAATTATCACAATTTATCAAATGGTGTCGATCGACACTCCTTCTGGGTGTCGATCGACACTCCAATACCAAAATCAAACTTTGCGATCAAAAAGAGTGGTGTCGATCGACACTGCCACTAGGTGTCGATCGACACCTCTCGCAGAAACTGAATCCGAGTCAAATCCTCTTGCAGACTCGATTCGTTTCCTCCTACAAGATCAATCACAATCAAGCCACAACATATCACATGATAACACAGGGATAACAATCAAAATCATCACAAATTAATCAATCAATCTCCTAACATACTAATCCCGTAATCGCGATCACGCACTCACCTTAGCCTAGGAACAAGGAAAACGGGACTTGACACGAAATCAGTGAGTTGCCAACTACGCAGCCTCTGATATCACTCGCAACACCAAAGAACACCTCCTCTAACACCTAAGTCTCACAATTAGGGTTTCCCCTAAACCCAAATCAGATTTCCACAAAAACAGAACGACACTCTGACTTAAAACAACCACAGGGACCTAAGCTTACCGCCGAATTCAGATTTGAAACACAATCTGAAAACTAGATTGAAGGAGCTTTCCAACGATACCAAGATAGTCTCCTGATTCCTACTCAAACGCCGGGAAAATGCTTCCCAAGGTGAATGATCAAATCCCGAAACTGCACAGACCCCTCACGGGAAAACGATCATAACTCATTAGCTACAAATCGAAACGACGATCCGATTTTTCTTATAGCTAGCTAGGAAATAGAAGAACATACCTACCAAAAATTACTTTAATCAAGCACGATATGACCAATCGTTCCTCGTCTCCACCAAGACAGACGAATCTGATTCCTTCTTCCTCTCAATCTCCTCTCACAAAACTCTTTTTCTCTCTCAAAAATTCACAAAAATCCTCTTTTCCTCTGAATCACGCAGCCACAAATCCTAAAGGACTTATATACGCAAGCCCTAGGGTTAAACCCTCAAACCGAGTCAAACCGCATAATTAAATCGAACCAAAACCAGTTCTGCAACAATGGTGTCGATCGACACTGCTCCCTGGTGTCGATCGACACCCTTACCAAAATTCTATATTTTGGTTTGGGATGTTACATGTGTTCTGCAGTTCCGTGGTATCTTTGTTTTCGTTTTCTTATAGATTTTAGGTCTGATATTATGTTACCATGTGTTTTTTACCGTGTATCTGGTTTTTCTTTGTTTATGCTTTTGCTAATTTTGATGTTGTTTTCGTGCCAAATTCATCCATCCTACAATATATGGATACGAATACATGATTTCTAATATGTAGCAAGTATTAAGGGTTTAGATCATGATGATTTGTTTTTGTGTTCCTTTCTTTTTTCGTTGATTCTAATCTCACAAGATTATATTTTGAGGTTGCAGAGAACAAGGTTTCCAAAAAAATGAATGGATCAAAACAAAAGCATTTAAAAGGTGATTCAAGTCGTGATTTCAATCTTTTGTCTTAATATGTTTTAAATGTGATTTTTTTACATCGCATGTATATTACTGGTCAAATAGTTGTTTTACTTTTTACCAGAAATTTGTAGGTTGTTGGGAAACCCAATCGCATATCCTACAAAGAATTTTCGTTATCTATCGTTTTTCTGTTCGACATCTCCGCATCGAGACTTTGGGGTAATATTTTTAAATCTTTTGTTTGATTTAAATTAAGCATTTTTGCTCATCGCTTGTTTTTTCTTTGTGGAAGTGATATGTTGTTTATTTTGTACCTTGAATTGCGAAAATTTATTTTGTAGGTACACAATTATTTCAAAGTTTATGTGAAAAGAACAAGATAAGACTCCATCATAATTTTATATGCTTTTATAGCTTTTTTAATAATTCATTTCTGTGACAAAAAAAACATAATAATTCATTTCTCTTTTAATTGTGATAAGACTCCATCATAATATTTGATGCTTTTATAGCTTTTTAATAATTCATTTCTCTTTTAATTGTTTGTTGGATGTAGATTTGTTAATTTTTTAATAGTTTTTCAGTAAAAAACAAAAAAGGTTTTTATGAATGCTGATTTTTTTATCTCGAGTGCATGGTTTGAGAAGGGGGATCAACTATAAGTAAAATTGGCACCCTAATACTGTTTTAGGTATAGTTATGTGGCCATCATGTTCATGTTGTTGCTTCCTGTGGAAGTTAATTTTTAATTCCATAGTATTAGGAATTTTGGGTTTAGAAGATTTCAGTATGTTGGTTAAATATATGTTTCACGACCTTTTTTTGCTTCATATTGCCTTTTATTGTTTCAAAATGAAATCCTCCAAATAAGATTAAGGCAGACGAAGGATTTGGTGAAAATCCTGGTTTCGTTCAGGTTCCGCAAAATATTAGCTTGAAATAAAAAAAATTGTTGCCACAGTCTAAACATAATTTATTTTGTGGATGTACTTTTTGTTGTTTTGTTGGAAGTTGCTGACATCTTTGTTGCCAATATCCCTATCTGATTCTGATATGTAAGTATCATCTTTGGCTTTCTCTTTTGTTCTTAGAAGTCACGTCGGTTATGGGGGATGTGGCTTTATTGAGTTTGCTTCAGCTGACAGAGCAGAGGAGGTGAGAGTGGTGTATAGTAATGATGAAAAGAATACAAGTAATTGTTTGAAAGTACAATTGCTGAATAAATCTTTTATACTATTGGAAAGGGAGATTGTTCCTGAGTTTTTCTATTGACTTGGTTGAGTCCGAACTAAGTAAAATGATTTTCCATGAAGAGATTTATTTCTCTAACTTATTTTCCATAAAGAGATTGGTACAGCCTTGCAAAGAAGCTTTGGTAAGTGATTTAACTATTTGCCTATTGATTTTTGTTATGAACTATTGGGTGATGTTTTTGGTATACTTGGAGAGATCACTAGGGTTTTGGATATTCCAGGTCAAAGCTAGAAAGCGTTGTGATAAACGAAGAAGATGATGACGATGATTTACATGAGGTACCTATGATGGACTGATTCAGCGGTATAGATTTTTGTTCTATATTTTGTTTCGCATATTTCATGTTGGTTTTGTACTACGTACGGTGTGTTTGTGTTCTTTTGACCTCATTCTTTTCCTTTTTTTTTCCAGACGTGTGGTCAATGAGGTATGATTGTCTTTCACGTATTCTTTTGTTGTTTATAGGTTTTATTGTATTTTAGCTCTTCGTAAGTACTTATTTGCTTGATGGCCTATCGTCCGATATTGATTTTATACATGGTTAAAAGAATTTACTTTTGTTTCATATGTATTGTTTGAATTTTTAGTCTTTGATTATAAATTGGGTTTTTGAGTAGATACTTTCTTTCTATATGCAGATTTGCTGCCAAAAGTTTTTCCTGTGATCCAGATCCAGAGAAAGATTGAGATGGAGAGACTCAATACATTTTCTTTGCACATGACAATTACATTTATCGAGTGGTTCTCTTTACCGGAGATGAACGTGTCTCTTCTCACGTTAATTTTAGGGCTGATACATAGAGTTTTAACCCTATATTTCTACTGCAAGTGCACAGCAAACGAAGTAGTTATTTAGGGATCGAATCCTCAAGGCCCAAATTGCTTACACAACTTATTATAGAAGATTGAATCAAACTAAGCAGGAAACAAGAATTGATGGTAATGATATCGAATTCAAAAGACAATATTGCAAATAAAAACGGTTTTAAATCAGGATAATAAAAACGCTAGGCTTTAGAGAATCTCAGGAAATCACTTTAACAAACCAGACAACTATTCAGATTCTAAATATGCATGCATCTTAAACTCAAACACTTTTATAAACTACTCCACTTTCGTGATAACAGTTACTTTCCCTAGAGATCTGAGAACCTATACTTTCGCATGGTCACGGCTATCCTAGACAAGCATTATATGTTCAGGTTTGATCAGTTCATAATACTTTATAACTAAACTTTCGATTGTTATAATGCATTACTCATCAACAGCAGTTCTAGCTATATGCAAGCTTTTGGAATGCATATCAACCTAAGATCTAGTGATTAAATGGCCAATTAAATCCTAGCATTATGCCTAGCAGTGATGAAGATGATAAAGGATAAGCAACCTATTTGTGTCTGATTCAATCGGTGAAATCCATCAAAAACCCTAAAACCTAACTAGGGATCTACTCAGACATGATAAAGGAACAAGCAAGCATCATGGATGAAAAGAGCATAATCGATAAAATAGAAAACAAATAAGGGTTCAGAAATCTTCTCCAAAAGGTGATGAGATCTTCTCCCTTGCTTACAAAACGTCTGAATAAAAGTGGTAAAAGAGATGTTGTCCCATAAAAACGAAACCCTAGTGGTTTATATAGAAAATAAAACGGAAAAAGGGAATTTTCCTAAAAATCAGGGGGTGGACCGACCGGTCTGGAAGCAGGACCGGTCGGTCCGGTTTCCAGGAGCCAAAATCTTCGATTCTTCATAGTGACTGGACCGACCGGTCCTTCGTGTGGACCGGTCGGTCCTGTTTCCAGAGAGGTCTTCAAATTGCCGTCAGGTGGACTGGTCGGTCCGTAAGTGGATCGACCGGTCCACTTTCCAGTGGGTTGGCCGATCTTCAAATCTTCATCTTCAAGTGGACCGACCGGTCTAGGAGGTGGACCGGTCGGTCCTTCCTTCAGAACTTCTCCATTTTTGCCTCAAATTGCTCAAAGTTCCTTTCCGCTCTCATGTGGTCCAAATTCTTGAAGTATGGCCTAAATATCAACTCAAACAACTCCAAAGGCTCCGAAAACGCGTTAAAAACATGGTTAGGAAACTCCAAATTCACGTTATATCAACTCCCCCAGACTTAGATCTTTGCTTGTCCTCAAGTGAAGACAAACTAGAAATAAATCCAAGGAAGCTATAAAAACCACACTAACCTTTGTGAGCTGAATGCAATCCTTTAGGACCCCACAGATGTAATGCTAAAAGCCTGAAAACTCATGAACAGATCAAAAACCAAGAAGGTACTTCATGTACTTTGCCAAATACATAGCAATGTTACCATACTCAAGTTCCTATGTCTCAGCGACTTCTACACCAGGGTCCATAAATCTTACCAAAGGGAAAATGTCCGTTGCATAAGGGTTAAGGATTTGGGCTATTTAGTGGTGGTGTAAAAGTGTTTAGGCTAACCTCAGTAGCAGCCGAATGCAAGTCATGGCGCAAAAACCCAAGAGAACTAAGTCCAAAGATGATGCACAGCTTTTCAAACTTAAAACCTCCTATTCTTTTAAAATAGCTAACTTTCTTCTTCTCTAAAGAAATAATGCGGAGAACAAGAAATAGAAATGTGCTTAATAGATATTCTTTTAAAATATAAGCTTTATTCTGATCCCTTTCAGCATTTTAAAGATTTTTTTTTTTTTTTTCGTTTTTTTTTAATGTTGGGGATCAGTTCTAGTTTTTTTTTTTTTTTTTTCTAAGCACAATGATGAAAAAAACAAAAAATAAATAAAGAAACGAAATTATTAACAAAATCCTAAGCAGAAAGTTTGATAAGTTGTACCAGAAGGTCTTTAGAATGATCAGCTGGCCGGACTATCTCTCCGGAGTTTTTGCGCTTGAGTGCATGTCAATGTCTTGGACAGAATATATGAGGCTTAAAAGAAAGGTAAGGGTGAGGGTGTGGTACCAGACTAAAAATGAGTCTGGCCATTAGGAGTCCTGAAGAGAGGAATGTGTTTGAAAAAGGATAGGACTCCTAACGTGGTTGCTACTTCTTATGCGATTTCGAATTCCCTGAGTTAAGAAAAACAGAATAGTATATTAGTATCAGCGTTAGCTTTCAAGGAGACGGGAGCCTTCTGGTAACACTGATCCGCCTATGGTGTTTTTAATCTTCCCATTGCATTGGTTAGTCACTGTTAATCTAAAAACAGAGTTAGCAAACAACATGTGGTCCTTGAATCGCATTCATACCACAAAGGTGTAAATAAAACTGAAAATAAGAAAATAAACATAATTAGTACGAATAGTACTTCCCCCCAGACTTACTTCACACCGACCCGGTGTGAAAATAAATCCAAAGGAAAGACTATTAAAAGAAAGAAAATAAAATGAAAAGAAAAGTTAAGAAAAATCTAACTTCGTCAAAAGAAACTTGGGCATGGGTCAGACGCGGGTCAGGGGTGGGACAGGGAAATGACAGGTGCGTTCTTGGCTCGGGTTGCAGGCAGGACCGACCGGTCCATGTTTGGGATCGACCGATCCTGAGGGAGAGGGGCGGTCGCAGACTGGGTATGGTTTGGGACCGACCGGTCCAGGTGTGGGACCGACCGGTCCAGGTGTGGGACCGATCGGTCGGGACTTCATCTCCTTTGCCCGATCCACGGGACGAGGCACACCGATCCGTGGGACCTGGTCTCGATACCGATCCGCGGAACGCCAAGGATCGACCGGTCGTCTAAGGGGACCGACCGGGCCTAATTCCAGAGAGTCAAAAGGGGTCGCGTGATGGATCCGGACCGACCGGTCCTGTGGGAGACCGACCGGTCCAGACTAAAAATCTGATTCCAAGTTTTCTGTGACGAAAAATCCTAAGGAAAACCAAAAACAAAAACCAAAACAAAGGTAAAATTGAAAAAAAATGAAAGATGAAAGCAAGTATTTACACTTACCGGTGGGTTGCCTCCCACCAAGCGCTTTGTTTAACGTCGTTAGCTCGACGTGTGTGCCTTTCAAGGTGGATCAGGTGGATCAGGAGGGATCTCAGCACCCTCTGTGATGGATGAAGTCCCAATGCCGATTGGATGGAAGTTTCTGTCTGCGGCGTCAGGTGGGTCAGGAGGAATTTCCAGCTGCTTATCCATCTCAAATTTCAGCTCAGTGTCTCCTAGTTGGAGATCAATGCGTCCATGCTTTAGATCAATCCTCGCACCAGCTGTGCAAAGGAACGGTCTTCCCAAGATGAGAGGATCTCCTGGATGTTCAGCTTGGTCCAGCACCACGAAATCTGCAGGGACAAAAACATCACCAATTAGCAGTTGTACGTCCTCAAGAACACCTATAGGACGTTGAACCAAACAATCAACAAATTTTAAAGAGAAGTTAGGAGGACTAAAATCCTTAAAACCCAGTCGTGTTGCTACGCAGTGTGGCATGATGTTGACAACAGAGCCCGAGTCGCAGAGTGAGCGAGGAAAAACTGTAGGGTCGATCTGGACTGAAAGTTCAAAGCGTCCAGGATCTCCAAGATTTTTCACTGTCCTGCTCTTATCACTCTGAGTGGTGATCGCGTCAACTTTCGTTGAAGAATTGGCATGACAATCCCTTTTTAGATTTTGCTCTCCTTTGGCTAGAAGGGTTCCTTGCTGTCTTTTAACAGCTTCTGCATTCTGTGCCACCTGAGTATCAAGCATCTTCAGGTGAGTGGTCACTGCTTCTAGCCGCCCATTGATTAACGAGATATCGCTGGAAACCTTCTGCTGATTAGCTAGCATGAGCTGCATCATAGCTTTTAGCTCATCATTGGGATTTGCAGCTGGAGGTGGGGGAGCTTGTGGCTGATTTTGGTGCATGTCCACGTCTCTCTGCGGCAGATCTGTTGTGCCATCATCTTAGCAAAGTGCTGCTGCATTTGCTGCATCTGTTGTTGCGCGCTCGCAGCAGTTGCAGCACGGATCTGCTCAATCCGGTCGAACAAGGCAGCATGAAGACCTTTATTATCCGCTCGAATTACTACTTCCATGATTGGTACCTGAAATCAAAAGCAAAGACAAAAACAAAAAGAAAAAGAAATTAGAAAATTGCTTAGACGAAATTCTCAAATCAAATCTGATGATAAACACAATTGGTCCCCGGCAACGGCGCCAAAAACTTGATACCCAGAGTTTTAACCCTATATTTCTACTGCAAGTGCACAGCAAACGAAGTAGTTATTTAGGGATCGAATCCTCAAGGACCAAATTGCTTACACAACTTATTATAGAAGATTGAATCAAACTAAGCAGGAAACAAGAATTGATGGTAATGATATCGAATTCAAAAGACAATATTGCAAATAAAAACGGTTTTAAATCAGGATAATAAAAACGCTAGGCTTTAGAGAATCTCAGGAAATCACTTTAACAAACGAGACAACTATTCAGATTCAGATATGCATGCATCTAGAACTCAAAACACATTTATAAACCATTCCACTTTCGTGATAATAATTACTATCCCTAAAGATCCGAGAACCTATACTTTCGCATGGTCACGGCTATCCTAGGCAAGCATTACAATTCAGGTTTTGATTAGTTCACAATCAATTTATAAATCACTTTCGAGACTAGAACCTAATTGTTCATCAACAGTAGTTCCAGTGATTCACAGGCTTTTGGAATGTAAATCAACTTAAGATCTAGGGATTAAGTGATCAGTTCAATCCTAGCTTTATGCCTAACAGTGATGAAGATGATAAAGAGGAAACAACCTATTTGTGTCTGATTTATTGTGTGAAATCCATCGAAACCCTAAAACCTAACTATAGAACTACTCAGACATAATTGAAAGCAAATCGAAAGCAAAAGATGAGAATTGCATAATAGATAAAATAGGAAACAAGTAAAGGTTCAGAAATCTTCTCAGAAAGTAGATGATCTCTTCTCCTCGCTTACAATTGCTCAAAAAGCTCTCTAGGTCTTAGTAAAAACGTGCAGATAAAAAGATAGATCAAAAGTCTGAAACTAATAAGGTTTTTATAAGACATAACGCAGAAAAGGAAAATCCCGTAAAATCAGGGAAACGGACCGGTCGGTCCTGTTATGGACCGGTCGGTCCACGTCTTCCAGTGGCTAGACCGACCGAGCAGACCGGTCGGTCCATGTCTTCCAGTGGCTAGACCGACCGAGCAGACCGGCCGGTCCATGTCTTCCAGTGGCTAGACCGACCGAGCAGACCAGTCGGTCCATGAGCCATGTGCCTCGGTTTCGGCCTTCACGTGTCTTGGAGGGGACCGGTCGGTCCTACCACTGGACCGGTCGGTCCAGGGCCTTTATTTCACCGATTTTTGCCTATTTGCTTGAATCTTCTTCCCGAACGCGTGTAGCTCCAAATCCTCATGTATGGACCTAAATAATGACTCAAGACAACTCAAAAGACTCTAAAACCTCATTAAAAACATGGTTAGGAAACTCCAAATTCACGTTATATCAACTCCCCCAGACTTAGATCTTTGCTTGTCCTCAAGTGAAGACAAACTAGAAATAAATCCAAGGAAGCTATAAAAACCACACTAACCTTTGTGAGCTGAATGCAATCCTTTAGGACCCCACAGATGTAATGCTAAAAGCCTGAAAACTCATGAACAGATCAAAAACCAAGATGGTACTTCATGTACTTTGCCAAATACATAGCAATGTTACCATTATAAAATCTTCTATAATATCTCCACATTAAGCAACCCATTATAGCAAACACTATTGTAATGAACCCATCCATCCGTTTTCCGTTTGTTCGCGTAAGACGATTCCTTAACAAACTCTTTCTTATCTATCACAGGACGAATGTCAATTCGAGGGAAAGGAATACCGTCCGGTCGTGGCCATTGATCATTAGGAATGGGACGCGAGCTTCGCGATTGACGCGGTGCTTCTTGATGGTGAGACCCAGCTATTCCTTTTCCTTTTTCTGCTCGTGTAGGACGTCTTTGTTTGTCATGATTGTGTTTGGTTTGAAGTTCATGTTCCTCGTCTCCGGGAATCAAAGATGTGGATCGACGCTCTGTAGTACGAGCCATAGCTGCAAAAACCAAACCCAATCAAAGTGAGAAACAACCAAATCAAAGTCAAGGATCAAAATTCGGAATTCATTAGAACCACCCAAAAACCCAAAATTTAAGACCCAAATACGAAACCCATACCTTGCAGATCGACCAAATTGAGGCTAGAATTAGATAGAGGGTGAAAAACTAAGCATGTTAGAGCCCAAAATCGTTCAATTTGGTTGAGAATTGAAGAACTTAGGTTTTGTAGAAGTTTTTTGGGAATTTCTCTCAAGAACACTTGAAAGAGATGAGGGATTGGTGTTGTGATCGTGAAAGAGGAGGTGGGTGCACAGATTTGGGGTAGTTAATGGGAAAAATCCGGTTCAATTGCACAAATTTCGGTTTAAATGAAGTAATTTCGGTTCAAATTAAGTGCAATTCCGGTTTAGAAGACTTACCTGGTAGTGGACCGACCGGTCTCATATAGGGACCGGTCGGTCTGGGGTGCATCGTGCAAGACCGATCCGCGGGACGTGGGAGCATCGGCATCAGCCGATCCGTGGGACGTGGGAGGGACCGACCGGTCTGTAGGGAGACCGACCGGTCCAGGTTCTCCAGTGGGTAGACCGACTGAACAGACCGGTCGGTCTTATGGGACCGAGCAATGAGAAAGGATCGAGACCGACCGATCTGTAGTGAGACCGATTCCAAACTTCTGTGACGAGAATCCTAAGGAAAAACCAAAAAGAAAAACAAAAACCAAGGTAAAACCGAAAAAAGAATGAAAAAGAAAGAACATATATATACACTTACAATAGGGTTGCCTCCCACTAAGCGCTTTGTTTAACGTCGTTAGCTTGACGTGTGCGCCTTTTAGGCATTAGGTGGCTCAGCAAGAGGGATCTCAGTACCCTCTGCTATGGTGGTATCAGCGAGGTAAGGCTTCAAGCGCTGACCATTGACGACGAACTCATTTCCAGTTGGATCCAATAGCACTACTGCTCCTTAAGATCTTACTTCTTTGATGGTAAAGGGGCCTCCTGACCACCTTGAACAAAGCTTTCCAGGGAACAGTTTCAAGCGAGAGTTGAAGAGCAGAACCTGGTCATTCGGAGCGAAGTCCCTGGAGATGATTCGCTTGTCATGGTATGCCTTGGTCCGTTCCTTGTAGATCCTTGAACTCTCATAAGCCATGTGTCTTATCTCGTCCAACTCGTGCAGCTGGATGGTTTTCCGTTCAGAGGCTGACTTGATGTCATAATTCAGTTGCTTGATTGCCCACGCCGCCTTGTATTCCAACTCCACTGGGAGGTGACAAGATTTCCCATACACCAGATGAAATGGAGTGGTGCCTAAGGGTGTCTTGTATGCAGTTCGATATGCCCATAGAGCATCATCAAGCTTCATTGACCAATCCTTCCTAGTCGTGTTCACCGTTTTCTGCAGGATGCCCTTGATCTCTCTGTTGGAAATCTCCACTTGGCCACTCGTCTGTGGATGGTAAGGTGTCGTGGCCTTATGTCTAACTCCATTTTTACTCAAAAGGTTGGCGAACACCTTATTGATGAAGTGAGAGCCTCCATCGCTGATCACTACTCGAGGAATGCCAAATCTTGGGAAGATGATTGATTTGAACATCTTCAGAACCACCCTGGCGTCATTTGTTGGGGAAGCCAGCGCCTCAACCCACTTGGATACGTAATCTACAGCCACCAAGATATACTGGTTCCCATATGAAGAAGGGAATGGTCCCATGAAGTCAATTCCCCATACATCGAACACTTCTACTTCCAAGATGAAGTTCTGAGGCATTTCGTTCCGTTTGCTAATGTTTCCCTGTCTCTGGCATGAAGCACACTTAGAAACAAACTCATTAGTGTCTTTAAACAGGGTAGGCCACCAAAAGCCTGCCTGCAATACCTTCGAAACAGTTTTAAAAGTTGCAAAGTGTCCTGCATAGCTGGAACTGTGACAATGAAAGAGTATACCTGGAATTTCCTGCTCTGAAACGCACCTTCGAAAAATACCATATGAGCACTGCTTGTAGAGGTACGGTTCGTCCCAGAAGTATCTCCTCACATCTCTGAGGAACTTCTTCTTCTTGTACTTGATGAAATCTTTCGGTTCTTGTCCCACAGCCAAGTAATTGGCATAATCAGCAAACCAGGGTCTCTCAGGGGGGCGTGAGGACTGAATGGCAGTAGCAAACTCATATGAAGTCCCAATGCTAACCGAATAAACTTGTTCCTCAGGGAGTCCAGCATCGAGTGGGACTTGCTCTTCAATTCGCAGTCTAGATAAGTGATCTGCTACTCCATTCTCAATTCCATTCTTGTCGCGAATCTCTAGATCATACTCTTGCAGCAAGAGAATCCAGCGAAGTAGTCTTGGCTTGGCATCTTTCTTGGTAAGGAGATACCTCAGAGCCGCGTGATCCGTGTGAACTACTACCTTAGAACCCACCAAGTATGACTTGAACTTCTCGAAAGCAAACACAATAGCAAGTAGCTCCTTCTCAGTAGTGGCATACTTGCATTGTGCATCGTCAAGGGTCCTGCTAGCGTAGTAAATCACGTGTAGCTTCTTATCCTTTCGCTGTCCCAAAACAGCTCCCACTGCATAATCGCTTGCATCAGTCATGATCTCGAAGGGAAGATCCCAATCAGGCGGTTGAACAATCGGTGCAGTCATAAGAGCTCCTTTGATGGTGTGGAAAGCCTCAAGACAAGGACCATCAAAGTCAAATTTCACGTCCTTGCAGAGCAGCCGAGTCAAAGGCCTTGCTATCTTGGAGAAATCCTTGATAAACCGCCTGTAGAACCCAGCATGTCCAAGAAAACTACGCACTCCTTTAACTGAGTTAGGTGGTTGCAGACTAGCCATGACCTCTATTTTCGCCTTATCCACCTCAATCTCATTCTCAGAAATCTTGTGTCCCAGTACTATCCCATTTCTGACCATGAAATGGCATTTCTCCCAGTTTAGCACTAAGTGTTTCTCCTCACATCGCTGCAGAACCCTGCAGAGATTCGCCAAACACACAGAAAACGATGAGCCATAAACAGAGAAATCGTCCATGAATACCTCCATAATGTCTTCAATAAGGTCGGTGAAGATTGACATCATGCATCTCTGGAACATGGCTGGAGCATTGCACAAGCCAAATGGCATTCTGCGGTACGCATAAGTGCCATATGGACAGGTGAATGTGGTCTTCTCCTGATCGTCTGGGTGGATGGGAATCTGGAAGAAACCTGAGTATCCATCTAAGAAACAATAGTAAGGGTGGTTTGCAAGTCTTTCAAGCATCTGATCAATAAAAGGCAATGGGAAATGATCTTTTCTAGTTGCAGCATTCAATTTCCTATAGTCAATGCACATTCTATGACCAGTTACAGTTCTAGTGGGAATCAATTCATTCCTATCATTTTTCACTACAGTAACTCCACCTTTCTTAGGAACTACATGCACAGGACTAACCCAGGTACTATCAGAAATAGCGTATATGATTCCAGCTTCTAACAATTTCATAATCTCTTTCTTAACAACAACTTTTAGATTCGGGTTTAACCTCCTCTGATGTTCTATAGAAGCCTTGGATTCATCTTCTAAATGGATTCTATGCATGCACAAGTTAGGTGAAATTCCAGTAATGTCATCAATCGAATATCCTAATGCCTTACGATATTTTCTAAGTTCGCACAACAGTAAAGCAGTTTCAGCATTGTTCAATTCAACATTGATAATGACAGGGTAAGTAGAATTGGGGCCAAGGAAAGCGTACCTCAACCCAGCTGGGAGGGTTTTAAGTTCCACCTTAGGAGCTTTCAGCTCGCTCCATGGATTATCAGTGTGAGTGGTGGACTTACCTGGGGGTTTTGGGGTCTCTGATGGTTCTGGCATGTCTGCTTTGATGTCTAGAGAAGCCACCAACTTCGTAAATGCGGCGCTCTGGTCCAGCTTCTTCACAAGCTCGTTAGCCTCATCATTTAGAAATCCATCCTCCGTCTTGGCTTTGGTTAAAGCAATCTCCAGTGGATCATCTATCAAGATCTCCTCTGTAGCTTGGTTGGCGATGTCTTCTGGATCATTGATGGAAAAGGCTTGACCATTTATCAAAGGTCTCTTCAGCAGCTTATCCATCTCAAATTGCATCTCAATGTCTCCCAGTTGGAGATTAATGCGTCCTCGCTTGACATCTATGATTGCACCAGCTGTGCAAAGAAATGGCCTTCCAAGAATGAGAGGATCTCTCGGCTCCTCGTCAAGTTTCAGCACCACAAAGTCTGCAGGGACAAAAACATCACCAATTTTCAGTTGTAAATCTTCTAAAATGCCTACAGGAAGTTTAACAGAACGATTAGCAAAGATTAATGAGATTTTAGTAGGACTAAAGTCCTTAAAACCCAGTCGTTTTGCGACGGAATACGGCATGAGATTGACACTTGAGCCCAAGTCGCATAAGGAGCAGGCAAAGATGGTAGAGTTGATCTGCACTGACAACACAAAACGACCCGGATCTCCAAGCTTCTTGATTGTCTTGTTCTGCAATACCGCGCTGCACTTCTTAGTTACCCTTACATAGTCCTCTTCCTCGGTTACATTAGAAGTCAAGATCTTCTTGAAGTAACGTTTAAGCGAAGGGCACATATGGATAGCATCCACTAAGGGGATCTTTACCGTCAAATCCTTAACCATCTCTCTGCACTTTGCTTCTTCCAGGTCTTTCTGAGACCTCTTAGGTTGAACCGGATAAGGAGCCTTGGGGACAAACAAACTTTCTGGTGCACTGTTGACCGGACCGACCGGTCGGTCCTTGAGCACGATCGTCCAGACCGACCGGTCTGATGGGGGGACCGGTCGGTCCGTCATTCAGTGGATCTTTCGATGCATCTGAATCTCCTGCAGAAACTGTCCTTCCCTTCATTGCTCTGGGAACCGGCTCAAGAACCTTACCACTCCTAGTGGTGACAACTTCAACTTCCATTTCAGAGATGGCATGACAATCTCTCTTAGGATTTTGCTCCCCTTTTGCTGGAAGGGTCCCCTGCTGTCTCTTAACAGCTTCTGCATTCTGAGCCACCTGAGTATCAAGCATCTTCAGGTGAGTTTGCACAGCATCTAAACGCCCATAAATGTTGGTAACATCCGTGGAAACCTTCTGCTGATTAGCTAACATGAGCTGGATCATAGCTTTCAACTCGTCATTGGGGCTTGCGGCTGGAGGTGGAGGAGCTTGTTGTCTCAGTTGGAACTGATTCTGATTCTGGTATCCAGAGCCTGATCCTTGTCCATACTGCTTCTGATATCTTGCATGGTAGCATGTATACCCCTGAGCCGGTGGAGCTGTTCCTGATGAACTGATGAAAGGTTTCTGAGATGGAGCTAGAGCTTGCTGAGGGTAAACCTGATCCTGGGGGTTTGCAACGTTGGTGCTCCTGTAAGAAAGGTTGGGATGGCTGCGGTAATTGCTGTTGAAACCTCTGTTTTGCCCAGTCCCTTGACCATTCACATAATTAACTTCCTGAGCATCATCTGAAACTAAAGCAGCATCCTCCGAATAACAGATCGCATCTGAAACGTCTCCAACCAAGTTATTGCCCTGCTGGCTTCCCTGCATCAAATCCCTTAGTTTAGCAGCTGTCAGCTCTGCTATTTCTGATGCAGATGGTGCCTCAACACTGCAGACTCTCTTCGACCTATCATACTCGGAACACTCATTACTGGAGCTCTGGGCCATGTTCTCAATCAACCTGTATGCTCCCTCCAAACTCTGAGTCCCGAAGTCACCATTACTTGAAGCGTTAAGGCTGGTCTTGTAATCCCTGTTGACTCCATCGTAGAAGGTCCTGAGCATCTGGTTCTCTGTAAATCCATGGTGGGGACACTCTCTACGGTACTCCTTAAATCTGTCCCAGGCTTCAGCAAACGACTCTCCGCCTTTCTGCATGAAATTAGTGATTCTGCTCCTGAGCTGGGCTGTCTTGGTCTTTGTGTAGAAGTAGTCCAAGAAAGCAGCTCTAGCTTCGGTCCAGCCATTCAGAGCATTAGGAGGAAGTGACTTGAGCTACCTTAGAGCCTTATCAGCAAGGGAATGCTTGAACAACTTGCATTTGAGGTAGTCAGATGGTACCCCATTAGCCTTGGTCGTCTCGCAGACCTCTTCAAAACTCTCTATGTGATCCATGGGGTTTTCAGAGGCTAACCCATGGAAAACATGTCTCTCCACCAGATTGATCAGCTGCGCCTTAATCTCAAAATCGTTCTTCTGAATCGCAGGCACCCGAATAGTTGATCTATTCTGGTAGTACTGGTGGACATTCTCCCCTTCTCCAATTCCTCTGTGTGGCGGAGCATTCTGTCCCTGTGGTGGCACCTGTTGTGCCAAGAGCCTAGCAAACTCCTGCTGCATTTGCTGTTGCGCCGCGAGCGCTTGCGCAGCATTTGCAGTACGAATCTGCTCTATCTGGTCGAACAGAACGGTCTGAAGATCATTGTTATCAGCTTGATTTTTGTTATCCATGGCTGATTGAAAATTCCTCTGAGCTCTGTTGGTTCTTTCAAGCCTTGCTAGTTCTTCGTTAGTTTATGAAAGTAGAGGTTCAGTGCGATTACTTCTCCTCTGCATGCACCTGAAATCACAAGCAAAGACAAAAACAAAAAGAAAACTAAATTAGAAAATACTTAGACGAGATTCAAAATTCAAATAAGATGGCAAACGTAATTTGATCCCCGGCAACGGCGCCAAAAACTTGATACACAGAGTTTTAACCCTATATTTCTACTGCAAGTGCACAGCAAACGAAGTAGTTATTTAGGGATCGAATCCTCAAGGACCAAATTGCTTACACAACTTATTATAGAAGATTGAATCAAACTAAGCAGGAAACAAGAATTGATGGTAATGATATCGAATTCAAAAGACAATATTGCAAATAAAAACGGTTTTAAATCAGGATAATAAAAACGCTAGGCTTTAGAAAATCTCAGGAAATCACTTTAACAAACCAGACAACTATTCAGATTCAGATATGCATGCATCTAGAACTCAAAACACAATTATAAACCATTCCACTTTCGTGATAATAATTACTATCCCTAAAGATCCGAGAACCTATACTTTCGCATGGTCACGGCTATCTTAGGCAAGCATTACAATTCAGGTTTTGATTAGTTCACAATCAATTTCTAATTCACTTTCGAGACTAGAACCTAATTGTTCATCAACAGTAGTTCCAGTGATTCACAGGCTTTTGGAATGTAAATCAACTTAAGATCTAGGGATTAAGTGATCAGTTCAATCCTAGCTTTATGCCTAACAGTGATGAAGATGATAAAGAGGAAACAACCTATTTGTGTCTGATTTATTGTGTGAAATCCATCGAAACTCTAAAACCTAACTATAGAACTACTCAGACATAATTGAAAGCAAATCGAAAGCAAAAGATGAGAATTGCATAATAGATAAAATAGGAAACAAGTAAAGGTTCAGAAATCTTCTCAGAAAGTAGATGATCTCTTCTCCTCGCTTACAATTGCTCAAAAAGCTCTCTAGGTCTTAGTAAAAACGTGCAGATAAAAAGATAGATCAAAAGTCTGAAACTAATAGGGTTTTTATAAGACATAACGCAGAAAAGGAAAATCTCGTAAAATCAGGGAAACGGACCGGTCGGTCCTGTTGTGGACCGGTCGGTCCACGTCTTCCAGTGGCTAGACCGACCGAGCAGACCGGTCGGTCCATGTCTTCCAGTGGCTAGACCGACCGAGCAGACCGGTCGGTCCATGTCTTCCAGTGGCTAGACCGACCGAGCAGACCGGTCGGTCCATGAGCCATGTGCCTCGGTCTCGGCCTTCACGTGTCTTGGAGGGGACCGGTCGGTCCTACCACTGGACTGGTCGGTCCTACCACTGGACCGGTCGGTCCAGGGCCTTTATTTCACCGATTTTCGCCTATTTGCTTGAATCTTCTTCCCGAACGCGTGTAGCTCCAAATCCTCATGTATGGACCTAAATAATGACTCAAGACAACTCAAAAGACTCTAAAACCTCATTAAAAACATGATTAGGGAAGTCCAAATTCTCATTATATCAAGGGCTGAGATATATATAATCAGGTGACGGATCTTGGGATCAAATTACTGTTCAATGATGATATGATTTCTGAGAGTTTTATGTGATTTCCCTCTGTTTTATCTCATGGTTTTGATGTGCGGTAATCACTAATATTCTGCTTTCTAATTAAGCTTGAGTTTCTGTTTATTACACGATTGATCTGACAAGAAACTTTTAGTGAGTCTCAAAACTGTGTTATATTGTACTCTTGGTTTCATATAGCCTAAGGAGAATAGTAAAAATACTCAGCCTAAGTTGAGCTAAATATTTCTTTTTACAAGTAATCAAATCTCTTAATTGAGTTCTTGAATATTGTATTAAGAGTTTAAACGTCTTAATTGACTAAGGACTTAAGTTCTTGAATTTTGTATTCATGTTCACAACCAAGCAAGGATGCTCTTTTGCCGTAAAGATTTTGAAGTCTAATCATTGCTGACTGATCTTTGTTATCAGCTAAAACATACTTGAGTTTGTGATCAGTGCCGGCCCTGAATTTAATGTGGCCCCAAGCAAATTTTAAATTTTGGCCCATTAATTAATGAAAAAAAATTTGGCCATTGATATTCATCAATGAAGGATCGAACACTCCACGCTTGATATGATATATCAGCCTAAAACCAGTGAGCTACTGCAGTTTTAATAGAACTAACGACCCCTAAAATTATTAAACATAATGGAGGCCCCAAGCAAGTGCTTCCTTGGCTTCTACCCAAGGCCGGCACTGTTTGTGATTGTCGAGGTATGCCAAAGAAAATTGTGGAGGAGATCTAATTCCATGTTTTCTTATCTTTTCTTCTTTGTGATAGTAAACTCGAAGCAAGCTCAATAATTGCATTTAATCCATCGAAGGGTAATTTTTTTTATTATTGTTTGAGCTCTGTAGAATCATGTTCTCCACTGTTTTCAATGTGGATCTTTAGAATTTTGGTGCACTTTCTAGATTCTATCTCCAAACTCGAGACATGCATATATAGCTTACGTGTAAAATTTGTGTGGCAAGCTTTCCTCATGAGGTTTAGTGCTATTGTAACTGACCATTCATTCTCACCGTGTTATGTGTTTTTAAATTAACAGGTGATAACGTTGCGGCTTCAGAGTGGTGTCTTGATGTGAATTCGTTCAAGAACAAAATAAGAATAATAAAACTTGATGAGACAAATAGACAAACATGAAGCACACCAAACACATAGCTTCAAAGTAAAAGAAGGCTAAAAAAGGTAAGCAATTTTTATGCGTTTCTAATTTCTAATTGTATAATCTATTATTTGAATTTGTTTTGCTGATTTTTGGGCTAATGTAATAGTAGTTGTTTCATTAAAACTACATAGCTATGGAAGTGGAAGAATCTCTTTTGGGAAATTTCCAACAAAATAGTATAGGGTGCAAGGAAGGTGTAGTTCCAATGTTTTTGTATAGGGTGCACGGAAGGTGCAGGGTTGTTGATGAGAAATTCATACTTTGAGTGTAATAATAACATGATTGATCTATTATAGAAATTATTTGTATTCGTGTATTTGAATTTGTTAAATTTGTTGATCGAGGTGTATATTTTTGTTTGTTTTCTCTCTTTTTTTTTTTGGTTTTTGATCTACTCATGTAACAAAATATATGCCATGATTATGAGCTTATGGCCTCGACAAGTCGAAACCGCAAATTATGTCGATGGACATGTGAAGATGAGAATATATAAAGAACCCGAAATTTAAGATTTGCATCCATAAGTTGTGTAACTGATCAAAAGTATGGTGCGCCATTAAGGACGAATCAAGTTGGACTGACTACCGTCTTTTGTTCTGACCCTACCGATCGGAGATCATCACTTTGTTCTGACCATACCGATTGGTGAGATAGATGATCGGACACTTGGGCTCTTTTCTATAGAGCTAAATTAGCTGGTTCGTATGTTTAAAATCAAATAGATATACAATCGAATACCCTAATATTAAATGATTATGTTGTGTGGTATATGCTTCCCATTATGATATTTTTTCACTTAAAAATTTACGTGTACAAAAGAAAATGTCTTTATATAATTAGAAGAAGTAATATTAACAAATTTTTTAGACAAGGTAAAGGGAATTTTTCGATTTTCTAATATATGATTTAATTAGAAGATTGAGACTGAGATAAACCTTACGCATAAACTGGAAATTTTATTGATAACCATTAGTTTTAATTTTTAAATAAGAATAGATTTTTGTTCAAAATTTGGCAATGTTAGTTTTCAATGGATTCCAAGACAAGCAATCACTCAGTTGATGGTCTTGCGAAAGAGCCATTCCCTCCATTATTTCCTTTTGTTTGTTCCTGTTATGTGTCATATTATATTGTAAACATACTCCATGAAATAGATACACTAACAGCTAATTAGATTTTTATATCATTAATGAATGAATGAATGAATGAAGATGTTAAAAAATAGATTTTTAATGATAAAGATGAACGGCTAATTAGGTTAAACTTATTGTATAATCTACTAAACCCAAATATATTTTTATCGTGTATTTGGTTTCTTATATATCTTGAATCCAACACTTTTTAAAAATATATTTAAAATATATCTCGATAATCTGCAATCTTGATAGTTCTAAATAGATATGTAGGAAAAATATTCTCCGCATGAAGATTTTACTTTTCTGTGAATATTATGGATGCTAGGAAGATATGTATATATATATATATTACTGTTTGTTTTTGATTCATTGAAATATTTTTTTTGTTTGAAACTCTTGCAACAAAAGAACCGACTACATAACATCATATGTAACCTAATCATTGAATTTGTCAAATGTGAATCCATCTAAAATATTATAGTTTTCTTCTTTCTTTTGTTCGTTTATGTATTAATTCATCAAAAATTCTCTAAGATGCCACCATTTTTTGAAAAGTCAAAAATACCACTTTTTCTAATAGTTCCAAATACCAAATACAAATATTAATTTTTAGTGGATTTGTGGTTTAAATTTTGGATTTAGGTTAACTATTCCCAAATTAGGATATGTAGTCTTAAGAAGTAGGGTTTGGGTTTGGATTTTAGAGTTTTGTTTTGAATGTTTAACTCAATTTTAATTTTATGGTATTTTTAGAAATTTTCAAAAACTGATGATATTTTCGAGAATTGCCTTTTCTTCATTCCCTATAATCATGTTTTAATTTTCCTAATCAAATAGGAAAATAATTGTATAATTATTTCAAAAATAATTATATTATATTTCAATATAATAGAAAGTAAATTTATCGCTGGTTCAAACTAAACCAAAGACATTCTTTTGTGCTCTCAAATCTTAGAGGCTATGTTGATAATATTCAGGTGAGTAAAAGTTTAAGCTTTTTATTATATGGCTCTTCAAGTGGAGACATTACAAAGGGACAAACCAAGAAATAAAGTGACAAAGTACATACTAGCAAAGGGATTCGTATTTTAACACCAAAGACAGATCAGCGGAGATGCCTTGCGATACAAGTCTCTTATGTGATTAAGGTTTGTAATTTTGTATTTTTATAAACCAAAGAAACCGGAAAAATTACAAACCGAAACTGACCAAAATTGGCTAATAGGTGAGAATATTAAACCGGATAATTTTAACACCAAAGACAGATCAGCGGAGATGCTATGCAAGTAAGTAAATTTATCGTTGGTTCAAACTACACCAAAGACATTCTTTTGTGCTCTCAAATCTTAGAGGCTATGGTGATAATATTCAGGTGAGTAAAAGTTTAAGCTTTTTATTATATGTTTTCATGGAGTTTTGGTTTTGGTAAATGTAGTTGTAGGATAAATCGTTGGATATATATTAATTTACTTTTATTTTGTTTAGAATATCTCCTTACTATTAAAAGTAAAGTTGTTTTATTGAAAAGAGCTTAGGTGTTTTAATTTAATTGGTTTGTTTAACAAAAAATTATGACATGGAATGATGACATGTCTTACCATAAAAGATGACATGGATTAAACTAATTAAATAAATAGTTTTTTTGAATTCAATATTGTTTAACTAAATCAATAAAAAAAGTAATGTCAATTCTAAATAAAATTCTACACGTTATATATAAATTAAATGTGTTTGTTCCAATATTTTGTTTCCAATTTTTTAGGAACTAATTTAATTTGTTATCACGGAAAAAAAAAATTCTTAGAAAAGCTTTTGTTTTTTCGATTAACTATTTATTACAATGTTCTGTTTTCTAGGAAACTATTTATTTGTTACAATTGATAAAATTTTAAGTTATTATGAATTTGTAGTAAACACGAGATTTGCATATAAAACATTTTCTGCTTTGCCGATTTTAAAACAATTTCTAAAACAAAACACATAACAAAATCACCACCTCAGAAATATTACTTTATTTCTATTTTTAGAACCAATGATATATACCAATATATATTAAATAATGTAATATCTAATAAAATCACAACATAATATATCATAAGATCAAAAAAATAATCTACACTCTTTTAATTTTCTATTACTCTATCATAATGTCGATCATACCAACAACAAGATTCTCCATTCGTATTCTTTGACAATATTTTGACATCGTCTGTAATTCAAAAAATCAAAACTCAATTTATTGTCTTGTGGAAATCTTTGAAGTCCACCTCAAATTCAATTGAGAGCATTTATCTTATTAGTGACAAAATTTAGGACTGCATTGAAAATTCTCATCACCTATAAATATCGTTTGTTCAATTGAGAGCATTTATCTTATTTGTTCCTATCTTTGGGAAGTGTTTCGTAGATGATGTACTCGAGAATTGGTACGGTTAATGTGAATTCGGGGAAAAACTTCTATGATTCTAAGAAATGTCAATAAGTCGGACCAAGATCGAGACTAAAGAACAATAAATGGATTTGATTTGATTAACAATGTGTTTACAACGAGAGCTTAGCTAGAACAAGTGTGAGTAGCTGAAAATGTGTGTACAAATTGCGTATATCGAAAAAATTAACCATTTTGGCTCTCAATCTAGCTACTTATACTAGGGTGAGCTGAACGGTTCAGCTCCGGATATTCTGCCTCGTCGCCGGAGATCTTGGCCACGTTCTGGTAATAGCTCCGGATATCTTGGGATATTCGTTTGACTTCGTTGGGCGGCGTTTGACTTGGTTTCGTTGTGCTGAGCTGACCTTATGCAAACCTCTTAGATCTGCCGCTTATTCATCTCCGACTCGACTACGTTTTGACTTTGGTCGGCGCAGTCGCGGACTTTTGGGCCCAATAACGAACATAATGATCGGATATGTTTTTGGTTGATAGGCCGGATTTCTAATACGAAATCCAGCTCCAACAGTTAATATATGAAAATCCAATTTTCAACCGTAAAAGTTTTTTTTACCTTGGGGTTACATCTGAAGTTAGACCATCCCCAATGATGATTATTTGGAGAGGCTCTTGTAATAAAAACAGAATAAAAATAAAGAAAAAAACAATTATTTTGGTGAATATTTCCTTGAGCCGTATGAGTGGGGTGAAACTTGGGAAAATTCAAGATATGCCGCTTTTGACATGCCACTTTTCAAAGATGCCACTATCACTTTTTCATGTTTTTAAATCATTTATGTTTGGGTTAACTATGTTATATTAGGGTTTAGTTTTTTGGGTTTAAGGTTTGTGAGGAATAAAAACATTTTTTAAAATTGAAAATTTTGAGATATAAGGTTTTTAAGTAGATTTATAAGTGGCATATTGGTGAGAAAATAATAAAACAGTCGCATATTTGAAAAGTGGCATGTCAAAAGTGTCATTTTTTAAATGGATTTATAAGTGGCATATTGATTTCTTGTTTTTGGTTCATGAAATTGTTGAGACTCAGGGATGCTTTCATTTGCAAGCTAAATTGAGATTGTTTTTGTAGTTTCTGCAAGTGTGAACCCTGATGATTTGATGGGGGCAATGCGAGGATTGTTCTGAGTGGTAAGTGTTTACTTTGCTTGATTAAATGTATAGCCAAAAGCTCGTTTTGGTCTTTTTTTTTTTACTTAACTCGATTTCACAAGCTGTAATTTCTCAAATGTTACTAAGTTTATTCCATGAGTCTTAGTGTATATGCTATTGAGATTGCTTATCCGTCATGCTTTTACTTCGGTGATGCTCTTCCATACTTGCTTTATATACTTTGGTCTAAACAGTCATGATAACTGTGATGTTGTAGACTATAATATATATGTTATAGATACTTGTAAATTTTACAAAGTACTGATAGAGTCACTGCTTTAGAGCCTAGCTTTGGGTTTAATGGTATAAAATCTTGAGTCTTTTACTTATGCTACTGGTTGAACGAGAGAAGAGGAAAAATGAATGAAGTCACTGAAAATAACATTCATCTCTTGATCTTAGAACTGTTTAGGCCTACTCTTGTTTACTTTTATTCATAAGGAAGAATTTGTAGTCAAATGACTGTGTATATGACACTAGTGCCTTGAATATACAGCAAGCTAACATTGGCTCAGATTTCATCCTTCTTGTATAGGAACAACAATAGAGGCTGCTAAAAAACTCGATCACTTCTACTGCCAAGAGTGTTCCCCACAACATCAAGAGTTACTGGAGAACTCTAATTCAACTTTTAAACACCCAAGTACCAAGGTGTTTCTCTACTTCACTCACAATTATGATGTACCACAGAGAATGGCTTAGGATTAAAATGTTGTCTAACAACATAACTAACTCTTGTGCTGATATAAACCAACATAAGACACAAAACTTATGTACGCGGTTGTATATGTCTCGTTTAGTCTAAAAGATTTGTTTGTTCGACAAACAGGTTAAGACAAAACACAGTGTGGAGGTAAGCAAGCCGAGGAACAAAAACAAAGCGGGTTTATTGGTGTCTGAATATTTGTATGTCAATTGAGATTACTTCATTTGGGCGTATTCCATGAATGTGTAATGTGATTTCTGGTTTGAGATTTTCTTCTTCTTTTTTTCCTGGTGAGGTCTTTGCAGCATCAACCGTAGCTCACACATATTTTCCTGGCTGAAATATTTAGATTAGACGATGCTACTTTGAGGTTAATTACTTGATTCCTCTTCTCGCTCTTCATTGTTTCATCTTAGATGCAAAATTTAATTATTACAACATTCAAATAAGTTCCATAAGCAGCACAAGCATAAAGTTCAGAATTCTAATATCTATTTATTGGTTGATCTGAAATTATAATATATCCTAATTTATGCTATGCTCATGACATGAAACAGCTTCTTCCTACAACCCAGTTCAATCTGATCAGATACCCTGGTGATGGTGATCATTTCAGGCATGGTTAAAAAGGCTGCAGCGCAATTTGGTAAAGGCTTCAGTCATGACGGATATAAAATCCATGGTGGAGAGAGATTGACAAAATTATGAGTTTTGTGCAATTAGGTGATGTTTACCGTATGCACTTAGTATAAAAAAATTCTCTTGTTTAGAAATCGTTCAGTCACACTGTTTCTTTTTTCTTTCTCAAACCGATAACAGGACTGTGATATTATTGCCCATAGACCTGAGAATCTTCTAACAACGTGCATGCTTGTGCCACCTCTATACATCCAACCATCTGTTTTGATTGTGATTGGCGCTACACAAAGGTTAGCTATCATTTTGTTTTTGTCGATTATAATTTCCACTGCTTATTTTTTTTCGAAAGAATGTGTTTTCTTGCTGCAGCAATGAAAACTACATAACAGAGCCTGTAATGAAAATCCTTCAGAACAGCGCTGCTCTTCATAAAATTTCAATCAACCTTCCCACATCGCCCAAAAATATGGTACAAGAAGTTTCTGTTGCATCATTTAATCCCCTGTCATATTTGTGTATTCTGTATTCTCTACTGTATAATGTTTGTCCCAGTTTTTGTTAAAAGTTTACTTCGAAATAATCTATTGGTTTACTTTTTTGTACTGATTTTGATTTAGTACCATCTCTAGTTCTGTTATTCTCCTTTCTTATCTGCTGAAAGTTTCTTTCCTTTTTAGCCAATGCGGGATACAGTTCAAGGAGATGTTGCACTATACATTAACAGTGAAGTCTGTGGTGTTCAAAACCTGCCAGACACCAAGCCACTGAGTGGCATTCTTCAGCGTCTCAAAGGAAATCAGGGACGTGTCCCAATCTGAAAATTATAGAGGTTACTCGGATCTTAACTTTTCCCGAATGTGTTTCCCGTCATAACATTAAGAAGTCGAGGCAATGCGTTCATAATGGCCCTAATAAATACCCGGGTGCCAGAAATGTCAGCTATCCAGATGGTTCTTCAAGGTATTGTTGTGTGCTATTTTCATTACTTCTTGGTAGGTGAATGTATTTAAGCGAAGGAAACTGATCTTGATTAATATATCCAAATTGCTAGTTTTCACTGTCAAAATGATCTTCAGTTTCATTGAAGTTATGTAAAGTTGTAAATTTATGTCGACTCGTATATAGGTTTGGTATAGACACACACGAACATGTAAGTTACATAGGTAGAAATGAAAATAAAAAAAGTGTGATTTACAACTTTTTTGCTCTCAAGGAAGCCCATTCAAACCACTGAGATTTGTTATAAGAGATTTGCATGTGTTTAAGTGTGTGTCGATCATATGGGGGCATTAACACATTTCTCATTTTCAGAATTTTGGTCGGTGATTATCGCAAGCGTATTGCTGATGAACTGACCACTGGCTGCATAGTTGACCGTCATTTGGAAGAAGGGGATACTGTTGTTTTTCACAGGCAACCTAGTCTGCATCGGATGTCTATTATGTGTCACAGGATCAGTACTGCTTTAGAATGCTTAGTCATAATTTTCCCTTGCCCTCATAGAAATCCTAATTTTACATTATTTGTCCCGCAGGCAAGAATAATGCCTTGGAGAACGTTGAGGTTCAATGAATCGGTTTGTAACCCATATAATGCTGATTTATGAGATGAACATGCACGTACCACAAACAGAGGAGGCTCGGACAGAGGCTATTACATTGATGGGGGTATTTTCTCTTACTTAGAATCATATGAAGGTTTATGGGGATAGTCAATCGTGTGTTGGCTACATGAAATACTCTACACCCCCATATGAATGCACATGTACATTCAGAAGTACCATATGATGATGAGAAGAAATCATTCTTAACAAATTCCACCAAGAGATTTCCTGCTAAAACGTAAATGCAAGAATAATCTTTACTTGTAGAGGGTATAATAATGATGTCCAAGGACAGATGGGATGATAAATCAAAAGGGAGTAAATGTTTTTTTATCTATACCGTGTACGTGATATGAGCTGTTGATTCCTAAGTCTGAGTAATGGTTGACAGTAATATATATATAATTTAATTGCTCCTTAGTTTTTATCTTCTGTGTGGTAATTTGCTTCACCCTTGGTTGGTATCTCAGGAACAACACCCCAAAAATGGAGAAATTTTAGTAGCATTGACGCTGAGTTTTTTGACAACGAGAGAGGACACATATGTTCTTACATGGGAGATGCTATGGATGCCATAGATTTACCGACGCCTACGATCGTGAAGGTATGAGACTTCTGCACATTTTTCACCTCTATGGTACATCATAAGAGTATTAGATAGATATAGCTTGTTCTGGTTGTTATCTTTCCCCTCCCCCCCCCTGTGTATGTGCTAATTTCATCAGCTTTTTGCTTTTATACTGACTTTTGGACTGTATTTACTGCTTTGGGAGTTAGGACCCTGATCTCATTACATCTTGTCATCGCAGGCTAAAGGTTTTGTTGCTAATTTGTTCTACAGTAGTCGTAGTGCCACAGAATTCTTCTTTCACGCTATGGGTGGACGATAAGGTCTAGTTGATACAGCAGTATGCACAAACCCTTTCTTTTTACATCCTGGTTCACTGGAAAATATGAAAAAGTGGTCCTTTATGAAAGGTGACAGTGTTTTACCATCTGCATTGAAGATGGAGCTCCACCTTGTTGTAACAGATATTCCTGTCTGTTGTAGGTGAAAACTGCCAATATTGGTTTTATGTCTTGTAGACTGATGAAAGCCATGGAGGATCCAGTAGGATAACACATCGCGAAATGCTAGTGGATGCATACTTCAGTTTACGTATGGGGATGATGGAATGGACCACAAACTATTGATGTGGTATGAAATGGCATCATGTTCGTAAGATTTTTAATAATGTTTAGATGTTGTCACGATTGAAGATGCTCACAATGCCATATGATTCATTTTACATAAAAGTGCGTTACGTACGTATGTGTTTATTTAATTGCCTTATTTTAGTTTCGATTCAAAATTTGCAAAATATTATTACCTATTTAAACCCTAAAAATATCGCTCACAATTCTGAATATGTCATTGTTTTCTTCTTAGGAAATACTCAAGTGTTTTTTATACCACAGTGAAATTATTTAGGAAAATTCATTTTTAGCTTCACGAAATATGTTGCTAAACATCTCAAGTTTAAAAATGTCTTCTAAACTATACATACTTTTATGTAACACATAGTAACAGACACCAAGTATATGTAAATATGTTAAAAACTACTATATTAATGTTGTTTTAATAATTGTTATTAATTCGGGGGTTAATATGTAATTATTTTCATTAAAAATTATAATGTTTATAAAAAATCCAAAAAGAAGATAAAAACATGCCACATGTTTCAAAGTAAGTTAAAATTCAATTTTTTGGATAAGTGGCATGTCAAAATTGATATTTCTTGCTTGAAATTTCTCTAAAAACAAACCAAATTTAACTAACCCAAAAAAATTCAAAATTTCAAGGAAAAATAGTAATTAAATGTTGAATAAAAATTATATTATATTTTCAGTTTTGAAATTTATTAAAACAATTAAATTTCTATAATCCCAAAACTTCTAAAACTCAAAAATTTAGAAACAACAAAATAATTCCAAAAATCTTAAGTTTAGAAAAAACATAGTAAGTTTAATATAATCTTTTCAATTTTAATTTCCAAAACCAAATTAAAATTTTAAAATTACCAAAACTAATAATTTTTGGAAAAGATCTATTTTAAAAACAACAATTTATATTGTAGAGAGAAAAAAATTACAGTTGCGATTTCGTAATCCAAAATTAAATTAAATTTGCAATTTACTAATTAATGTTGGGAAAGGAGTCAAAAAGCACTAATGATGACGACGACGGTGGACAAAAATAAACTCATCGTGGCATTGACAACGGCGGTGGACGAAAACGTAGTCGACAACGGAGAATGTGGATGAAACACGGAGACAGTGGACAAAAATAGAGTCTGTAAAGAATCTGGTGACGAAGACAATGACGAAAACAGTGGGTGCACAAAATTGACGGCGGATGCGGTGGACTAAATATTAAACAGTGATAAACAAAATAGTAGTGATGTCCAATAGCATGGGCAAATTAGTCTTTTACTTTTCTTGTGGTATGCAATTGAAATGTTTTTTTCATTTATTGTAATTTTGAAAAGAAATTTTGAGAATTATGGTAATTTTGATTTTAAAAATCCCAATTTAGATCCTTATATATCTTACATTTTCAGTTAGAAACCAAAAACTTTTTGAAGTTCCGAAACTTTTGAAATAATTTGTATTTTACAATTTTTTATCTACATTTAAAAACTGAAACTATAATTTAGTTTTTAATCTTAAATTTTAGTTATTTTATTTTTTTAATTTGTTGAAATTTTACGGGGGGGTTTTTTTTGAATTTGTTAAATTTTACAATCTTTTCGATTTGTTAAATTTTGTATATTTTTAATTTCTCATTTTTTAAAGTATTAATTTTTCTATGAAACCAATTACGAATTGACCCCCAAATTGTTAATATTTTATCAAAAAACACCAAATTGTAGTTTTTAACATGTTTACATACACGCATATATTACATAATAGTTTGTGTAGTTGAGAAGATATTTTAATAGTTGGGATGGTTTGCAACATATTAACCAATACTTTGTGTAGCTAAAAATGATTTCTCCAATGATATCTTTTAAGTTAATTAAAATCTGTTGGATTTAAAGCCCAAATTTCTATCTAAAAATGTTTTAGGCTTTAATTGGGCCTCAAGCTGTTTATAAGGCTCATATTGTAATTAGTTATTCTCACCGCCACCGGAAAAGGATTCCCCGTATGATGTTCTCCCTTGTTCGGCTCTTCGGTCCTGGTGATACCTCGAGTGTCGGCTGGGATTTGAGCATTCTTCTCGCTTCCTCTCTGGTCAAATCGCCGTCGGTGCTGTAGCGGTGGGTCGAACCGTCTCTCTCGGCCCTCGAATTTGATGTCTCCTCCTACTTGTGCTCAAGGATGGTACCAAGAGGCTGGATCCGGATCCTTTGGCCGGTAAATTTCGGTCCCGTCGACTTTATCCTTTCGCTGCCGGTGTATTTAGGCCCGTGCATGTTACAAGGCTCGTTAAAAACTTTATCCTCCAATTCGAGCCTGGAGAGAGCCATCCTCTTTCATCTTGTTCTTCCATTAGTTTCACCGATTGATGCATCTCCGGCAAAAATCTTGAAGATGAAGAGTCCAATACAGCCGTTTAATCTCAATACGGCAAACCTCCACCGTGGAAACGGCAAAACATGTGTGAAGTTGGGCTCTAACAAGCCGTCGGACTCAGTCGTGGTGCTCCTTCAGTTAGTCTCCGACGTTCTGAGTTCGATCCGATCTTCGGCGATCGAGTTTTAAATCACTATGGCAAGTGACCAACTCTAGACCTTTCGGCTGTGCCGTGAAGATTGTCTCGACGCATTTGAGTGTTATCTTGAATTCGCTGTCCATCCATTGCGATGAAACTTCTATCCTTTATTATTTTGCTTTTAATTCCTGTTGTAAAACTGTCAAGAGGATGATGATTTCCCTCTTGTATATGATACTAGTTTGAGATGAATGGAAAAAGAATATGTTGAACAAAAAAAAAATTCTACTTTTCTTCTCAACGACCCAAAATTAACTCTTCATTCTTCAAATTACTAGTTTTCTTCTTCCTCTTCTCGCCCTCAAGAAAAAACCAGAAACCAGAAAGTGAAACTCAAAAATTTCTATGAAGATGGAGTGAAGATATGCTGAATCCAATCGATTTTGTCTCTAAGGTTAGTTCAAACAACAGTTCTACGATTCACGGTTTCGCGATTTCGCGATTTCGAGTTTTTGCGATTTCTTGTTTTCGCGATTTCGCGATTCAAAGGTTTTAGCGATTCGAAGGTTTTCGCGTTGAGATTATGGTGTATGCATAGGTTCAGGTAATTTTCATGATTAAGGATTGGCGATTAGATATTAGGTATTGGCGACTAGAAATTCCGATTAGGGTTTGGAAATTCGCGATTAGATTTGCTCTCTCTATGGATATTTTCGTAATTTCGTACCCACGAGACTTTGTTTTTGTAGTGTTACTTTTGTAAACCGTGATTAATTTACGTTTGTTTTTTCCTGATTTTTCATAACAAATTAAAAGCTAAAGAGTCTTTAAGTTTCTTTTTCTTTCAATATCGTTGTAAACGTGAACGAATATCTCAAGCTTGATTTGAAAATCGGGAAGAAAACCGAAGAAAAGAAAGAGAAAAAAGTAGTATGGGAAGAACCAATAATTCATACCATAATCAGTGTTGCGGTAGTGGCTTTTCTCGGGATTCAATTTACACCTCTGGCTCCCGTCCCTCCAGTCGCTCAGGTTTCAGTTCCAGCCGCTCAAGCTCCGTTCAGTAGAGCTATTGTCAAAAGTATGTTTGAAGAATAGTTTTGGTAACCTCGGTCTGGGGTCCAACGTGTTGTAGAACTCCTTGGAGCCTGAGAATAAACACAAAGATAATATAATTCAGAAAACATAGCAAATTTTGATTCTATTTTTTCTATTTCTCGCTTTAGTTTTCTCGTTCAGAGCTTATGAAAATAACTGATTCACTAATGTCACTAAAAGCTTGGATTTGAGTTTTTGTTCTGAAAACAAATTGTCGATCTTGAGAAAGTTACTGATATTGTTCCCTAAAAGATTGACTTAATGATTCTTTTTCGTGATCTTTCTTTACCTATCATACAAAAAATCTGTTAAGTTTTATTGTACACACTGCACAAATTCCTCTATAATCCTGCCGTTCAGAATCCAGCCGTTCCTCCGACTCCAGCCGTTCAGAATCCAGCCGCTTCGCCTCAGTGATCTTCTGGTTTCTATTTTTTCTCTCTTGTTTACATAAGGTAATATCTAATGCTCCGAGCTCTTTGTTACGTTTTTTCTTACCTCGTTGCTCGTCCCAAACTTCAACTCAACATAAACCCACGGAGTGGTGACAGAACCGTCAAAAGATAAAGACCTATCGTTATTGGATCCAGACTTCACGGTATTTTTGTTCTTAGGCTCAAAAAAACTTCAAAAAGCTTCTTTTCTCCTCCTTCTTTGTTTCAGTCTCTTCTTTTTATCAAAAACCTATCATAAACAACAAAATTTAGTCCATTAAGATCTAATTACGACTCCATTAACCTAATTTTCGTGATCTTTCTTTACCTATCATACAAACAATCTATTAACTTTTATTGTACACAAACTGCACACTTTCCTCCATGTAATCGATTACAACATCAACGTTACATTTGCCATGAGAGAGAGGTAACCAAAGTTTTTAAATTGGAGAAATGAATTCGAAGAGAATCTTGTGGTTTGAAGAGAATATAAATTAATGCTTTGGGCCACTATTGCCTTCCTACGTTATTTTTATGTTCATTTTTATGGCGATATCATATCAAAACTTTATGAAATAAATTTCGAATATTGAAATTATGTATTCGTCGGTGGTGAAAAAAGTTTGAGCTGGATATACATATTAACTATTATTGCAACCTCACGCATATAAACAACAAAGCTTTTAGTTGATTGACAAGATCCAAGAGGTAAAATCCAAGGTATCAATTATATGCTTTCATCGAATGCATAATTCAAATATATGCACATAATTCAAATCCAAGGTCAGTTTGGAATGTTTTCAAACCCGCCCGCTTGCTTGAGCTAGATCGGGTTATTCGATCAATCAAAGTTAATTTGTAAGGACCATTGAACTATTTTTTAAAAAACTTCGAACCATAAAAAGTTCAATAAGAAACCAAAGCTGTAAAACGAAAATTTGAACTAGAACTCAAAAAAACTACTAATTTGTGCTGAAGTCATTGTTGTGTTACCATTCCGATATAAATTCGTTGGCAAGAAATAACCTTATTAAATGGATTTCAACAGAAAATTCATTTCTAATCAAAACAAAATCATTTGGAAGAGTTCATAAATTGAAAAGAATTGAAAAAAAAATGTAAATCGAAAATACAATTATTATACGAAAATCCAATTTTCAACCGTAAATGTTTTTTTTACCTTTGGGTTTCTTGAATTCAACTATCCACTATGCGAATATTGTTTTAAATGTTACATCTTAAGTTAAACTCGAGTGTTATAAATTGTTGTGGGAGAAAGTGAGAGCACATGGAAGCAGTGATCAATCTATCTGTCAAAGATACATAAAAACAGACAAGTAAAACAGTTCTTTAATCATTTTTCTCTCACTCGTCCAAATTTTCTATACTCAGATCCAAAGTCCTCTCATTTTCTTTGGATTCTGATTCTCTTTTTTCATTTTCTTGTGTGAAGATCCGCTGCTTTCTTTACTCTTTTACTTTCCCAAGAAAACAAATTTCCAGAATTTTCTTGTCTCTTCTTACTCTAAAGATTTCTGTTTCCTCAATTATCTCACTTTCTTGTTCCTTTCGTCCCAATTCTCAGATTTCACCCAGATAGTTTCCTCATTTTCCCGAGAAAACTTTGTGAATTCCCTTCCTTTAATGGCGTCAAGAGAAGTATCAACGATGATCAAACAAGGGTTTATCGCAGACCCATCTCTCTCTTTCTCTCCGTCAAGAACTCCGGCCAAATTCTCCTCTCCTCCACCACCGTCTCCGCCGCCGCCAAACCCGACCCTTTACGACATGATGTCAGAAGAGCACAACCGCGAGCCACGGAAGAAATCTCACGCGCGCGTGGCGCAGATCCTGACGGAGTTCAAGAACGGCCATAGCCTCGGGCCAAGCGACGTGAAACTGACTGTTGTGGGAAAAGACGGTTACAGAGTCACCATGGATGTTCACAGGAAGGTTTTATCGGAAAAGAGTAGATTTTTCATGGAGAAGATGAATTCTAGAAAAGAGAAAGGAGTTTCTCACATGGTTGAGATTAGCGAGTGTGATGATTTAGAGATTTATGTCGAAACTGTTGTTTTGATGTATTGTGGTGATCTCAAGAAGAAACTGATTGGTGAAAATGTCATCAAAATCTTAGCTTTACTTAAGGTAACATATCCAATTTCGATTCTGATTAAAGTGATTAGTGTGTTGTTGATTTTGTGTTCTGTGATGGTTTTTAACGTGTGAATCTTGATTTTGTTTTGTAGGTTTCTTCAGCTATAATGTTTGATGAAGGAGTAATTTCATGTTTGGAGCATTTAGAAGCTGTTCCTTGGTCAGAAGATGAAGAAGAGATTGTTGTATCTAGTCTTGAAGAGCTTAGTCTTGCTGATGATGATTTAGTCACTTTGATTCTTCAGAGAGTTTCGTCTGAGACTTCGACTTCTTCGACAAAGACTAGAACCGACGATATATTCGTGAAACTCCTCAGTGGTGTTCTACAAGCTAAAGATGATAAAGCTAGGCGAGAGATGAAAGTTTTGATCTTTAAGTTGATTAGAGAAGAAGCTGATCATGATGTTTCTGAAGATACGCTTTACGGTTTGTGCCATCGATGTCTCACGTCACTTGTTCTTTGCTTATCTGAAGTGACGACACAGATGAATGATCCCGGGAGAGACCGTGGTGCTTTGATGGGAGAAATCGCTAGAGAAGCTGAGAACATGTTGTGGATGGTAGATATATTGATTGAGAAGAAAATGTGCGATGAGTTTGTGAAACTATGGGCGGATCAAAAGGAGTTAGCGAATCTTCATTCCAAGATACCAACGATGTATAGACACGAAATAAGCAAGATCACTGCACAGATATGTGTTGGTATTGGTAGAGGAAGGATCTTGGTGAACAGAGAGACTAGGTTTGCGGTTTTGAATACATGGTTAGAGGCTTTGTATGATGATTTCGGGTGGATGAGACGGTCATCGTCGAGAACACTAGATAGGAAACTGGTGGAGGATGGACTTAGCCAGACTATATTGACCTTGTCGCTGAGACAACAGCAGGTGATTCTGATGAAATGGTTTGATCGGTTTCTGAGCAAAGGCGACGATTGTCCAAATGTTCAAAGAGCGTTTGAGGTATGGTGGAGAAGAGCTTTCATACGACAGGTCTTGACAGAGCCGGATGCGTCGCAGCTGCAGATTACACTCTATGACTAACCCAAAAATAGTATAATCTTGTGAACATGAAATGTCAAATGTTCTTACTTTTCGATATACTGTTACTCTTTGTGACTAACAATTAGATAAAGATTCAAAAGGTGTGCCTCAATGATATTCTTTTTGTCTAAAACTATAATCAGAGCAGGAAGAACAAATGAACACTCATTTTTTTTGCCCTTTGTAAACCAAAAAGCTAACAAAAATTCGGGTTTATACTGCGGAATTTTACATGGGCATATCGAAACTGGCGGATTATCACCTCGCCTTTGTTTGAATTAGAACCGGAGAATTGGTTTCATCTGCACTGATCTTGCATTGCTTATTATCTATATATTAGACAGTGTGAACTGCTACAAAACTTTGTTTCCGCCTTTTCACGAGATGATTGGATCAGGGCCATATTTTAGCTTAGGCAGATCATCGGTCCTGTTGATCAAGATTAACCGCAGAGTTAGTTTTACAAATATATGTTTTTGACGTTAACATATATTTGGATGTAATAAAGGAACTCATGAAACAAGATGAGATGTCACACAAGTCTGTGGTAATGCCATAAGGAGAGGAATGAGAACTGACCTTTGGAGAACTTTGAGTATTCCGGTGCCAAGCTTCATTGGTATGCCCATAATAACACATTCTGTAACTCCCTCTATGTTATCAACCTTTCCACTAGCTGCTGCACTAAATAAATGATCTCCAGTCCTCTCGAAAGATGCCTGCATCAGCACACTTTTGTCCATCTTCTGAATTCCCGTTCTTTGAATCCCGAGAACCTCCCCCTGATAAATAAAAAGTTGAAGTGTAAACATGACTGTCTTCGAACATGCTATTAATGAAGAGCACAATAACAGATTCAAAAGACTGACCCGGTAAGTCATGACATCAGCCAAAAGCATCATGTGACGAATGTCTATACTCATACCATGGTTTCCCATAACTTCCCCTATTTCATCAATAATTGTCGTCCTTGCAGCCTCAATTCCCAGTGTTTTGCTCACTTCGACAACATTGTTACTTGTAGTAGTACTCCCATTGATTCCCGGAGTCCCCATAACTGCCAGGAGGTTTGTTCTGAAACATACATCAAGCAAACGATCTAAGATAACGGGACAAGAGAGAGCTAATACTTTTGATATTGACATCTCCTGAATCTCGAGAAAACTTACCCCTCCACAAACAGTTTCCACCTTTTCTTCCCATCTATTTTTTTCTTTTTATCTGTATCCTCTGCAATAACAACTCGCTCAACTGTTTTGATTCCCTATCATAACAAATACCACAGAGTGAACTCGGGCGGTCAATGAAAGAGAAATTCTTGTAAAATTAATGGAAAATTAGAGTTCAACGGAGATTACATTCACTATAATATTTGGCAGCACATTCTTCAGATTGTGGAGAGCAAAATGCGTCTTACTACTATCCCCCGCGGGAGTAATATCCAATCCCGTATCTAAAACCCTGATATTCTGCACAATTTACATTAAAGAGACTTAAGACCGTATGCACCACAATCCACAATGAATACAGCAATAGGACATCTAAGGATCTTACATCATCTTGCAGTTTGATTCGAGGGGTCTTTAGGATGGAATTTTTTACCGACCAGGGGCTTATAGATAAACAAGCCTCCTCGATCCTTTTACTGTCAAGGATTATTCTCACTGACGCTGATGTTGACGTCATTAGCACCTCGACACTCTCAGCAACCTGGTCCAGAATTCAAGTGGATTTTGACAGCCTGATAGGTAAAAACAGTGATAAACAGAAACGAGTATCTAACGAGAAGGTGCTGGACCAACAATCCTTTCGTTGAAATTTTGGAAATGTAGAGAAAAGATAACCTGTCCTAAAGTGGTTTTTTCGATGCGTCCTTTCACCCATCGCGCACTAGTCAATTCTAGGGGGTTCTCAAGCTCTGCAGAAATGACAGGTGTGCTTATATTTTTTGAAGCATTTATGATTTCGTTGATTCGAGGGACTCCTTGTGTGATATCTGAACCAGAATCAGGAAATCAAAACAACTAAACTACTCATATGTGGTCATAAGCACTAGTTTTGCAGAAAAATACACAAATAAACGTATTTAATAAGGATACTCATGCTCGCAACTCCAGCAAAGTGAAAAGTTTTCAGTGTCATTTGTGTCCCAGGTTCTCCAATACTCTGAGCTCCTATTGTTCCAATTGCAGTCCCAGCTTCGATTGTTTTTTCCCGGTAGCGAGATACACATATTTTTACAAATACCTGCTTATTTATATTTATCAGAAGCAATGTTTCATATTTGTCCATCACAAAACACCAAAAGAAAATGGGAAAATTTGTAAAACTGAAGATAGAAAAATATCCACTGGGTAGAACAAGTGGGATAATTTTTTGTCAATAGCTAACAATATATATAATCAAGGACCGGCACAGGAATACCGAGATGCAAAATGCACTGACTTTCTTGCTTCTCCAAAAAAAGGAAGAAAAAAAAGTTACCTCGAGTTGCTTATCAGTCACACCAGATGCTTTATATAAAACCAGGCTCGTGCTTGCAGACCTTACTCCAAGCAATGAAACAAATTCTCGAAGAGACTTCACAAATGCATCAGTGCAAACCCGACTTGGATCATGTCTGACTAATACCTCTTCGAACTTTTGAGACAATTCTTCTGAAGAAAGATACTTGTGGTGTGATCTTGGAGGACATGTGGCCTGGAAAATGCAAATACCAATTGCGATGAAACTCTAGATAAATTGAGACTAAAACCAACATATAAACTAGAAAAGGCACCTGAATTTTCAGAAATAATCTATCAAAATTTAACGGAGCCCCATTCTTTCCTTCCATTAGTGCTGGGTCCATTCCATCATCCCCGTACGTAAACTGAAGTATGCATCCGCTGGCATTTCGAACTGTGTTATCATAATGGACTAATAGATCCTCCATGGATTTCATCAGTCTACGAGACATATAACCAGTATTGGCAGTTTTCACCTGCAAAAGACAAGAATATCCGTTACAACAAGGTGGAGCTCCATCTTCAATGCAGATGGTAAAACACTGTCACCCTTCAGAGAACCAGGATGTAAAAAGAAAGGATTTGTGCATACCGCAGTATCAACTAGACCTTCTCGTCCACCCATAGTGTGAAAGAAGAATTCTGTGGCACTAAGACCGCTGTAGAACGAATTAGCAACAAAACCTTTAGCCTGCGATGTCAAGATAAAATAAGATCAGGGTCCTAACTCCCAAAGCAGTAAATACAGTCTGGAAGTCGTTATAATCAGAGGCCTATTGGGTGATACCCAATAAGCCTACTACAAATTATTCTATGGCGAGCAAATGGTTCTACTTGTTCAGGTCACCGCTAAAGAATAGCGTAAGAAATTTCACGAAACATCCTAACTACCATCTATTGTGCTAAAGGTTGCTCAGAGGGGCTATAACAAGATAAGAAAGATGAAAAAAAAAAAAAAAAACTTATAGATAAATAAATCAGCCAAGTCGGGGTGGGAGAGCTGTTTACTTACATCAGGTGTTTTGGACATCCTAGGGAAATGAGGAAGACTTCGATCTATAAATCCATCAGGAGCACGGTGACCATTAACTGTCTGCTGACCAACACATGCAACCATCTGACTGATATTGATAGGAGATCCTTTGGAACCACATTGTGACATGATCAAGGGGCTGTTTCTCCAATGTAATCCGCTCATACAGAGCTGTAATCAGAAATACAATGACAAAATGAAGTATTAGTATTTTGGTAAGCAACCAGGATCTGGATTCATTGTCAGATGAATAAAGTAGACAAATTATCAAACATATTCCTTCACTATCCAAACCAGCACAAAAGGAAACCTAGAGTTTTTTCAGCAGAAGTATATAACCCACCTTTGAAACAAGAAACTAATGGAACTAGAATGCAAATTGGAAATCCTAAGCATCTATGCCATTACTCTTACACATATTTTAGTAAATAGTATATATCATATGGTCATGTCTAACTGAAAATAGAAGCTACGTATTCACCTGTCCAGTTTCTTCTCGAATTTCATTGAGAATCCCTGTTAAATCAGCTTCCAAAGATTTTGCACCATCTAGACCAGCTTTCAGTTGCAGACTTCCTTTGTCAAAATCCTGAATTTTTTTATCACAATCCTTATATCCTCTTTTGATTATTTCTTCTCTTTTTTTTCTCAACAGTTCTCCAGGTTGAACGTCATCAATTCCAATGGAGAAGCCATGGACTCCTATCCACCGAGCACTGCACAAAACAAGATAAAAGCTACGAATTAGACAAGAAAACTATACATTTACTCGACTCAGAAATGGCAGATAGCAGAGAAAGGTCACAGAGAACACAGCACACACAAAGCAACAATGGAGAACGGCTGAAATTATCATAGAGATGAACGGAAACGAATGAGCAAGATAAAGATAGATTATAAGATTGATATGTTGCTAAAACAATTAGTCAGAAGGGATAAAACAATACCATATGCAGAAAAAAGGACTCACCTCAATTTTGCTAGCCGATTCATGCAGACTGCAGCAGCATGGGAGTTGTAATCTCTAAGAAGAATAGAATACAATCCATCCTTGTTTCCATTTCCTGGAGGAATATATAAAGTGCTCAAAATGTTAATAAAAGTTCCAGAATGAACAGCTATCTGATGCGTTTGCAACGTATTGCATTCTACCTTAAACTTACCAAGTGTAGCCTTCCCCAGTTGTCCTGATATTAGCTCACTATTCCGAAAATAAACCCATCCATCATTTAGGCACATTGTCTCATCATAGTCTCCCTTCTTGAAGTTCTTCTCTTTTACATTAAGAGTTACGTAGACTCTAACACTTGCATTTGGACGCAGCAAAACACTAAAAATCTGTTTACCAGTCCAAAGCTCTATTGGCTGCATCAAAAAATTAACATCTGAATAAGATAATAAATACAAGGAAAGAACATGCAAAAAATGGTAAGAGAATTCCCAGTGTCCACGACTTATTTGACCACAAAGATTAAGATATCAATAGCTAACAGAGTTTGATCTCATTGATTAAACTAGAGACGAAAGAATAACAACCTGAACAACCTATAGCTATCTAATACTTTTATGATGCACTATAGAGGTGAAAAATGTGCTGAAGTCCCATACCTTAATGATTGTAGGCGTGGGTAAATCTATGGCATCCATAGCATCTCCCATGTAAGAACATATAAGTGAAAAGGCTGCACGGTCATAAAATGTGTCCTTTCTCGTTATTAAAAAGGAAGTTGTCAAAAAATCCTGCGTTGGTGCTACTAAAATTTCTCCATTTTTTGGGGTGCATAAATTGTTTTGTACCTGAGATACCAACCAAGGGAGAAGCAAATTACAACACAGAAGAGAAATACTACGGAGCAATTCCAATATATATTACTATCAAGCATTAGACAGACTAGGAATCAACAGCTCGTATCACAAACACAGCATAGATAAAAAAAACATTTACTCCCATTTGATTTATCATCCCTTTTGTCCTTGGACATCATTCATGTACCCCCTTTACAAGTGGAGTTTTTTCTTGCAATTTAAACCCATCATTCTCTCAACTCTATAATTCAGATTTTCTATATTAGCAAGGCCCAAAGTTTCAGCAGGAAATTGGTGGAATTTGTTAAGAATGTATTTATCTCATCATCATATGGTACTTTTGAATTTACATGTGTATTCATATGGGGGTGTAAAGTGTTCCATACAGCCAGCACATGATCGACTATCCACAGGAAAATCCATATGATGCTAAGTAAGAGAAAGTACCCCCATTAATGTAATAGCCTCTGTCCGAGCCTCCTCTGTTTGTGGCACGTGCATGTTCATCTCATCACCATCAAAATCAGCATTATATGGGTTACAAACCGATTCATTGAACCTCAACGTTCTCCAAGGCATTATTCTTGCCTGCAGAACAACGAATGTAAAATTAGGATTTCTATGAGGAAATTATGGCTTAGCATTCTAAGACAGTACTGACCCTGTGACACATTATAGACATCCGATGCAGACTTGGTTGCCTGTTAAAAAGAACAGCATCCCCTTCTTCCAAATGACGGTCAACTATGCAGCCAGTGGTTAGTTCATCAGCAATACGCTTGCGATAATCACCGACCAAAGTCCTGAAGTGAAATGTGTTAATCCCCCATATTATCGACAAAGACTTAAACACATGCAAATGACCTATGAAGAGTATGCAACTTCAGTTCAGAGCTGGTGTTTACCAATTTTCTAATAACAAATCGCAGTGGTTTGATTTGGCTTCCTTGAGAGACAGAAGTTGTAAATTGCACAATCATTTTCATTTCTACCTATGTAATTTACATGTTTATGTGTGTATCACGTGAACCAAACCTATATATGAGTCAACATAAATTTACAATTTTATAAAACTTCACTGAAACTGAAGATCATTTTGACAGTGAAAACTAGCTATCTGGATATATTAATCAAGATCAGTTTCATTCCCTTAAAAATATTCACCTACCAAGAAGTAATGAATATAGCACACAAAAGTACCTTGTAGAACCATCTGGATATCTAACATTTCTGGCACCCGGGTATTTATTAGGGCCATTACGAACGCATTGCCTCAACTTCTCAATGTTATGATAGGAAACACATTCGGGAAAAGTTAAGATCCGAGCCATAAGGATGGGAATCCCTACCTGAAAAATTTAGATACGCTTGTGATGAGTTTCACTAGAATAAATAAATAAAAACACCAATTAAAACACTTTTTACGACAGGTTACCTCTGTAATTTTCAGATTGGGATCAGGTGAAATAACAGTTCTACCAGTGTACTCGACACGCTTGCCTGACAAGTTCGCACGGAAACGTCCCTGTTTTCCTTTGAGACGCTGAAGAATGCCACTCGGTGTCCTGGCGTCTGACTGGTTTTGAACACCACGGACTTCACTGTTAATGTATTGTGCAACCTCTCCTTGAACTGTATCCCACATTTGCTGAAAAGGAAATTCTCAACAAATATGATAGAAGAATAACAGAAAAAGAAAATCTGAATTAAATCGTAAACCAATAGAATATTTTGAAGTAAAACTTAACAAATACTGAGACAAACATTATAGTACAGAATGCAGAATACACAAATATAACAGGGGATTAAATGATGCAACAGAAACTCCTTGTACCATTATTTTGGGCGATGTCGTAGCTTCATTTAAAATTTTATGAACAGAAGCATTGTTCTGAATGATTGTCTTTAATCGCTCTGTTATGTCATTTTCATTGCTGCAGCAAGAAAACACATTCTTTCAAGAAAAATCAGCAGTAGAAATTATAACTAACATAAACAAAATGATAGCTAACCTTTGTGTACTACCAATCAGAACAGACGGTCGGATGGATAAAGGTGGCACAAGCATGCACGTTATGAGAAGATTCTCAGGTCTATGGGCAATATAAAGAAGCTCACAGTCCTGTTATCGATTTAAGAAAGGAAAAAAATTAGCATGACTGAATTACTTGTAAATAAGAGAATCCCTTTATACTAATTTGTATGGTAAACATCGCCTAATTGCAGGAAACTATGTAGAAAAAGATGTCATTATAGATAAAAACTCAAATATACCTTGTCACTCATTCCTTTAAAAAGTCCAAGAACCAGGTTAGTATCAAGAATATTTAGAGGATTTATTCCTTTAGTGGATTCTTTTGTGTGGGATATTGCAGATTTCAAGTCGTCAATCTCTCCAATGTGGATTTTATGACTGATGCCTATACCAGACTGCGCTGCAACCTTTTTTACCATGCCTGAAAATGACCATAAATTAACCATCACCATGGGATCAGAATGAACTGGATAGGAAGAAGCAGTTTTACGAGCGTAGCATAAATTAGAATAAAACATTATTTCAGATCAACCAATGATAGAGGTACAGAATTTTGGTATTGGATATCAGAATTCTAGTAAACCCCGAATTTTCTATTTGTGCTGCTTAACACACTTATTTGAATGTTCCAAAAACTTAATTTTGCAACTAAGATGAAACAATGAAGAACTAAAAAAGGAATCATGGTTTTAAAGTTACTAACTTCAAAATAGCATCGTATAATCTAAATATTTCAGCCAAAAAGCAGTTAGAAATCGCACCATTCTTGTAGCCACAATGTTCGCATGTTATAGATTTCTGGCTTGTCTGCTGACTACAATTCTTGACAAGCGTTTTCACCAATTCAGTCTTCTTCAATGGCTCCATTTTTGGATTCCGCATCTTTTTCAAATGATCTTCATAGTACTTCTCGTCAATCAGTAACCTGGAACAACGCTGAGGAGAAAAAAAAACATATTTGTGAACTTATGTTGATGCTACAAAGACCTCAAAGAAACCAGCCAGTTTGATTGTGCAAATTAGACATCAAAGGCATTTTCCCCAAGTAATAAGTTTCATGCTGTATTTTTCTCCTACTTTTTCCATTCAACAAAAGGATCAACTAACATAAAATACAACAGAAAGTAAAGAGACATAATCTGGTAATTCTAATACCTTACAGATACACTTCAAAATGTTAATGACAAAATTGAAGTATCCAACGTTGTAAACTGGGAGGTCAAGCTTCAGATATCCATAGTGTCCAGGACAATTTTGGAAGTTCCCATTACAGGTTGTGCATATAGACCTTTTGTTTGGAGGACCCTGTACAATCAAAATGAAGGAAACATTTAAAAAATATTCGGATCAAAGAAAGTTTCGAATTTCATATACCGATGCAAATAACTGCAGGCAAAGCATAACATATAATACTTGCCATGGTTCCAGGCATAAGAAAGTTAAATCAAAAGATTAAGAAAATGGGATACCATTCGTGGATCCAGCAAGCCGTTTTCGACGGGTTTAGAATTAGTATCGTAGTACGAATTCTTCCAGACCTGAACTTCAGCAGCTTTCATGACCTCAAGATCAGAAAGCATCGAGAAGTCTATGCTTTTTCTGCACATAAAGAGTAATGTCAAAATCCCACCAGGAAACAAAAAACACAAAATCTCAAACCAGAAATCACATAATGCACATATCAAAGTAACAAATCAAGGTTTTAGGCATAATAATGAATCAAAATCAAGTAAAAGCTAGGAACGAATCTATATCTTCAATTTCTAGGGAAAAGGATATGATCCATCTGATGAAACAGAGCGTAATTTGGGAAAATTGAAGTTGGATTTGAATTGAGAAGCGAAACGTACATCTTAAGAGGACCGACATCTTCGATGTAGGGTTTCTTAGTGAATTCAATTTCCATCTTCTTCTCCATCTCTCCAATCACAAGCTGCAAATAAAAACTCGAATTAAGTTGGAATCAGATTCAGGAAAGAAGAGGAAATCAACTTACGAAGAGAAAGACGGCGGTGAGGAGACGCGGGTTTTAGGGTGTAAGGAGAAGGAAGCAGAGCTTGTAACAGGCGGGAGATACAGAACGGCTGCAAAAAAGGAAGACAATGGAGGAAAAAAAAGAGCTGAGGATCGAACTTGCGACCTCGTCTGCGAGGCTAAGATTCTTTACCACAGAGCTATTTAATCTAAACATTAATTAGGTCACGCGTTTATATATATAGCAAGTAAATATATTTCCGGCTAGAGTTTTCTTAGCCAGTCTAAGCTTTCGTTGAATTAGTTTGCATGTAAAAATGCAAACATAATTGGATTTCGAAAATAATATATTGGCTCAGATTGGTAGCGTCTTTATAAACGTACTGCCTCTTTATAATTTGTAACGTTTTAAATTGTACCAATCGCCAAAGCGATATCAAAAGCTTTACCAACACTATTACAATTTTATCTATACAAGTTTGTACTATTACAGTTTTATCTATTACAGTTTTGCACTATGTTGTACAGATTACCGCTCCAGCTCTTAAAAAGATTAGGTTACCAATATGACCCATTGAATTTTGTGATTCCAGAACCATTATAGTTGTATAGATTTATTAAATGTTATCTGTAATTTAACCCTCCACAATAATTTTTTTTTGCAAATCTAACCCTCAAGTCAATGTTACAAACTCTTCGATCACCTGCAAATATACAACCCTTGCCTCTAACAGACGTTATTTTTAAACTGAACCATAAACTTTGCGTTTTGATGTGTATATCCTATATATATATATATTAATTGAGGAGACACTAAAAGTTAAAAATCCTAGGTGTCATTTGAAAGAGAGTCTTAAGGAGCATATTAATCATATGTATCATTCAAAAATGATCTTAAGGAACACATTAATTAAATCAACCAATCAAAACATTTCAATTTGGCATGGTGGAAATATCTACATATTTCAATATTCCTAATATATATGCGGCATTGATGACAAAAATATATACTTACCAAAATCATTACCATACCAAAAAACTCAAACCGATTCAATTAGTAATATTTTGGTTAGTGATAAAGTTGGGTTTAAACAGATTTTATAGAGTTATTGAAAAACATTTGTTTTTATAAATATAAGATGTATATCACTCAATTACATTCTTTGTCATACATTATAAGATAATGTTTCGCTTTTTAGTTTTGTTATTGTAAATCAATTTCTTTCATTTTTATATCTTGTATATACTTAAAACGTAAAACCTATCACATATAAGACACTCAAGATTCAAAAATCGATCGAATAATTTTTTTAGTGGACATAATTATTTATCTAATATTTTTTTGGTATGTGTGGAAGCTGGATTCCGCACTAAGAATTTATATGTGAATTCAGGAAAGAAATTTTAGTCCTAAAAAATGTCTATAGATCTAACAAGGGTCGAGACCAAGATAACGGAAAATGGATTAATATTGATATTCGGTGTAAGTATACAAAGAACTTTAGCTAAGACAAGAGTTGATGAGCTAAAGTACGATTGAGTGTCAACGTATGGAAAAAGTTCGCCATTTCGGCCCTAGAACTAGCTAATTATACTTCCTCGAGCTGAACGGTTCAGCTCCGCGAATCCCTCCTCGTCGCCGGAGATCTCGGGCATGTTCTGGTGTATCCTCTGGGAATATCGGGATCTTTTCCTTAACCGTTGAGAGGCGCTGAGTTGGTGTTGTCGTCGCTGAGCTGCTTGGTCAACGAACCGCTCAACGAAGTTCAGCGCTGCTGAAGGGCATGCTGGTCTTTTAATATTGTTAACGCAACATTGGGCCTTAGGCCCAATTCTGGATAAAATCGAGTCTGATTATATCCTAAGCTTAATGGGCCGGATTTCAAGTGGTGAAATTCAGCTCCAACTGTTGCCCCCAACCCATTAATTACTTAATGGGGAGAATGAATGGCGATTCAAGATGACTCCTCCGCTTCTACGGCTAGCCCGGTAGAACCCCTGTTGAGGAGGCCGATCAGGCGTGCGCCCGCGACTGAGGATCCCATCGGGGATCATGTCATTGACGCTGAAGAGGTTTCCTCGGCTCTCCGAGTTCCTATTCCATCTCCTGCTAAATCTTCCTTGACTCCTGTTAAGACGGGGAATGATGCCACGCCGGGCGTTGAGAGGTCCTTGGCGATGGTTAACCGGTTGTTGGAGAAGAGACCCCTTGAGGTGGAGCTGCCGGTGACGGCTACTGTCAGCGGGTGGCCTTCCTGGCCAGGGCTCGGTCCTTCTAAATGAGCCAGGGTGGAGGTGACGGGAGAGGAGATTGATGAGGTAGGCGCGTTGTTGGGTGGACCTGGAGATGAAGGTCTTCAACTTTTGTCTGCTTTCCCTCACCGTGTTGAGGCTGATCTGGGGGCTGCGCTGGCTGACGGATTTGTTCACGCAAAGAATGGGCCGGAGGTCGCCGTCGCTGAACCGTCTTCCCCTTCAGCCGTTGCAGCAGAGTGAGGACGGGCAGTTGCCCCGGTTATTGAACTATCTCCTCCTCCTGCGCTTATTGTTGAGGGAGAAAATGGTGAGAGAGAGAGAGGGAGAGAGAGAGAGGAGAGACCAATACTGCGCTGTCTAATATTTTATAACTACTAGGCGAATACCCACGCTACACGTGGGTATTGTTAAAAGTGTATTAAAATATTTTACGTAATTTGTATTTGGTTTTAAATTAATAACTTTTTTTCATTTTAAGATCATTTAAAAAAGTTTAATACATTGTGTTTATAATTTGATATTTAGTTTTGTTTTTATTCATGTTTGATGTGTTGGTTAATAAAATAAACAGTTAGACAAAAAAAATACATATCATTCTTCACTAAATATTTCTTTGCATGCTTCAATTTGGTTGCAAGACATGCATCCTAAATCCACGATGATGTTTGATTCGATTGGCATTGAGTAGGCAAATTGAATTTTGTAAAAGAGAGGATGGTATTATTTTGCAACATCAATACATAAACGGAAATTGAAAAACATTTAAAAATGAAATTTGAAAAACAAACAAACATTTAAAACACACACATAATAAAGATCCAAAACGTATTTAAACAAAAAATAGAAAAATATTTAACACCATTTCATAGGTTTGTTCATCTCAAACAGCTTTTCATCCGTCAAATTAACCTTCAACCGTTTTGACGGAATATATCTAATTTTCATTGGCGACGCTGGGCTCGGAACAAAAACCGATCTTATGGAGCGGGCTGGAAGTCTAGGTATGACTCGTGATCTTATTCCACTCTCACATGGTCAAGCTCTCTACATAACCCCTTTCCCATTTAAAAACAAAACTTCTTCTTCTGTTTACTCTTTCAAAACATCTTCCACTTTTTCAATCTTTCCTTCGCACACAAACCCTAATCCCGTCATGGTCTAGCCTTCATTGTGGTCCCAACCGTGAAATACGATAAAGACTCAAAACTTAGCTTCCTCGGTATAGTTTACAGTTCCACCAATAGAAACCATAATAACCATCTCTTTGCAGTTGAATTTGATGTTTTTCAAGATAAAAGTTTTGTAGATATTAATGATAATAATGTTGGTATTGATATAAACTATGTTCGCTCTACGGTTTCAAAGAAAGTTGGTTATTGGACTCAAACAAGAACCGGAGGCAAGAACATCAGGTTGTTTACTGAAGAGAAGCTAAGTAGTGGTGAAAACTACAAAGCGTGGATCGAGTATAAGAATAGTAAGGTTACTATTTAGCTCGCACATGCATATTTGGAAAAACCGAAGAGACGATTCATCAAGACACATGTAGATCTCTCTAAGGTGGTTCTTGAGAAAATGTATACTGGGTGTTGCTGTTCAGTGGGTCGTGGTAATGAGCGTCGCGACATTTCTAGCTGGAGTTTCGAGAACACTTCCCAAAACAACTAGTGGTCTTGTTTGGTTTGGTTTATGTTTTCTTTGTATAAGGGTTTACCCTTGAATAATTATCCTACTTATCTTGGCTTTATTCAAATGTGATTAAAAACAAACACTAGGAAAAGACCAATAAAATTATTATTATATATTAACTTAAATTAAAATTTAGTAATTTTCTTTAATATTAAGAACTATTTTTTTTTTTGGTATGGTAACTACTTAAGCGTAAAATCACGTGAGTTAGAAAGCATATTTGAGCCGTATTGTATTATTTGAGACGAGACCCTATTTGAATATTTCAATTTGATTGATTAAGCCACCTCATGGGTTTATACATACACACATATGTTTGGCATTACCAAAACACAATGCAGGTCAAAAATGTATGTTTTTAGCTATATAAGACATTTTGATTGATTTTACTGCTAAATTTGGATAATGATACTAGCACGTATCACTAGGTTTACATATCACAATCAATCTTATTGAATATTATTTAAAATAATTCTAACAATAACACAAGAAAATGAATTATTCACGGTCAGACCAATTTCACTTGGTGGTATACGATAGATAGCCCGATATATTTTTTGTTTAACCAACTATAATGGTTTTAAGGACATTTATAAAGACAGGTGCATGTCAAGTTTCTCATCCCGCAATTACCATTCCCTTTCCTCTTAACGTTACACATAGCAGCACAAATGCGATTGTCACATGGGTCAGCCTCGCTGACACATGCATCGTTTTCACGACCACGACAATCATGACGAATATCAGCACAACAATAGTTCTTGGTGTTTAGAACTTCAGAACATGTTTTTGTGCTTGTATTGTCTTCACCATCACTCCTATTATAGTTAATATTTAAGACACAAAACAAAAGTTATGATATAAATTTTCATAAAAACTAGAAAACGAAAGCATATGATGAGAAAGAAAGAAAATGTAAGGGCTCAAAATTCACAATAATATTACTATAAGATTGGCTTCCTTTACACATAGACCTTTCAAGATTATCATACATTTGTTTAAGGTTAACATGTTCATGACGCTTTATAGTAACAATAAATGACTTGTCAATATAAACACAAACCTATATCAAAGATGATGAAAATGGTTAGAATGGTGACCGGAAATAGAAAGGATTTACTCATTTGGTAACTTACGAACAAATATTTGGATGATGTTTTGTTTTTGCCAACTTGTTTTTTTTATCAAAGAATTGATGATAAGTTAATTAAGAGAAATGCACAGAAACAAGTATATTTAAAGAAAGTGAGATGTATTCTATTTTTTATTTTATCTAATTTAAGTCATGTACTAATTTTAAATTTGGATTCAACAACTTGTGGATGTCCATCAATTTCTAGATTTTCTCACGAACCTTGGAAAACATAATTGTGAGTGTTTTCCGATAGCTCTCCTACGCTAAAATCAGAATAAGAGACACGAGAGAGAGAGTGAATGATTGAGAAAGGCCACTAAAACTCGTGGAGAGAAAGGTATTCAGAAAACCAAATGGTGGAAAGAGTAACTAAGAGCCTAACTAAGATGGTCCAAAAATATACGAGACTTTGAGAGAGAGAGAGAGAGAGAGAGAGAGAGAGAGAGAGAGAGAGAGAGAGAGAGAGAGAGAGAGAGAGAGAGAGAGAGAGAGAGAGAGAGAGAGAGAGAGAGAGAGAGAGAGAGAGAGAGACCACGCTACACGTGGGTTTGTTAAAATTGTATTAAAATATTTTACGTAATTTGTATTTGGTTTTAAATTAATAATATTTTCATTTTAAGATCATGTAAAAAAGTATAATATATTGTGTTTATAATTTGATATTTAGTTTTGTTTTTATTCATGTTTGATCGTATGTGTTGGTTAATAAAATAAACAGTTAGACAAAAAAAATACATATCATTCTTCACTAAATATTTCTTTGCATGCTTCAATTTGGTTGCAAGATTCTTACCATGCATACTAAATCCACGATGATGTTTGATTCGATTGGCATTGAGTAGGCAAATTGAATTTTGTAAAAGATTGATGGTATTATTTTGCAACATCATACATAAACGGAAATCGAAAAACATTTAAAAATGAAAATTGAAAAACAAAAAAACATTTAAAACACACACATAATAAAGATTCAAAACGTATGTAAACAAAAAATAGAAAAATATTTAACCTCATTTCATAGGTTTGTCATCTCAAACAGCTTTTCATCTGTCAAATTAACCTTCAACCGTTTTGACGGAATATATATAATTTTCATTGGCGACGCTAACCGATCTTATGGAGCGGGCTGGAAGTCTAGGTATGACTCGTGATCTTATTCCACTCTCACATGATCAAGCTCTCTGCATAACCCCTTTCCCATTTAAAAACAAAACTTCTTCTTCTGTTTACTCTTTCAAAACATCTTCCACTTTTTCAATCTTTCCTTCGCACTTTCTTTTGAGTTCTATGTTTCTTAGGTTGCTAGAAGGACGGTAGATATTTGGGTTTGATTTTGGTACAAGTTCTTTGTGGGTTTGGAGTTATGGGAGGTGTTTCCTTTGGATCCTTTTTTGGCTTGTGGATGGTTGTAGTTTGGTCTCGGGTTATATCTTCTCTTCGCAGGTGTGATTGAGAATCTCTTCTCGGGATTTAGTTGGTACTAGACTAGTTTGGTTCTGTTTTTAGATCTTCCTTAATGAAAGGCTCTGACTTTTATGTGCTTTTCGACCCTGATTTTTAGCCGCCTCGATCTTTTTGCTTGATTTCAGTTGGATAACTTCGTTTATCACTCCATGTCTATACGTTCTTGATTTGATCGAAATATGCTTTATTCAATTGGTTTCTATCGAAATGTTGGTGACAACTAGGTCCTGTCTCCGCTGTCTATGGAAGTGTCCATAGTTTGAAGCCATGTTCGTGATGTTGTAGAGGTATACGTGAATCGATATGGGAGGATCTTTGGTTCTAGGTGGGTTCTTAGACCTTGTTTAAGTGGTGTTGTCTCTTTCTCTTTGGTTGGTCAGGTTCGGTTTGTTCTTTTTTTTGGGTAAATTTGGTTCTTGGTAGTCATTTGATTTGTCTTCCTTTTTTAGGCTATGGATTTCAAATGAATTTGTTGTTGTGTTTGTCATGGCAAGAGATGAGTTTTTTTCTCCTACGAGCCTTAGAGCATGCACATTGGTGAAACTCAATAAGAGACTGTTAATAAATCTGTCTCCAATAGTAAGACCGATGTCGGTCTCAGAATTTTTTTTTTTTTATGTTGGCAAAATGAAAAATAATCAAAGTAGTACATATATAAAAATAGAGAATTATAAAAAAGGTAATATTACAATCCGTAAAAACGTTGAATGCAAGAAAACATATAAAAACATGATGAAAAAGACAATTAAGCCGGCTCTAATCTTCACTTATGCTATATTTTTTTCCAAATATATTGTTCATATATGAAGAGATTAGACATTTGATAAAAATACTCAAATCTCTAACATTTCAGAAGAAAAAAATCATTACCCAAAACCATATCAATCGACTTCCAGAAAAAAAAACAAAAAACAATACTCAAAACCTTATCAATCGAATTTCGGAAAGAAAAAAAATTTGGGCCACTGACATTGGGTCACGTAGCCCGTAGAGAACGGCTCAGAAGTCTCTCCTCCGAGAGACTGTCTCAGCCAAAAACTCACCATTTCATTTTTTTCTCTTTATTTTTCTTTTCTTTTTATTACATGAGACTTTAGACCATGAACAACAATAGTTCTTAATTTTTTTTTTTTAACAATTTTTTATATTAAATCTTCCAAGAGCAGATCCAAAAGTGTTTAAATAAGAACAGATCTTCAACAGATCTTACCAAAATCAATTTTTTCTTTATTTTTTTTACTTAAGAACATCTTAAGATCTGCTTAGGCCATGTGCATTGCTAACCCTCTTATTGCTAACCCTCTTGGGTCTTATGTGGTGTTCTTATAATATAAAATTATTAAAACACACACTCTCTCTTCTTTTTACTCAACTTTATACCTTCTCTTTCATCCTTTTACTCAACTTTTATTAATTTTATATTTAGACACTCTCTCTTCCTTTTAAGAACACTCTCCAAAATATCTAATTTTAGACACTCTCTCTTCCTTTTAAACACTCTCTACTCTTTTTACTCAAATTTTATTAATTTTATATTTCAATATACGCCACAAAAACACTCTCTTTCTTCCTTTTACAACCATTTTAATAATTTTATATTATAAGAACACCACATTAGACCTCAAGGGGTGACCAATGCACATGCCCTTAAGATATATTGTTGTTCATGCTCTAAGAGTCTCACCATCGCAAGTGTTCTTAATCCCCTTTTATGAAGGAAATATAAGTTATTTAAATGCCAAAAAAAAGACTGCAAATTCTCTAAAAAAATCAATGGATATAATATTGGGAAATTAGACCATATAATCATGAAAAAAAAAAAAATTTCTAACCAAAACTCTTATATGTGGCACAATCCTATCCCTTAGATTTATAGTTTTTTTTTACTTTTTAGAATATAAATTTTTTTTTTGGTTATTTATCAAATTCACCGCATAATCTTTGTACATAGTTATAGTTTTTTTGGTTAAAATTGCTAATTATTAATTTAATTTGATTTGATTTGATCGTGCACCAAAGCTATTTTATTAAAAAGGAATAAAATTCTTCGAAAATGGAGACAAATAAAAAGACAAAAAGTAAGAAATAAAGGGATACTTGCGTAATTTTCTTCTTCTCGTTCAAAAACAGTGTGTCAAGCGTTTAGTGAAATTGCCCTAATTTGTATAGAGGCGCGACGATCTTGAAGCTCCTTCCGATGAAGACCGTCACCGGAAGAATTATCAGTGCGGAAGCAATCTCCATCACCAAGGCGGCTAAGCTTCTCTCAGATTTCGCTTCCGCCGATAATAACGAAGCCTCTCAAGACGTAAGCGCGTACCTCCAACGCGCCGCCGCTGCTTTCACCGAGCTAAAGAGCATCCACAGAGAAATTAAGTCTTCGACGAAGCCGAGATCCGACATAAGGCGAGACCGGAATCCGACCGGAGAATCCAATAAGGGGATTGATGAAGATTTGGTGGAGAACGGAGAGAAGAATCGTGACCATGATGAGATAAAGGAGGACAAGAAGGAGAAGAAGAAGAAGAAGAAGAAGAAGAAAGAAGAAGATGTTGTTGTTGATGAGAAGGTGAAGGAGAAGTTGGAAGAAGAGGAAAAGAACGAAGAGAGGAAGGAGAAAAAGAAGAAGAAGAAGAGTAAAAAGAATAAGGAAGAAGATGTTGTTGATGAGAATGTGAATGAGAAGTTGGAAGAAGAGGAAAAGAGTGAAGAGAGGAAGGAGAAGAGGAAGAGTGATGGAGAGATTGGTTCTGAGGAGAAGAAGAGCAAGAAAAGGAAGAAATCAAAGGAGATTGATGGTTAAAGTTGGTTAATTTCTAGGGGTTTTAGCTGAAATGGGGAATTTAACAAGTTTTTCAAAGTTTATGGACAAGTGTAGTTAAGAAATTATCACTTGGTGAGGATTTAGATTGAGAAAGATTTGATTTTGGGAACTCTCTGTTATCATTAATGTTATCTGCAATGAAGTTATTGTTGTTTTGATACTGTGATATTGCTCTCTTTCCCCTTTACTTTATTTGGAAGATGCTTGATATATGCGAACCCCTTGCAGCGTTAAGCTGTAATCTGTGTATTGAGATAGTAGAATAAACTAGAAATGTTCTATGTAAACTCGGTTTTGTTTAGGCGTTTGAAAGTCTGGTGCTTGAATCGGCATAAAGGAAGAGAGAATTTGATATCCTGTTCAATTAAATTTGTCCAAGGGACGTGGTCCTCAGTCGTCAGGTATGTAAACGTTACTTGCTTTTTTTGATGTTACGATGCTTTAGGTTCTTGGTTTATCTCATGTACTAACACAACAATTCATTTCATCTGCATTTTCCATGTGAAATTGTCGACAACAGAATGCGAAAGAATTATAAAGTCCATTGATCAGGACAATAGAGGACTTAAATTAGGATATCAACATTTCAGTCTTATTTCCATCCAACAAATCTGGTGTTTTCATCCCTTCAAACATATTTATAACTTCTTTATGATACTGTTTCATACTTATTGATAACAAGACTAAGTTCAAGTTCTCATACTTTCAGCTTATTAATGTCTTTTAATCCCTGATGCAGGATGAGGAAGACTAAGGAGAATGCAGGAGCACACTACAGTGAAATCTCAAACTCTATGGAAACCGTTATTATTCCCATCAACTTTTGAAAGAGTTATCTCATGTGCAAGCGGGGTTTTGGCAGGTGATTTACTGAAACTTGTGTCTGCTTTTTCTTGCAGATTTTGATCCCTAGTGAGTATTTAGGGGAGAAGAGGATAGGTTTTTGTGAAAAGCATGAGCCAGATATAGTTTTAGTTTATGAAAACCAAAGGAAGAGTTAGAAGCTCTCTGATTTTTGTCATTCTTGTTATTGACCAGTTTGTTTCACAATGACCAGCTAGTGAATGATTCTAGAGATATTCCAATTTCTTTCTATGACATTAGATCCAAAAATTACTTCTGATTATGGAGTTTTTTCGTAGCGATTCCATATATGGTCGATGTGATTATGATTCTTCCGAGGTTCAGTTAACTCTCTTCTATTCCATAGATCTTTAAATAGATATTTGGACTAAGAGAGCTGGGATATATGCCCGGAACCGTTTTGGATGTGGAGTCACAAATCTTACGCGTCTTTTTTCGAATAATTAAGTTTTTGGTTCAGTACTAGGTTTGAAACCAGTTTTCTTTCAATTATCAATCAATAACAACGAGATGCTAAGGTAAGTATATGAGAAGTTAATTTGTTCAGAGTTTAATTTAAAATGGTATTACATAGATCTTGACTTACAGAAACAAGGATATACAACAGTCAATCTTAGTACAGTTTTGTATAAGTGAAAAGAAATTGACCTCATGTCAAACTGATAAAATGGCCTTGAGAAAAAAACGAAAAAAAAATGCATGAAGCTTGGAAGAAAGAACAAACAAAAAGAAAAAAGAAAAAAATGACTTGAATCATGAAGCAAGAATTTTCAGCATTTTGGCAAGTCTGCAGGAGGAGGGAGAAGTTTCTGATCAGGCTTGTCTCCATCAAGAACAAGCCAAGCCATCCTCAAACCCCAACTGGTATGTACTTCCAAGTGACAGTGCATGAACCACACTCCTGTTGAACATTGTGTAAACTTGGTTATATAATTTTCTTATTAGATTAGACTAATAAAGCTATATTTCATTTCTTAGGTTTATAATTGTTTCTCTTACCTGGATTATCTGCAAGGAATCGAATAGCAGCCCACCCACCAGATGGCACACCGATTGTGTTCCTCTCTATTGGGTCAACAAGGTTGAAGTTTTTAGGATCCTTGTTCGGGTTGTAATTCCCAAATCCTTGGCCAACGACAAAGAAGTTGAACCCATGAAGGTGAAGAGGATGGCTTTCTGCACCGAGAATGCTAGTGTCCTGCATCACCAGCTCCACACTTGTGTTATAAGGTAGAACCATCAAGTTTGTCCCGTTGCTAACGTTGGTATTGTTCGGTGGAGTGCCTGTGTAGTTAAACGGGACAATGGGACTCCATGGAAATTGTGGGGAATACACTCCATGAGATTGCCCGGAATAGTGAGATTGAAGGAGAGCTTTTGTTGGCATGGTGAAAGAGATGTTACTGATTGAGGCAGCAAACATTGTGGTGTTAGTAGGACCTTGGCATGTCTGGTTATTCTTATGGTTGCATGGGTCTGTTCCCAATCCTACGGTGAAGAAGAACTTCCTATCAACTTTTAAAGGCACATTTGCTGGGAATGTTTTGCTGTTCAGGCTGCGTAGCTTATTGCTAAACTTGGTAGCGAAATTTGTATCGTTTAGAGCAGGAAGAACTGGTTTGAAGAGTCGAAGATTCTTGATCTTTAAGTGAGCATCTTTGGTGTGTTTAGGTGGTTCATATTCTAAGATTCCAGCTACTGTAGAGTTATCGAATGTTCCTTGGCCTGTGGCGTATGGCCTAGCAGTCATGAAGAAGAAGGCGCTCGGGTAACTAGGTTTAGTCTTCAGCAGGATGTTTGTGGTCTGGCCAGGAGCAATTAGGATGGTATCTGTTTCAAATGGCTTGACATAGATCGCATCAGCTTCAACAACCGTAACTGTGTGATTTGCAATGCTGAAAAAGAGCTCGTCATTAAGTGCAGCATTGATTAGCCTGAGAAGGTACGTTTTTCCTGGCTTCACTCTTAGTCTGAATGTATCTGTTTTTACAAAATCGGTAACCAAGGTTATAGATCATGTACTATCAAACCATAAATATATGTAGGAACCCACAATTACCTTTAGCCGAGCAGTTGTATAACGGACCAGGAAGCCCATTAATCGTGTAAGCATCAGAGACATTAGGACCACCTCCTGTTTGAGTTGCTTGGCGAATGATTGCCTCAGTGTCTGCGTTGAACCACTCACCTGAAATTTAACCATAGAAATTTAGTCAATTTTTTTCCAAACTCTCATCAGATTATTCTCAATCTGTTTCTATTGTCCATTGTCCTCACCAAAGATCATGGGAACTTCTTTGTGAGGTTTGGCAAAGGGATAAGGAACACCGCGTTTGGGAAGAATGATAAGCGGACCATAGACTGTTGATCGTAGCCATGAAATATGAGCATGGTACCACAGAGTGCCTCTTTGGCCAGTAATCGTATAGTTATAGACATAGCTTTGTCCCGTCTGAATAGGACATTGGGTTATATAAGCTGGTCCATCAGCCCAACCACTCCGTAATTGCCTAATCCCGTGCCTGATATTTTCACGAATTAAAAGCCAGTTTTTAGTAAACAAAACATTGCTTTTAGTAATACTACAAGTGTTTCAGATTACATACCAATGGATAGAGATGTTGTTTGGCACATTGTTGATGACTTTGATCAGAACCTGGTCACCTTCTCTAGCAATAAGCTTAGGACCTGGAAACTGCCCGTTTACAGAAACAAGGCTCTTCGTATGGCATAGACGAGTCACGTTGTGCATTTTGATCTGCGATAAAAGTAGAAACATCCAAATCTGTTATTTGCAACCTTTTTATATACAATCTCAACATTTACACAGAAGAAACAAATCTTCACGTACGTCCAGCGTATAATGCCTTGTGATCGCAAATGCAGGTTGAAGAAAAAGAAGAACGCAAGACAAAACCGCAAAGAGAAGCTGAAACGCCATTGAGGTGAGCTTTGACCTCGAGGCGTTGATTAGAGAAGGTACGGTTACTGAATACTCTGCCTCTGTTGTATATTTGTTTTGTTTCGCTGTAGGTTGTGAGTTCATTGTTTCAACCTTTAGTGTATATGTAGGAAGGAGAGTTAGGTGTTTGCTTGAGCAGGAAATTATAAATTATTTAGTAAATGTTTATGAAAAAAAAAGCAAAAAGACAATTTTGGTAGAGAAGTTCTCCGTGTAATTGGATACTCTTTGATATTGACTAATTGTTAAAACATATATGAACAGCTAATGCATGAGTGGTGTCAAAGATAAGTCAAAGTCTTTGACCCTCTTTAATCCCTCCAAAACTCTTGTTTCTTTTTCAAGATTATGGCGTAGATTCTAAATATGATATGCAAACTAGCCAAATTATTTCAGTTTCTCAGATATGATAATTCCTCTTCCTATTCTACTATGACAGCTTTGAGTATATTTGACTTGAGAGTGAAAAAGTATGTAACTTGGACAAGATTTGGCAGTTAATAACGTTTGAGTTGATTTCTGGCTAAGTTTTGTCTAGATCCTATAAAAACAACTCTTGGAAACTTTTAGAAGGGTAATTAGGGGTTATGTTTTACTATATGTACATTTCATCATCTTCTTAAGCATTTTTAAGTGATAACTACTTCATTTGTTTTGTTTATTTATTTTTATTTGCAGGTGGATACATTTTAAGGAGATAAATCGATGTTGAGTTAGTCAAAACCATTCGTAAGGTGAAATTACTTGGGGAATAAGCAAAGAGAGGGAGATTGTAGCTATCAGGGAAGGTCACAATTAGGGTTAGATATCAAAATCCATGAAAGGTATGGTCAATATCATGTATTATAAAAACATTGAGGAATCCTCAAATTAAGGTTTGCAGTTTTATTTTCCAAGCAAGTGACCTAACTCCCTTTTAAGTTCGTATCCTCAAAGGCATGCCACTTATACATCCTTCTCGATATTTATGTTTAAAACTATATTCTATGTATTCTAAGTATTCATATTTATTGCTCTTTTTTTTATATATGGAAAATGTCCTTCATAATCTGTAGTTTTTTTATATGTGATCAACATCTGATTATTTTACTGATCACCTCGATCTTTTTTTCTATTACATATTATGTTTATATGGTGTATATATATAACTGTTCTTTTCCTCTGCCATATTTATAATTTTGAGGAAAATTTCGAAGTCAAGTCTATACTCAAAGTATGATCTAGACAAGATTGGTAACAAGTAGGTATCAACTTATCGCAAATATTTGAGGTCGGTAAAATATAGAGGTTTCTTTAGTTTTATTTTTTTAAATAATAAAGAGATGTAAAAATTGAATAATGGTTGAATGAAAAGATCTCGGACATAATGATGAAACACATCATTAGTATGTAGTTCAAATCATTTGTAGTTTTACAATTATGTCTTTAACAATATTTTAGTTAGTAACTCACAATCAGTAACGGTAAATTTAGTTATAGATTATACTATATTTTAACTAGGCAAGTTTTTTTTTCCATGACACGAGAGGTTTATCTTAATCAGGGTTATTCCAAATTATTTGTCCGTGTAATTATCTCAAACATTATTTGAAAACGAAATTCTGATGTCTCTTAACGATTTCAACTAAAAATGTGTAGTTACGTTATATTGAAAACATGAACTTTCGGTATTCAGACTTGAGACCAACTTCAACGATATTTAATGTAGACACTTTCGATTATCTTAATCGTTAAAAACATATGAATATACATCTTAAGTTGAAACCTATTTAGTCTTAAATTTACGGATATTATGTGAATTTTACGACAATCTTAAGAAGAATTGATTGGACTTAAACTAGAACTACATAATGCTAAAACGCATACATTAGACTGACACTATAAATCAATTATCTAAAAGTGTGTTTATACGCGTAAGATATACACAGTATTAGTATTTGAAGAGAGTTTGATTAGATTAAATTTAGGAAGTGTTTTTTTTTGCTAAATAAAATTTAGGAAGTGTTTATACAGGGTTTTTCTTATTTTATGTTTTTTCTCACATATTGTAGTTGCAACAACCCTTGATTTCTAATTAAGGCTCCCACAATATATATAGTATAATATACGTATGTATAGAGATATAACACGTATACTATACAAATATATATATATATACATTAGTGTGGACAGTTACTAGCCACCTTTTAGGTGAATATATAAAGATGGTAATAATTATAAAATTTTCTGAAAACTTTACGAGTTTCACGTATACATATGCATGCGTCAATATCAAGAGTTTATATATTGTATCCTCCAATAATTAGAAGCAACCAAAAATTTGTCTGCCTAATTAGTATCAAGCCATATATGTATACATAGCGTATATAATCAGCTTTCTTATTATTAACCTTTGAAGAGAACTGATCAATTAATGATGATTAATTAAGATGCTTTACCTTAATCGCTAAAGATTAGCCAATCTTCAATAACGTCAAAAAGAAAAAGCAGAGTATAAGTATACCCAAAGAAAATATTGTTGGCACATTTTCTCAATAAGATAAACGTAACCCCTAATTAAGGACTAAAATGAAATTATGTCTTTTATCACTATGGATTTTACGTCTGGAATTGAAATCATCTCTTTATACTAGAATGTAATGATATTAGTTCTAAGCATCAAGGAATATTTTATAAAGTAATACAATTTTCGCAAATGATTGTTATTTTCTGTTTTAATAAATCTTTGAAAATTGATTAGAATCCATGTTATAAAATTGATAACATGAGTATCTCCTGATTCCATACTTAGTAAAATACATATTGCTTAAGAAGTTGGACTCGCCCATATACCTCGCTCTCATATGACCTACTTTACTACACTACTTTCAATGCTTTTTTCTTTGTTTTGCTGACACTCAATTTTTCAATTTTTTTTCTTAAAAAGAATATCAGTATGGGTATTTAAATTCAGTGTTTGCTTGAAGATTGATAGTTTGCGGTTATGCCTTAAGTAGCACTAAACATTGGTTATAAACTTGAGAAAGCTATACCAAAATAACACTGACAAAAAAAAACAATTCTAATAATAAAATGCCATTTCATAATCATAAGCTATACACATCGGATTTAGAGTATTGGTTAAGGAGAAATTAGAAAAACGTCAAATCAAAATTAAAATTGTAAAAATTAATTCAAAGGGTTTTATTTTAGTATTATATATCAGACTATAAAAATGAAAATTTTCACACTATATGTAGAATTTTGTACAAGGCCATGTTAGTTTATATATATGTCGAATTTTTTTAAATATTATATCTCTAAATATATTATATATTACATATATTTGATAAGAGATAATCATAATTGCACGACTGTTTACAACTTTTGCATTTGTATATCAGCTCCGATCCTAAGTTATAGCTATTGTTTTTGAAACATAGTCATCAAGAATTTTATTTAGTAATATTAGTTGATTATATGTACCTTTGTATAATGTATATATTTGTTTCCTTAAAGTGACCAGTGTAAAATAATTGAAAGTATATAGAAAAGAGTTTGTGCATTTGTGAGAGCTTTCTCAGTATCAAATATTTTGACTAGGACAACAAATTTGAAAAAAAAGACAATAAAAACCCACACTTAATATACATTGTTGTAAACAACTGAAGCAAAGTATACTTGACGTTTTCTTAATCAAAATGTTACTATACATTTTTACGGGATTAATTACTTTACATTAAAATCACCAACTAATTACGTACAAACTGCATATGGTCTTTAGACTCTGTACTCCCAATCTGATTAAGCATAATCAAAATCTGTTTCTTCCATATTACTTAAGATTAAGATTAATTTGTGGTTAAAAGTTTTCCTTGTGGAAAGTAAAACGAGTGGACGACTCGAGACTAAACTCCTGACAAAGTTCTTTAAGTGGTCGAACCAGTGTTGGACTTCCACAGTAGAACACACCTGAAAGAATAAACCATACACGTAAGAATTATCGCAAATGTAAACGAAATACTTGAACTATTCTCAAAATGTAAATAGAAAAATGATAGAATTATTTTAAACAATAATTACCTATTCGACAAGCTTCGTGTTTGCTTGACAATTCCGAAAAAACTTTCCTCCAATTAGGTCTTGCGAAATGTGTTCGTATCTGATTTGTATTTTGGATGGTTAAAATAAATAAATTAATTAATTAAGATACTAGTAACTCACTCTTCAAATAACATTTACTTAGAAAACTAAACTCCGAAGCTTAGACCATCATCAACGAAGGTTTCTTCTCTAGTTTAGTTGATGTTTCTTCTCTAGTTTCTAATTATTAAAAAAAATTAAAAAATAAGAAAAAAAGGAGAGAGAGAGAGAGACACAACCGGTTCTAGGTAGAGAGATTCTAGGAGCTTCATTAGAACCCATTTCAACTACATATCTTTGTCCAATTGGTTCAGCTTTATTCTTTATTTTTATATAAAATAATTAGTTTTAAAATAGTTATAATATATTACTATTATATTAACTATATATCTATTTTTTTAGTCCACCGATGCGGATGATTTTACATATGAGCATGCACATTGGTGGGATATATAATTAGAGTATCTAACATATAAAATACTAATATTCTAAATATAATTAAATTAAATAGAAAAATTGAATCAATTATACAAAGACACATAAGCATAAGAGTCTTTTACACTATTGCAAAAGTTTTTAAACGTAGATACTATCTTTCACTCTCTCATTTCTTGTATCATTAATTTTATTTTTCTAATGGTAAGAAACTAGGAAAGAAACTAGAGCATGATTATAGGTTGGTGTTAATTTGGGATGTTAAGTAATTTTTTAATGATAAATTGTGTAGAGTAAAAATTATAACCCCAAAATAAGGTGTTATAAGTGCTAAAATTAACACTTGTTGTTAAGTTTTTAACAACCCAAAATGGTAGCCGCATATTATTATACTTATTTAACTCCACTAACATCCTTCTAAAACCCACCTATAATCATGCTCCAAACTAGATAACACATCTAGACCTAGAATGGAGACTTCTTGTAACGGTTTTGGTGATTAGTTAAAAACAAAATAGAAAAACTTACTCGGCTTTCGGAGACAATGTCAACACCGTTCTTGGCATGTTGAAGTTTCTGAACCATTGCGATTAGGGCAGATCTGGCATCTCCCGCTTCGTACATGCTTGTTAAGTAATTATGCATTTCTATCACATGCTGCCAAGGACAAAACAAAAAAAACAAAAAACACATTAAAAATAGATTTTAAACTATACACAACTTCAATTTCTCGAAATTTTGAAACTAATTAATGTATTTCTTTAGCTCGGTTGCACATTTATGACCTACACTTTTATAAATTGAGAATGATGAATTTATAATATATTCCTTTTACATAATTAATGTAATGAGATGGGTAAACGTACGGTTTTATCATACTCGGCAATGTCATCCATAACTCCCTTGAACCAATCAAAGGAAGCTTGTTCTCTTGTCACCCAAAAAAAATAAGCTCTCTGTGGAAACTTCCGGCCTCCACCACTTACACTATCACCTCCTATGCTCTCTCCTCCGACACTTCCTTCGTACTTTTGTCCCTATAGATATTATCCAACATTCAAAAATTAGATCCCCATTTTGATTCAACCTCAAATATATATAAATATGGACAAAAATGTTATACTGCTTACACTTCTGGGAATCCCGGGTTTTAGATGGTTTAACATGTCTTTCAAGATGCTTATGAATGGAGTTGCCCCAATCCCTAGCCCAACTAGTAAGAGGATATCGAACTTTTGATAATTTTGTGCTGGAGCTCCATACGGTCCTTTGATGAAAATTCTTGGGAATCTGGTACAAAAAAACTTGTTGTAACATATATGCACAATGTTGTTTCTTATAAATTGCGATGTTGAACAATAAAAACTGGTTATATATGAACATTTCTTGCAAAATAACATGCTTTTCTTTAATTTTCCTTAATTTGGTATTTACTTACAAGACTTGTGATTCTTCAATGTGAGGATTCACACCGGCTGCTCTTGTTTCCATCCTCATTAGACTGTTTGGTTTAGGTTTTACAGCTGATTGAGGGGGCTCGCATGTCTACATCCAAGTTAAGAAAATTAAATAATTAAAATTTTAGTTTAACAAACCAACCAGAAAGAAAAATATTATAGCTATAATGGAAATTTTGATTAGAAAAATAATGACTGACTGAAATTACCTTTGCGAACCTGTTCCTAAGTTCAGTTGTCCAATCTCCTAAGGCTCTTATGTGAACACTCAAATAGTCATCTCCTGGTGCAGAAGTTATGGAAAATGGATGCCTAAAAATTGTAATAAAACTATATCAATATCACAATATATATATTTGCCCACAAAAGTTAATTATTGATTTCACGTATTTTAGTTAAGTAATAATACAATGTAGATTACCATTCGAATTTTGAGAGATCAGGGCACTTGACAAACATGTACATGCCACTTTTGTATTTGAACCCGGGAGGTTTGGTCACGTAAAGTGCAAGAACATTGCCCGAGTAAACAATCGCCTGTAAACAAAACAAAGAAGAAAAACAAATAAATATTTCTAGGACAAAAACATAAAAAATAAAGGCAGCCTTCTCCTTGGGAATTCGGACGCATAGAAACTCCCAAACTTTTTTGCTAAAAAAAAAAACAAATCTTGGTTTTACTTAAATAGACAAAACTTTTATACATCCATTTTTAGTTACCTTAATGACATTGACACGATGGCTATGTTCTTGAAGGAGACGTGAGAAAAGCCTCTCAGTTGCGTAGAAAAGCATTGGTACGGCCAAGTACATCCATGTCTGCATTTCAATTTACCGGAGAAAAAATTTCAAGAAAACAAAAATATGTTTCTATATTACAACAAATACAAGAAAAAAAAATTACCGTCTTTTGGTACCAAGGCTTCTCAAAGATAAGATAGTAACCATGTAGGATGAGAAGAACATAAGCAAGAACCAGCAAATGATGAGCATACCAAAACGCATTGAACCCAGCAAGAACGTTAAACGGTTTAGGCAATTTCACTATGTTCCTTCTAAAATAATGCATCGCCAGTGTAAACGAGAATCCCATGAAGAAAATCATTAAAACCCCCGTGATCGACACTGACGTCATCATTAAACCTAGGTAACTCGGTTGCGTGTTCCCCAAGGCAGGTCCGGCGTACTTCAAGAACACGTCGTAAGAGCACGTACTTAACCTAGGGTAGTTACAAAAGATGTGTAGTAGTGTGTGGAGGATGGAATGAAACGCGATGGCAAACGCAATCACTTTGTGGAAGTTTATGTTGTCGTCGAACGGGACCACACGGTTCAAGAACGTTGACCTAAGGATCGTTAGGGTTTTTCTACAAACCGGGACCAAAATCAAAGCCATGTTGAGTTTAAGTGTTTCGGCCGCGCCTTTAGCGGCGCAAACGCAGCGTCCGGTAATGTTGTAGAGAGGGTTTTTCATGAACTCTTCGTACTTCCACATGAATAGATAGACGTTGATGAGGATCCACAACGCGAGGACCCATATTTTCTTCCAATTCTCGTGCATCAATTCCCCCGTTACCGAAATGTACTTGCTCATTGGCGTTCTGTACCGGGCTGGGATCATCGCGCGTGTTAGCGTTTGCGATTTCTTCATCTTCTCCGTATCAGTGTTTGACACCATTCCTGTCAATAGTATTTCTAACTGCCACATCTGCTAGACATAAACTTTATAGTGGTCAGAACATAATCTCTCTCTATATACAGGGTTAAACGGCCATAGGCTCACAACCTCTTAGAATTAAAAAAAAAAAAATTAAACCTCTATGTATCCATTGTGATCGGGATCAAGTTCTTCCATGATTAAAGAGGCATAAGCTGCAGCATTCTTTTTGAGATTCCCGAGGCGGTTCGCGGCCGCGCTCAAGACTATAACCTCTTTCACTTCCTCTTCCGTGAGCTTACCATCTCCGTTCTTGTCACACCTAGTTAACAACCACATGCCACAATGGTTAAACTAATTATTGCATTAATTTGGATTGTATATATTATACATGCGATGTTATAAAAACGTATAATATAAAGTAATTAATAATATAAAGTAATTACATGTCGAAGAAGATTTGGAGACGACAATCGAGGTCTTTCTTGATCATGTCTTCCCAAAACAGCTTGAGTTGTTCTTTGTCGATACCATTTTCTGTCTCTATTTGTCTTCTTCGACCTAATGCCTCGTAAACTTCGGACGCAAACTCCATTGTATCTCCCATTCCTACCAATATGCTATTGACGTCAAATTTTCTTTCCAAACAAAAAAATTGAATTTACATCGTTAGTTATTGTATGTGGATTCATATTTCTGATAATAATCCAACTTGAAGATATCCGTTTCAAAAAGAAAGATTGTTTAAAAAAACATAAGATGAGTATTTATGTTTTCGCTATAGATATCAATCTTTTGATCATCGCGCGACAAGTTATGGATCATATAAATCCATGAGTATTAATCAGAGTAACGAATAGAAGTGGTTCAAAAGAATAATTTGCATAGCCTACTGTATCTTAGTAATTTTTTTTTTTTGTTAAATACCAATGCAGACGCCGAACTTCTCTTTAGGCAACTTTCCATCAACAGAAAATTGATTAAACCGGTTCTCGATCGATCTCCATGCATCCCGTTCTCGTCCCGTGACTGTACGATCAAGAAACCGTAAGCTCTGGAGTCCCCTAGCGGCACTAGATGTTGTCCTTTCCACTCTTTGTGGGCCCACCTTCTTTGTGGGGACGGGAGGCCCCAGGTTCCCGCTTTTCCTTGTGCTGGGAGACCCGAGATTTCCGCTCTTTCTCCAGTTCGAAACGCTCAACGTGCGGATTATCGATCCCACGCCAAGGTTTCTTGATGCGTTCCTTTTATGACCACCTTCGTTCTTGTTCGGGTTAATGTCGGGTTCTTTGGACGAGCTATCGCCCATTGAATCGATCTCTACACTCTCTAACATCCATTTTGTCGAATCCTCGCTAGGACTAGGACTATTATTTTTCATAGTTTTATTCTTTCTCCTGCACCGATAATTGATTGAAGAATCGTCGGGGAGATCTTATAATTCTATTTCGTTTTCCTATTAGATTGTTTGGTTGTTTTCTTTTCGTGTTTGATCAAATTATTTGATTAGGAGAAAAAGTAGGAGGAGAGGCATTTTGTGTCGTTTGTAACATTTTTTGTTTAGTATATTTAGTTGAGAAGCGAGACGCATGCATGAAGAGTTTACTAAAAATAGAAATTTTAAAGGAAAGGATTCTTTTGAGGTCAAACACACACGGACTAATCAAAGACCTATAAAAAGAAACAAATTGCTCAATTTGACTTGGTACTAATAAGAATATTAAACCGCCGAGGGGCGGTTAATAATAAGATTAGCAAAATATATTTATGTTTTCTTGTTATTAAGAAAAATATTGAAGGAAGTGTTTTGCTTTGACCAAAACATAAAAACTTTCTACATATTTTATATTCAAATTAGATTATGCATAAATGGACGGAGGATGATAATTTTGGATTTTAGAAACTTCAACGAATGGCAAAAGATATCAATATCATGTTATACAAATACCATTTTAAAACCATTGCACTAAAGTTGATAATGCTAAACTTAAAGAATTAAAGAACGGCTTTTCTTTATTGATTTCGAGACTCCCTCAAAACTAAATCTCTTTCTTGAGTGTTATGGAACATCTCTCCATTAAACTCTTTTATATAGAATCCAACTACTATTAATTCTATATGGATTTATGACAAGAAAAGGATAACTCCTATTTCTAATAAAACTCCTCTTTTACTTCAAAATAGCTTGTTTCTTTTTCCTATCAAGAGATAGCTTCTTCCTCAAGCTTTGGAATTTCCAACACTTGAACTCCGGGAAACTCAACCGCTTGAACTTTGATGAAATTTCTCATTTCCTTGAACTTGATCCTTGCTAACGGCTTAGTGAGAATGTTCGCCTTCTGTTCCGTACATGCTACGTGCTCCACTTCAATCTGCTCATTCTCTACGCATTCACGGATGAAATGATACTTTTTGAGAATGTGTTTACTCCTTCCATGAAACACCGGGTTCTTGGTCAAGGCTATGGCTGACTTGTTGTCGATTCTTAGTGTGATGTTCTCATCCAAACGTTGTATCTCCTTCAACAACTCTTTAAGCCATATAGCTTGTTTTGCAGCTTCCGTAGCTGCCATAAATTCGGCTTCACAGGAGGAGAGAGCAGCTTTAGGCTGCTTCTGCGATGTCCAAGTGGTCGGCGATGATCCCAAGTAAAATATATATCCCGACGTGCTTCTTCCATCATCGACATCGATGTTGTGACTACTATCACTATAACCGATGATATCTCTTGATCTGTTTCTCTTGAAAAACAAACCCATGTTTGTAGTTCCTCTTACGTATCTTAGAACAGGTTTCATAGCTTGGCCATGCGACTCTCTTGGGCTGTGCATATAGCGACTTAGGACTCCCACTGATAACGCTAAGTCCGGTCTTGTGTGAACAAGGTATCTTAAATAGCCCACTGCCCTTCTATACTCCGTTGCACTGATCTCTTGTTCATCTTCTGCTTTTGATATCTTCAAATTTGACTCCATTGGTACATGAGTTGAATTGCATGTTTCCATCTTAGTATCCAAGAGATTCCTTTAGCGTATCCTTCTTTCTTAATTCTGATCCCATCGTCTCCTTGAATCACTTCTATACCAAGATAGTACGTTAGCTTCCCACGATCCGACATCTCGAACTTCTTTGACATATCTTCTTTGAACAGATCAATAATTTTCTGTGAAGATCTTGTCACGAAAAGATAATCAACATAGATCGCAATTATCAAGAAATCCCTTTTGTTTCTCTCAAGAGATAAACAGACGTTTTCTTCAAGCATCTCTCAAAGCTCATGCTCTTTAGAACGTGATTGAGTTTGAGATTCCATGCTCTAGGAGCTTGGTGTAGACCATATAAAGCTTTTATAAAGTCTATATACTCGATCCTCTTTTCCTTTCTTCATAAAACCCTCTGGTTGGTTTACATAAACCTCCTCGCTTAGATCACCGTTCAAGAAAGCCGTCTTAACGTCTAGATGATGAATCTCCCAACCTCTTGTTGCCCCAAAAGCTATGAGTAGCCGTATAGCTTCGATTCTTGCTACTGGTGCAAACGCATCTTCGAAATCTACTCCTTGTTTTTGTACATAACCTTTTGCCACAAGTCTTGCTTTATGTTTATTTACTGGGCCATCTACTTTCCTCTTGAGCTTAAAGATCCATCTTAGCCCTATTGTTTTCACACCAGCTGGTTTCTCAATGAGCTCCCATGTGTTGTTCCATACAATATAGTCTAGCTCACTTTCCATTGCATCAATCCATTCTTTTGGGCTCGCCTCTTCAAAATACCTTTCCGGTTCTCCATCTACTGTGAGTAGAAGCTTTACTATGAGTAGAAGCCTTTCACTTTCAAGGTTAGCTAACAATACATAATCATCACGGTATCTCGGCTTAGATATCATGTAAACATATCTAGTCACCACATGTTGAGGCTCGACTTCATTCTGATTATCATTTACTTCCTCTTCCTCTTTTTGGTAGATATGATCTTGATTGTTGGTTTTCTCACCTTTGTCTTCTATAGGATCGTAGTTCGGTAAAGTGAACGTCCCCGGTTCTCCATCGATTTCTATTGTTAATGATGTCCAATCCCATGCCTTTTTCTCATCAAAGACTACGTCTCTACTAACAATAATCTTTCTTGTAAGCAGATCGTAGAGCCTATAAGCTTTGGTAGGGGTGTCAAAATTGGGTAACCCGACCCAAACCCACATGGATTTGAGGTTTTAGTGGGCGGGTTTGACCAAATCTATTTATTATATGGGTATAATTTATCTACCCACACCCATTTATATAAAACTCATTGGGTTAATGAGTTAAATGGGTACCCATGTATATATTGAACTATAGAATATAAACTTATTAAAAACCAACACATTCCATATTATTGTAAATCCAACAAAAATTTTCAACTTGAAAAAGAAAGAAACTAAATTAAAATGTCTACATATCTTAAAATAATATTGTAAAACCAGAAAATCAATAAAATAGAAAAACTAATAAAACCAATAAAACTAAACATTAATTTAAAAAAAAACATTTCAATCTTTGTTGGGTTCTTCTGCTTCCTCGGATCCATCATCACCTTCAATCTCTACAAATAATAAGAAAAGTATATTACCAACTTGGATAATTTAATAACTAGTATTAAAATTAGTAACTGTAAATGATAACTTTACCTTTTTCATCACTTGCAAAACCAAATAACCATGATCTCGTACAAAGTAAAGCCTGGACATGTTTCGAAAGAAGTCTACTCCGGTATTTGTTTAGAACACGAAAACTAATACTAAAAGATGATTCTGAAAACCGAAAACTCTAATTTTTGTATACAAAAAAAAATCGAAAACCCTAGAACGGCTTTTCAAAAAAATAAAAATAAAAAAATAAAAAAATATATATATATATTAATTATTTTTAATTTTATGTTAAACCCATGGGTAACTCATAACCCTAATGGGTTATACCCATTAAACCCATGAACCCATTAGGGTAACCCAATATAACCCATTTATTTATATGGGTAAAAAAATATAATCCAAACCCGCTAAAATCGTGGACGGGTTCGGGTAACCCATGAGTAGTGACCCATTTTGACACCCTAAGCTTTGGAACCCAGCTCAGTACTAAGATTAATCACACTCTTTGATCTATCTTCTAGTTTCTAGAGATAAGGACCAATCACCTTTGTATAAGCGACACAACCAAAAATCCTCAAGTGCTCGATGTTTAGTTTTTTCGCATGAGACTTCCATAAGGCGTTTGATTCTCCAATGCCTTTGTAGAAACTCGGTTTATTATGTAAGTAGAATGACGTACAGCTTCTCCCCACAATATGTTCGGAATCTTCATCCCCTTAACTTTGCTTCTTGTCATCTCCATCAAGGTTCTATTCCTTTTTTCTACCACACCGTTCTGTTGTGGTGTGTAAGGTGTCGTTAGATGCCTTGAGGTTCCATTCTCTGTGCAGAATATATTGAAATTTTGAGTCAAACTCTCCTCCTCTATCGGTACGAAAAGTTTTTATTGTCTCGCCCATTTGCTTATCGACAAACTCCTTAAACTTTTTGAATTGATCGACGCTTCACTCTTCTCCTTAAGTAGTACCGTCCACATATATCTTGAGAAATCGTCGATAAAAACAAAAACATACCGATTGTTTGCTGGTGTTGGTGGAGAAATTGGTCCACACAAGTCTCCATAAACCAATACCAATGCTTGTGATGCACAAAAACATGTTTTGGTTGGAAACAAGTTTCTTGATTCCTTACCGGCTAAGCACGCATCACATATACACTTTTCATGCACCGTATGCGGCATTCCTATGGTCATATCATTCTTAACCATGTTGTTTAGTACGACAATACTGAAACAACCAACACTTTTTTAAAAAAATAATTAATTAACCCGAATTTATTATTCCAATAAATAATAATTCGCAACTGCTAACCAGCAATATCAAACTCAACGGAAAACAACAATTCAATAAAACTATTTAAACCAATAAAACAATTTAATTCCAATAAATCAACCAACTCAATTCAAATTCAGGATTCTAAACAAATAAAACTAGCAACATAAACATCAGGTTCACTAGACAACACAATAAAAAAAATCCCTATCATCCTCCTCATCTTGCCATGATTCCGCGATCACACTTTTTCTTTACCTCCCACACATGGGAAAAAGAGTTGCGTAAGTATTTCATAAATAATTAGTGAGATGGTCTTTCCGCCCACTGGCATAACAAGCATGCTCTGGTAAAACCAATAACAACATCAACCAGAACAAAACATCACACAAATCCATACAACACATTGCAGACCCCGAAGGATCATCAGAACCTCGTGTCGTGCGACACCAGAAAGGTGTCGATCAACACGACCAAAGTGCTCATGTCGAGCGACACCCATATGGTGTCACTCGACACGACAACAGCACTCGTGCCGCTCGACACCCTCCTGGTGTCGATCGACATGCCTCTGGGTTGCACCGAAATCGTGATCATCCTCTCTGGTCACGATTACGGTGAACATGAGTCGCAAACCTGCTCTAGAAACACAAGAAAACAATGCATACAATCCATAGCAACCATCACAATCATCATCACACGCAATTACACACAAATCATTCACAAAACGCATCTGAATTGCCATCATCGCCTAGAAACCGTGGTCACAACTCACCTTGGTTTCAAGGACTGATTGATTCGGATTAAAATAAAAAGGAAAACACGATCACAGCCCTACAAGGCTTCTCACAAACAGAAAAATGTCTAAACACAACGAACAACGATCCCTATGCCTCTAGAACTCAAGGAAAACGATTTTTAAGAGATTTCTTTACAACAATCCTCAATAACACGAATTCACTCTCTTTTCCTTCTACCTCTCGCTGCCACAAACCCCAAACGACTTATAAACACGAGCCCTAGGGTTCAATCCCTTAAATCGAGCCAAACTGTGATTAAAAATCTAATTATCCTGATTATCACAATCCTTCATGTCGATCGACACACTCTCTGTGTCGCTCGACACGACCACCAAAAATCGACTTTTTGGTTCGCGGATGTTACAATTCTCTCCTACTAATCTGGATTCGACCTTGAATCCAGCATAAAATGTCTATCACCGACCAAGAACCTGGCCAAACTGGCCAGTACCACTAGAGATCCTCACCTGATCCCAAAGGCTCACCTCCAACCTCCTATTTATACACGCGTTCCTAGACATTTATTACCTTTAACTCATTATCACACACACTCACTCTCAGGAACACATCCTTCGAGCATATGCCAACCAAGGAAACCACCGTCCCCTCGAGAGAACCATTTCTCTCTGTACTTATACTGGAAACCACTATCCCAAATAAGCACATAGGGAAACCACTGTACCCTAGAGAGAACCACCGTCTCTGAGTACGTACACTGGAAACCTCTGTCCCAAGTAAGTACTTTAGAGAACCACCGACTCCGAATAATGAGTTACTAGCAATAAATTCTAGAAAGCCTATAAATATCCAAGATTAGACTGCCTCATGTGATCATGCTTGATATTCCCTCGCCTGGAATATTCACAATATAAATATAATATAAGAAAACACAATCTTATAACACATAAATATAAGGAATCACCATTTATAAATCTCCAAAAGTATAAATCGTTACAAGAAAATAAAAAATACAAGAACAAAACATAATAGCCACATGCTACAACACCAAAACTAGTACCACAAAGATACAAGTAAACCTCAAACTGTGACCTGCTTGTCGAACCACTTCCTGAACTTTAACTTTATCTTTTCCTCTGGCTCCCAAGTCTCCTCCTCTGTACCGGCACAATCACACAAGACTCTCAGCAACATTATCCTTTTACAATGCAGAACCTTGACTCTCCTCTCAAGAATCCTCACAGGTCTCACCGCCACAGATAAATTTGGCTGCAGATCCTCCGCAATCTTAGCCACCAACTCCTCTGAATCATGCAGGCACTTCCTCAACATCGACACATGAAAACCTTATGAAATACCTTCATGATTGGTGGTAACTCTAACCGGAACGCCACCGGTCCAACTCTAAACACTACTGAGAACAGGCCCATAAACCTTGAACTCAGCTTGTTCTTAGAAATAGATCTATTGGGGCCTCTCAACATGATCATCTTGAGACATACTTTATCCCCGACCGTAAACTTCAACTCTCTCCTCCTCTTATCAGCATAAATCCTCTGTTGATCCTTCATGTTCAACTTTAGGACACGGATCTTCTCCGTCGTCTCCTGAACAAAATTCGTACCAAAAATACTCCTCTCCCCCACTTGGTTTAGTTATATGTGATGTGTAGAAGTTTTAACCCAAAATAAAATCTGCAAGCGCACAGACAATTGCAGTAGTATAAGGGGTATCGAATCCACAGGGACCAAGGTTACACTATGAAATTACGAGATTTTAATTTAAAGCTAAGGTAAAGTATGAGTTGGTGAATTGTAGTGAAACAAGAAACGGAACAGCAAATTAAACGATACGAGACTCAATAAAGAAAGGCACTAGATCAAGGTCATTCGACGGTGATTTCGAATTGAGGACTGAGCATCTATTCAGGATTCAATTTAAGTGCGGTCTAGAACTCAAACAAGAATGTAATATTGCCTCACTGTCGTGATGCATCAATATCTTTATCTAACATCCTAAATGCCTAAACTGTCGTTTGGATCCAGTGATGAAGACAAGCAGTAATGAATTGGTTCGAATTGTTCACAATTGATGGTAACAATCAACTGTCGTTGGTTACACACCAATTGCTCACCAATGGGTTATCTAGCAACCTAGAGCACTTTCGTGAATAAGTTCAACTCGAAATCAGAGATTAGGTGTACAGGCTAACCTAAGCGTTATGAATCCCAATTGATGAAGATGAATGATAATCTATCCTATTTGGCTCAGTCACTAATCAATCCTAAATCACCATTGAAATCCCTCAATCTAGCTAGAGGACTACTCGAACATAGAGAATGAAATCGCAGCAATCAACGAGATAGAATTCATAATGATAAATGGAAAAGATAAGGAATTAGAATTCTTCTCAATGGGTGTTGTGAATTTATCCTCCAATTGTTACAAGCAAATCCAAAAGGAATTAATGAGGAATAGTTTTAAGGGTTGAGGAACCCAGCAAATCTCCAAGAAAACGTAAAAAGAACTGTTTTAGAAAAATGTTTCTGAACCCTGTTTTCAGAGGTGGCTACCTCTTATTTATAGAGAAAAATAGGTTAAAATCGGATCAGGCATGGGACCGGTGGGTCTGTCTTCAGGTGGTTACGATCTTTGAGCGTGGATCGGTCGGTCTCCTCACGTGGACCGGTCGGTCCGCTTTCCAGAGAGTTACGGCTTCTTTGATTCTTCGAGTGAGCAGGTGCTCGATCCAAACCGAGCAGGTGCTCGATTATGAAAATCACCATCTTTTCTCCAGATTCGTCCATTTAGCTCCAATGACCGCCACTGACTCCAATCCATGCTTGAAGGCCTCCTAGAACCTGAAAAGACACAAAAGGAACTAGAAAGAACCAAAAAGACTAAAGAAGCAATACGTAAAAGAGACCAAAATACTAATATATCAATTCCCCCGGACTTAGATCTTTGTTTGTCCTCAAACAAATTCAGAAATAAGTAAAGGAGAAAGATTTGAAAACGCGGGAACTCTTTTATCCTCAGTGAACCGAATAACCTTTCAATCTGCAGACCACATAATCCAAATTACGAATAGCAAAGCTTTACCAGAACAGCCTCAACACATTTCTCCTCCAAGCCATTTCCCAAACACAAACTCAACGCATTTAAAGTACGCATGAGGATCTCGCTAAAGGCACACTCTTAGGGAAGACGGCGCTAAGGGTTTAACGGCCATTTAGAGGTGGAGTTCAAGGTGTTTAGAGTGTTTGAGGATTACCCGATGTTTCGTAGAGGATGCAGGATATCGCACAAAATTGCAAGAGAGAATGAGTACGTTGATATCCACATTCTCTAAACCACTCTTTCTTCTCCAAAACTCTCTGTCGTCTCATTCGGCTAATCATCCACCTTGGGTATACTCGCTGTGTAGAGAGACACTTTTTCCATTTTACAGAATAACCACTTCTCTTCATCATCGTTTTTTTTTTTTTTTTTTTTTTTGAATTAATAATGATGATGAAGAGGGATATACATTACAAGTGTGTGTCTCTCAAACACGAATATAAATAGGAGTGTTGTACGTACCCAAGTGGAGCTCATTATTGCTGTCCCTTCCTTAGTTATTAAATCATCTTTCAAAACCGAGCAGGTGCTCAATTATGAGTGAGCAGGTGCTCGTTCTTCTGAAATCTTCTGAAAGAGTGATTTAGATGCAGTGTCGACTCGATTTTCTCCGGCCCTTTTGCGCATATGCTGCGCATGTGACAATGAAGTAACAAGAATGCAAGGAGTTTGAAAAGAGGTAATGGTTAAGGAGGGTAATAGCTAAAAATGAGCTAGCTATTCAGGAACAACAAGAGCGGTAAAAAGAATAAGGAGTCCTGAATATGGTTCGTTTCCCTAATCTAGTGCCAGTAACGAGAGGAAATTTGGTCAATCTGAAACCTGGAAGATAGTGCGTCGAAGTGTCCCAGCTATTCCTTGTACCCATGCTATGTAAAAATGGTCACTAGAGAGAAGGTTAATCATAGATAGTTCAAATATCATCATAAGATAAAGTCCTAATTCCCTACAAAGTTTTGACATAAAAATAAAAATACAAACTCAAAAGCAAGACCGCTCCCCCGGACTTAAATCACACCGTCTCCGGTGTGAAAAAGTTCAAGAGATTGGAGACTCAATAAAAACAGAAACAAATATGGAATAATACAATGATGAAAGAAGGGTGAAAAAAAATATCACCGAGTAGAAGTTCGTCATCAGAACTCTGGAGACTCCTCAGAATCCATTGTATCCTCGGAGTCAGCTGCGTCATCATCTGATCTCAGCTCAGTGGAAGGTCCAGCAGGCGGAGGCATGTGACTTCCAGCAAAGTCTGATCCTCGGACCGCATCTGTGCTCCGTGAACAAGAAATGGCACTCCAAATGTTAGACAACATGTTATGGAGTTTCTGAAAACTCCTGTACTGCCAATCAGTGCGCTCTGGTGCGGTCCAAGTCTCTCGAGGCGGAGAGATGGCGAACTGGTTCTCGTACGGTGGAAACTGGAACCTCGTCTCTGGGTTGGCGGGAATACTACTAGGACCTGCATAGTCTGAATCTCGTCCGATGTGGCGGCGCTTCCTGTGCTGCATTGGAACAACTGGATCGGTATCCTGAGGTGCGATTGGTGGCAAGAATCGCACATTATCTATGGTGGTGAGAGGCACATGCTCACTAGGTAGCGCAATGGACTGCGGGTTTCCAGCCAAGTCAGTGTATTGCCATCTATCCGCAACTAACCATCGGCTCTGAATGAGGTGTTGCACATCCAAGAGTGCAGGTGCTGGGATTACCTCGGTGCCTACAAAATCAATCCCGTGGTGGATAAAAATTGGAGTTAAAAGACTTCCACAAACCTCTTGCTTCTTCTTTCCCGGTCTTCCGAGAGCCCTAAATTTCCTCTCCGTCAGGAAATGTGCAAATACCGCTCCAAAGTTAGTGCGCTGATCGCTAGGATACTCGTTGTAAATCTCTGATACTAAATCTGGCATCCCGAAATGCAGTAAGACTAACTCATCAAGACGCAGAGCTCCCGGTTCCTCCTTGCAGAACATAGTAGTGCTTAGAGCCTTGGCGACGATACGGATGATCGGGTTCCTGATCAGAGTGAGCTTCATGCTGCGCGATGCTGCAGGACCCGAACCGATCAAGTGCCACAGTCGATCGATCTCACGGAAACCATGACGATCAGGGAATTCCAGACGTTGAGAATATTCATCAAAACCATATAATCTACACAATCTTGTGAGCGAAATCTTGTATGAAGTCCCATTGATCTTATACCATAGGCGACCATGCTCGGCTCTTCTGTGATCATCCGATGGGTAATAAACCTCACAGGAGGCAAGGAACTGTCGTACTAATTCAGGATAGAGAGGATATTGGTGTGTAGCCATGGTTCCAAAACCCATACGATTGAGAAAGTCTATCACTTCATCCAACATACCATATTTCTGCAGCATCTCACGACATATAACTCTAGTTGGCAATATCTCAACATTGAGAAGACCATTGTAACAGATGCTGTTGTACTTAACCCAACCGTCTTCTTCTTGCTTGTTCACATACGATGGTTCTTTAACTAAACCCTTCCGTTCTAATCTAGGGTGTATATCTATTCCGGGGAAGGGAGTACCGTTTCTTCTTGGCCATTGAGCATTTGAATTGCGCGAACTGTGCGATCGACGCGGAGGGTCCGGTTGAGAAGAGGTCGCTTTTTCTTTAGCTTTTTCCGCTCTCGTCAAGCGTCTTTGTTTATCGTGAACGAGATTCGTTCGTTGCTCGTCTTCTTCATTCGGGTCAATTTCGGGTGGTGGAGGTGCAGCACGCGGATCCATTACGCGAACCATGGCTGCAAAACGAACCACTTTAGAGTGAAAAAAAATCGAATTGAACTTCAAAATCCAAAGAGAACATAACCCAAACCCGGAATTTTCTCAAAATGACAACTTCATACCTTGGTAATCGAACGAATTGATGCAATAATCAGAATAAGCGTGTAAAATTGAGTGGAGTAGAGCCAAAAATCGTCAAAAACGAATGAGAAATCAAAAACTTAAGGTTTGAAGAAGTTGTGAAGAAAATCTCCAAGAGCACAAAGAAGAAGGGGAGAATTCGGCGGTTTTGATCGGTGAAAGGGGTCGGGGTCATGGTTTTTCAGTTTATAGGGTTAAAAACCGGTTCAAAACAAGTGAACCAAACCGGTTTTTACCGAAAATCGAAAGAATTTTTACTTACCTGGGTGCGGGACCGACCGGTCCTGATACTAGATCGGTCGGTCTTGTCTACACGGATCGATTTGTTTAATTCGGATCGACCGATCGGTAAATAGGACCGACCGGTCCCATTTCCAGAGACATTTGGCTCTTCGGGTGAGACGACGGGATCGACCGGTCGGCATATGGGACCGACCGGTCTTGTTTCCAGAGACCTGGCCATTCTTGTGAGACGAACAAGATCGACCGGTCCTGAGATAGACCGACTGGTCTGATCGTCTGAGTCCCAATCCAACGAGTTGTGGCGACAATTCTGAGGAAAAATAAAGAAAAAACAAAAAAGGTAAAATTGAAAAACCAAAAATGAAAGAAAGTATGTACACTTACCGGTGGGTTGCCTCCCACCAAGCGCTTGTTTAACGTCGTTTAGCTTGACGTGTGTTTCCGTTTTAGGCTTAAGACGAATCCATATGAGGATTAGAGACCTTCTTGTCCGGATCAGGGCTCGGTTGAGGTGGGTTGAGGCATGGTCCATTTGCTCCTTGACCACTCACATTCAGTTGTATAACCTTGCTCATCATACTAGCCATAGCTGCTTGACCTTTCTCTTTAAACTCCGGAGTGATGATGGCCTTAACCTTAGAGAAAGGCTTAGACATACTCTTGCTCTGCACTTTATACTCGATCGTGTTCCCAACACATCTCTGTGGTGTCAAGGTTACAGGCGAACTTGTACCATTCTTCTCTTGATTTACTATGTCCCGCTTGTTAATCTTTTTGGGCTTCCATGTTACATTGTCTATGGCAACACAAGAGCCATACTTACCGCTATCTCTGTCCGATATGGCATTGTAGGAGACTTTCTTGTCGACGTTAGCGAAGACTATTTTTTTGTTCGGTAAGTCCACAACCGCTCCTACTGTTGCAAGGAAAGGCCTTCCTAAGATCAAGGGCACGTGTGAACCATTGTTCATCTCCACAACTTGGAAATCAGTCGGGATCAAGCAATCCCCAATCTGGATATTCAAATCCTCAATGAACCCTTTTGAAGTTGTCACCGAGGCATTCGCCAACCTTATAGACATTGGAGAAGGCTTTATACCAACAATGCCCAACGATTTTGTAATAGCCCTTGACATGAGGTTAACACTAGACCCGGAGTCACACAGAGAATCTTCAAAGTTGATTCCGAAGATGAGACATGGGACAACAAACTTTCCTGGATCTTCAACCTTTGGCAATCTCTTCAATGGTGGTCGTGCTGCATTACTCCTCGCCATTTTCTCAGGAATATCTAGTTTCTCCAAATTGATTGAATCTCTCTGATCTCTAGGTGAAACTGGGTAGGGGATTGGGGGTTCATAGATACGCGACTGAATCTTGTTAACAAGTTCGTTCGGTTGAAGCACCGTAGAAGAAGGTCCAACAACCTCTTCATCCTTTTTCGGTGGGAATATCTTTTCCTTACCAAGCGTGATGGCATCCACAGGCTCCCTAGTGTTTACAACCGGTTTGCTTGGGAGGATTCCTTGTATATTCTTGACTGCATCGGCGGTGTGAGCGACTATAATATCAAGCTCCTTTGCATGAGCGTATATAGCTTCAAACTTACTGTTGAGATCATTGTACATGCTATCCACCTTGACATTGATCTCACTAGCGTATTTCTGCTGACCGAGTAAAAGCAAATGCATAAGAGATTTCAGCTCGTCTTGAGAATTAGATGCATAGGATTGAGAGCTCTGATTCTGCACATAGTCTTCGCCTACGTAGTTCACCTCAGCATGCTGTTCATCTCCTTTGTCCTCACAAAGCTCAACACTTTTCTGATTTCTCTTCAGGAGCATGTTCACCTTTTCTGTACGCTCGTCTATCCTTAGTGACTCAACTCTTCTTACAGGTGTAAGGTCGTCATGATTGTGGCAACGATTCCTGGAACTTGCAGCCAAGTTCTCTATCAATTCATATGCTCCTTCCCTGGTTTTGGTCATAAAATCACCATTACTCGCAGCGTTCATAGTGTTCCTACAATCCCGCTCAACACCATTATAGAAGACGCCAAGCATACTCTCATCAGTAAATCCATGGTGTGGACATTCCCTCTTGTACTCCTTGAAACGTTCCCATGCCTCACAAAAGGATTCTCCTGAATGTTGCTGAAATGTGGAGATCTTGTTCCTTATACTAGCGGTCATGGTTTTAGTATAGAAGTGGTCCAAGAACCCCAAACGACTTATAAACACGAGCCCTAGGGTTCAATCCCTTAAATCGAGCCAAACTGTGATTAAAAATCTAATTATCCTGATTATCACAATCCTTCATGTCGATCGACACACTCTCTGTGTCGCTCGACACGACCACCAAAAATCGACTTTTTGGTTCGCGGATGTTACAATTCTCTCCTACTAATCTGGATTCGACCTTGAATCCAGCATAAAATGTCTATCACCGACCAAGAACCTGGCCAAACTGGCCAGTACCACTAGAGATCCTCACCTGATCCCAAAGGCTCACCTCCAACCTCCTATTTATACACGCGTTCCTAGACATTTATTACCCTTAACTCATTATCACACACACTCACTCTCAGGAACACATCCTTCGAGCATATGCCAACCAAGGAAACCACCGTCCCCTCGAGAGAACCATTTCTCTCTGTACTTATACTGGAAACCACTATCCCAAATAAGCACATAGGGAAACCACTGTACCCTAGAGAGAACCACCGTCTCTGAGTACGTACACTGGAAACCTCTGTCCCAAGTAAGTACTTTAGAGAACCACCGACTCCGAATAATGAGTTACTAGCAATAAATTCTAGAAAGCCTATAAATATCCAAGATTAGACTGCCTCATGTGATCATGCTTGATATTCCCTCGCCTGGAATATTCACAATATAAATATAATATAAGAAAACACAATCTTATAACACATAAATATAAGGAATCACCATTTATAAATCTCCAAAAGTATAAATCGTTACAAGAAAATAAAAAATACAAGAACAAAACATAATAGCCACATGCTACAACACCAAAACTAGTACCACAAAGATACAAGTAAACCTCAAACTGTGACCTGCTTGTCGAACCACTTCCTGAACTTTAACTTTATCTTTTCCTCTGGCTCCCAAGTCTCCTCCTCTGTACCGGCACAATCACACAAGACTCTCAGCAACATTATCCTTTTACAATGCAGAACCTTGACTCTCCTCTCAAGAATCCTCACAGGTCTCACCGCCACAGATAAATTTGGCTGCAGATCCTCCGCAATCTTAGCCACCAACTCCTCTGAATCATGCAGGCACTTCCTCAACATCGACACATGAAAACCTTATGAAATACCTTCATGATTGGTGGTAACTCTAACCGGAACGCCACCGGTCCAACTCTAAACACTACTGAGAACAGGCCCATAAACCTTGAACTCAGCTTGTTCTTAGAAATAGATCTATTGGGGCCTCTCAACATGATCATCTTGAGACATACTTTATCCCCGACCGTAAACTTCAACTCTCTCCTCCTCTTATCAGCATAAATCCTCTGTTGATCCTTCATGTTCAACTTTAGGACACGGATCTTCTCCGTCGTCTCCTGAACAAAATTCGTACCAAAAATACTCCTCTCCCCCACTTGGTTTAGTTATATGTGATGTGTAGAAGTTTTAACCCAAAATAAAATCTGCAAGCGCACAGACAATTGCAGTAGTATAAGGGGTATCGAATCCACAGGGACCAAGGTTACACTATGAAATTACGAGATTTTAATTTAAAGCTAAGGTAAAGTATGAGTTGGTGAATTGTAGTGAAACAAGAAACGGAACAGCAAATTAAACGATACGAGACTCAATAAAGAAAGGCACTAGATCAAGGTCATTCGACGGTGATTTCGAATTGAGGACTGAGCATCTATTCAGGATTCAATTTAAGTGCGGTCTAGAACTCAAACAAGAATGTAATATTGCCTCACTGTCGTGATGCATCAATATCTTTATCTAACATCCTAAATGCCTAAACTGTCGTTTGGATCCAGTGATGAAGACAAGCAGTAATGAATTGGTTCGAATTGTTCACAATTGATGGTAACAATCAACTGTCGTTGGTTACACACCAATTGCTCACCAATGGGTTATCTAGCAACCTAGAGCACTTTCGTGAATAAGTTCAACTCGAAATCAGAGATTAGGTGTACAGGCTAACCTAAGCGTTATGAATCCCAATTGATGAAGATGAATGATAATCTATCCTATTTGGCTCAGTCACTAATCAATCCTAAATCACCATTGAAATCCCTCAATCTAGCTAGAGGACTACTCGAACATAGAGAATGAAATCGCAGCAATCAACGAGATAGAATTCATAATGATAAATGGAAAAGATAAGGAATTAGAATTCTTCTCAATGGGTGTTGTGAATTTATCCTCCAATTGTTACAAGCAAATCCAAAAGGAATTAATGAGGAATAGTTTTAAGGGTTGAGGAACCCAGCAAATCTCCAAGAAAACGTAAAAAGAACTGTTTTAGAAAAATGTTTCTGAACCCTGTTTTCAGAGGTGGCTACCTCTTATTTATAGAGAAAAATAGGTTAAAATCGGATCAGGCATGGGACCGGTGGGTCTGTCTTCAGGTGGTTACGATCTTTGAGCGTGGATCGGTCGGTCTCCTCACGTGGACCGGTCGGTCCGCTTTCCAGAGAGTTACGGCTTCTTTGATTCTTCGAGTGAGCAGGTGCTCGATCCAAACCGAGCAGGTGCTCGATTATGAAAATCACCATCTTTTCTCCAGATTCGTCCATTTAGCTCCAATGACCGCCACTGACTCCAATCCATGCTTGAAGGCCTCCTAGAACCTGAAAAGACACAAAAGGAACTAGAAAGAACCAAAAAGACTAAAGAAGCAATACGTAAAAGAGACCAAAATACTAATATATCAATTCCCCCGGACTTAGATCTTTGTTTGTCCTCAAACAAATTCAGAAATAAGTAAAGGAGAAAGATTTGAAAACGCGGGAACTCTTTTATCCTCAGTGAACCGAATAACCTTTCAATCTGCAGACCACATAATCCAAATTACGAATAGCAAAGCTTTACCAGAACAGCCTCAACACATTTCTCCTCCAAGCCATTTCCCAAACACAAACTCAACGCATTTAAAGTACGCATGAGGATCTCGCTAAAGGCACACTCTTAGGGAAGACGGCGCTAAGGGTTTAACGGCCATTTAGAGGTGGAGTTCAAGGTGTTTAGAGTGTTTGAGGATTACCCGATGTTTCGTAGAGGATGCAGGATATCGCACAAAATTGCAAGAGAGAATGAGTACGTTGATATCCACATTCTCTAAACCACTCTTTCTTCTCCAAAACTCTCTGTCGTCTCATTCGGCTAATCATCCACCTTGGGTATACTCGCTGTGTAGAGAGACACTTTTTCCATTTTACAGAATAACCACTTCTCTTCATCATCGTTTTTTTTTTTTTTTTTTTTTTTGAATTAATAATGATGATGAAGAGGGATATACATTACAAGTGTGTGTCTCTCAAACACGAATATAAATAGGAGTGTTGTACGTACCCAAGTGGAGCTCATTATTGCTGTCCCTTCCTTAGTTATTAAATCATCTTTCAAAACCGAGCAGGTGCTCAATTATGAGTGAGCAGGTGCTCGTTCTTCTGAAATCTTCTGAAAGAGTGATTTAGATGCAGTGTCGACTCGATTTTCTCCGGCCCTTTTGCGCATATGCTGCGCATGTGACAATGAAGTAACAAGAATGCAAGGAGTTTGAAAAGAGGTAATGGTTAAGGAGGGTAATAGCTAAAAATGAGCTAGCTATTCAGGAACAACAAGAGCGGTAAAAAGAATAAGGAGTCCTGAATATGGTTCGTTTCCCTAATCTAGTGCCAGTAACGAGAGGAAATTTGGTCAATCTGAAACCTGGAAGATAGTGCGTCGAAGTGTCCCAGCTATTCCTTGTACCCATGCTATGTAAAAATGGTCACTAGAGAGAAGGTTAATCATAGATAGTTCAAATATCATCATAAGATAAAGTCCTAATTCCCTACAAAGTTTTGACATAAAAATAAAAATACAAACTCAAAAGCAAGACCGCTCCCCCGGACTTAAATCACACCGTCTCCGGTGTGAAAAAGTTCAAGAGATTGGAGACTCAATAAAAACAGAAACAAATATGGAATAATACAATGATGAAAGAAGGGTGAAAAAAAATATCACCGAGTAGAAGTTCGTCATCAGAACTCTGGAGACTCCTCAGAATCCATTGTATCCTCGGAGTCAGCTGCGTCATCATCTGATCTCAGCTCAGTGGAAGGTCCAGCAGGCGGAGGCATGTGACTTCCAGCAAAGTCTGATCCTCGGACCGCATATGTACTCCGTGAACAAGAAATGGCACTCCAAATGTTAGACAACATGTTATGGAGTTTCTGAAAACTCCTGTACTGCCAATCAGTGCGCTCTGGTGCGGTCCAAGTCTCTCGAGGCGGAGAGATGGCGAACTGGTTCTCGTACGGTGGAAACTGGAACCTCGTCTCTGGGTTGGCGGGAATACTACTAGGACCTGCATAGTCTGAATCTCGTCCGATGTGGCGGCGCTTCCTGTGCCGCATTGGAACAACTGGATCGGTATCCTGAGGTGCGATTGGTGGCAAGAATCGCACATTATCTATGGTGGTGAGAGGCACATGCTCACTAGGTAGCGCAACGGACTGCGGGTTTCCAGCCAAGTCAGTGTATTGCCATCTATCCGCAACTAGCCATCGGCTCTGAATGAGGTGTTGCACATCCAAGAGTGCAGGTGCTGGGATTACCTCAGTGCCTACAAAATCAATCCCGTGGTAACCTGAGCCATATTCGCAAAACCCTTGACGAATCTCGGATAGTAACCTGCTAAACTGAGAAAACTCCTCATCTATGTAGCATTAGACGATCTAGGCCAATCTCTAATAGCCTTGATCTTAGCCAGATCCACAGAAACTCCATCTGCAGAAACATTATGGTCAAGAAAACCCATATCTCTTTGCCAAAAATTACACTTGCTCAGCTTCGTAAAAAGCTTCTGATCCCTAAGCTTCTCCAGAACCAACCTCAAGTGCACCTCATGCTCCTGAGGACTCCTCAAGTAAACGAGAATGTCATCAATAAAGATAATCACAAAGACATCCAAATACTCTTGGAATACGTCGTTCATATACCTCATGAACGTTGGAGGCGCATTCGTCAAACTAAACGGCATCACTACGAACTCAAAGTGACCATATCGCGTCCTAAAAGCTGTTTTCCAAATATCAACCTCATCGACCAGAATCTGATGGTATCATGAGGCAAAGTCAATCTTGGAGAACCAAGTAGCACCCCTGAGCTGATCCTAAAGTTCATCAATTCTTAGGAGAGGGCACTTGTTCTTCACAGTGGCCCGGTTAAGTCCCCAATAATCGATGCATAACTGGAAACTGCCATCCTTTTCCTTCACATACAACACCGGTGCTCCCCACGGAGAAGTACTCGGACAAATAAATCCCTTACTTGCCAAATCCTGTTGGGGTCAGTTTTCACCCGCTCAACATTAACGTCCAAAGACAATCCGATTGAAGAAATGGCCCTCCGGACTCTCGGTGAAGAAGGCGTAATGGCACCTAAGTCTTCCTGCGAAGCAAAGCATATGGTAGCGAAACAAACCTGGGCGAAGCAGGAATGGACCGGGACCAGACAGTGCAACCACAGCTTCGCCCTCGTGCGACCACGGCTTCTCCCCTGTGAGACCACGGGCTCGCCCTTGGGCGACTACGGGCTCGCCACCATGGGCCGACCACGCGCTCACCTCAGTGGTTGATCTTATCCTCAGTTCGATGCAGTCTCCGGCCCATTGACGTGAGGGAATCCCGAAGCCCGGTCTAGACGTGAATCCCACTTTGACGCAATTGACCTAGGCAAGGAAGGAATCCACGAAGACTTAGGAAGCTTAGTCGCCTTAGAGATAGTATATATATTTGATGTAAAAGCCCTTGAGAAGGCATTCACAATCTTATTCACAACTTTGTACTCAAACATATCGAAAGCAATAACAAAACTCTTTTCTCATATCTTATTGTCTTAGCTTACCCTAGAAATCTCTGCTTCCTCTCGAAACCCTTACAAATCTAATTGTGCTAGTTTAGGCTCCCACAATTTGGCACCGACTAAGGGGACTAGAGAATTTCTGACACAGAAAAGCTAGGTTACACCAGATCTGCGAAGATGACTGGCGACAACAGCAAATCAAGCAGCAGCGAGAAGTTCTCGTCTCGCAGGAGCAACTAGGAGAAGGAGAACTCCATCGAAGCTCATGCACCCAACACCGTCAACAACCCAGCAGACATGACCGAGGTCAAAAAGAAGCTGGAGACGCTCTTCAAGAGAGCAGTGGAACAACAGAAGTTCAACAAGGCAACTACCAAGGAGCTGAAGGTGCTCTCGCGGAGAAAGCGCAAGAGGCACGAAGCTACCAGACTTAGGGGTCGCTTCTCCACACCTCAGACCACTCGAAGAGATCCAGGCGACTTGCCTCCACCACCGCCATGACGGGGCACCGATGGAACCCCTGAGCATGCTGTGGAGGTGTCTGACGGCGATCAACCTCCTCCTTGGAGATGTGCCCGAGTGAACACTGCTGGCGCCAGCGCCAGGGCTGACGAAGAAGGAGAGCCCTCCATAGCAGAGCTGTACCAGGGGGAACAGGAGCGCAGGGCTCCACGAGGTTCCCGAGACGAAGAGGTCGGTGTACTGAAAGCCTAGTTGGACAAGGTCGTCTCTGTCCTAAAAGCTACCCAACTACAGATGTACTGGAGCACGGTGAAGGCTCCTAGGATCGCCTATGTGCTCGAGAGGGCACGGAACACACCCTTCACTGAGAGGGCCGCGAGGGCTCAAATCTCCAACCCTGAAAAAGTCAAGCTTCCAATCTATGAAGGAACCACCGACCCTGTTTTCCATCTGATGGAATTCGAAGTCGCCTTAGGAAGGGGAAACTTCACTGAACCCGAGAAGGACATCGGCTACTGCAAACTGTTCGTAGAGAGCCTCAAAGGGCCTGCTCTTCAGTGGTTCTACAATCTGGAGAAGAACTCAATCCACACCTTCCATCAACTCTGAGATGTTTGTGCAGCATTACAACATCTTCGCGGAACGAAAAATCTATGACGCGGAGTTGTGGACAAATCAGCAAGGTGAGAATGAAAGTCTACGGTCTTTCATAATAAGGTTTAAGCACACGGTGTCAAAGGTGGACGGTATCAACAATACATCCGCGCTGGAGGCCTTGAGAGGAGCGCTCCGATGCCCCTCTCCATTCTGGCAGGAATTGACTGTCAACCCACCCGCGACCATCTAAGACGCTTTCCACTACGCTACAGACTTCGCTCGAAGCGAAGAGGAAGTCCGCGCTAAGAGGGGCAGGAAAACCAAGCAAACGAGCGAACCCACCCAGTCCGCTGCGACGCCACCACCCTTTTAGAAGCTCTTGCAATGAACAACGAGGTGACTTGATCCCTGCAAAGGGTACGTAGGCAGCTTGTCTTCGGACGAGTTCAGTTGCCCTCCTCCATCAAAAGGGGGGGGATTACTCGTTTCACAAGCCTCATCTCCGGATGAGCGCCACATGATCTCCTCTGCCTTAAGGGGGGGGGGGGAGTAAGTGTTTTCACTAAGCCTTGTCTCCGGACGAGCTCCACTGATCTCCTCCGCCTTAATGGGGGGGGGGGGGGGGGGGGGAGTAGGTGTTTTCAAAGCCTTGTCTTCGGACAAGCTCAATCTCTCTAGATGATTTCAGTTCCGTCCTTTGTCTAAAAGGGGGGGGGAGTGGGGTACCCGTACTCTATTCTTTGACTACATCATCACCAGAAACTTCAAACACTTGGCATAAACCTCATCACAAGAACAACTACATCTTTCATGGACCTCTCAAAGCTTCAATCAAGTAAAGTCGTTCCGCATTCATTATTGCTGGCCACAGTGATGATGCGGGAATACGAACACAATGACATCCAGAATCGGATCCAAAGCGCGCTATATAATTATTAATGTTCATTATTGGGGCAGACAAACTCAACTGATCATTCAAAAACCCAACAAGCATCGTTCGTAAAATGCAGCTGCCAATGATTTGTTCGGCATGTACCCTGAACAGTCATTCAGAAAACCCAGGTTCCGCGCTGGTAAAACTTAGGGTGTACTTGTTCTCAGAAAGACGTGTCTAGAGAACAACACCATTCTGCAAAGCCCAACAGCAACGTTGGCAGATAAAGAGAGTGAGCGCATTTGTGTTTTCTCTACTTAACAAAGCCTCATTCATGAGAACACAAAGCCTCATTCATGAGCAAACAAAGCCTCACTCATGAGCAAACAAAGCCTCATTCATGAGCAAACAAAGCCTCATTCATTCAGGATTCTAAACAAATAAAACTAGTAACCTAAATACCATGTTTACTAGACAACACAATAACAGAAAACCCTATCATCCTCCTCCAATTGCCATGATTCCGCGATCACACTTTTCCTTTACCTGCAACACATGGGAAAAAGAGTTACGTAAGTATTTCATAAATACTTAGCGAGTTGGTCATTCTGTCCACTGACGTAACAAGCAGGCTCTGGTAAAACTAATACCAACATAAACCGGTACAAAACATCACACAAATCCATATAACACATTGCAGACCCCGAAGGATCATCAGGACCTCATGTCGAGCGACACCCTCCTGGTGTCGATCGACACGCCTCTATGTTGCACCAGAATCGTTATCATCCTCTCTCGTCACGATTACGGTGAACATGAGTCGTAAACCTGCACTAGAAACAAAAGAAAACAATGCATACAATCCATAGCAACCATCACAATCATCATCATACGCAATTACACACAAATCGTTCGCAAAATGCATCCGAATTACCATCATAGCTTAGAAACCGCGGTCACAACTCACCTTGGTTTGAAGGACTGATTGATTCGGATTGAAACAGCAAGGAAAACACGATTTCAACTTCTACAAGGCTTCACACGAACAGAAAAAGGTCTAGACACAACGAACAATGATCCCTACGCCTTTAGAATTCAAGGAAAATGGTTTTTGAGAGATTTCTTTGCAATAATCCTCAATAACACGAATTCACTCTCTTTTTCCTTTGCCTCTCGCGGTCATAAACCCAAAGGACTTATAAACACGAGCCCTAGGTTTCACTCCCTTAAACCGAGTCAAACCTTGATAAAAATCTAATTAACCCGATTCTGCAGCTCTGGTGTCGAGCAACACACGCAAAGTATCAATCGACACCTCACAATCCTTCGTGTCAATGACAACTCTTTGTGTCATTCGACACGACCACCAAAAATTGAGTTTTTGGTTCGCGGATGTTACAAATACTCACATGTCCTAGCCTTGCATGCCAAGTCCATGTCGTATCTTCTTTTTGAATTTGTAGACAACTCAAGTAACTTATCTCCATTTGCATTTTGTAGAGGCGGTTTGGTGATCTCTTTACTTGTACAAGTAGTCTTCCATAGGGATCTTGTAACATCCCAAAACTAAGTTCGAGCAATTTGGTCAGGGTGTCAATCGACACCCAGGGTGAGCGTCGATCGACACCAATTTCGGCAGAATCGAGAGGACTTGTGGCCACAGGAAATGAGAGAAAACGCAGAGAAAATTGAGGGTTTCGAGTAAGAATCGAGAGTTATCCGTGAATCATTCGTTTTCTCGAAATGTTCCTTATTCGGGTAGTTTCGGTATGGGTTTGTGGCAAGTTCCTGCGGTTTTAGCATAGAGTCAGAGTCGTTCCAGCCTTGTAGAGCCTGCGTTCGTCGTGTTCTTAGCCGTTCCGTGATCAATTCCCTTTCGAATCGCGAGGTGAGTGCGTGATCTCTTAGGAAAAGCTAGAAACTGATTATGGTTTGAATGATGAATGAATTGATTGAGGTTTTAGCATGTTATTGATTGTTTCGTCCCCGTTTATGTGTGAATTGTGATGTGTTGCGTGGATTGTGTGGTTGTTGTATCGATTCGCGACGAATCGAGACGAGTCAAGTGAGGACAGGCTCGGTCTCTGGAATCTGGAACAGAGTGTCGATTGACACCCTGTGATAAAGAGGATACACGTTTCGGTCGAGTGTCGATCGACACGCCACCATGGTGTCGATCGACACTCGACATTTATTTGTCGAATGTTTGTGAAAAGTGTTGTTAACCGGGTTTGGTTTAACTGTTAATCAGGATAATTGAAAACATCGGTTTAAATGTTAATCTGGATATTTAAATGAATTGGTTTAATTGTTTAAAATTTGATTATTTATCGTTAAATGTTGTTTGTGATAATTTGTTAGCGGGATGACCGCTCCACTGAGTATTTATGATAATACTCACGCAAATCCCGGTTTCTTTAAGTTGCAAGTAAACGAAAAATGTGATTGTGGAATCGAGGCTGAGAGAAGAAGATGATAGGGTCTAGTGTTTTATCGTTTAGTCTAACGAACCGATTGTTTAGGTTGCTAGCATTGTTTCATTCCTGAATTTGATATTTGAATTTAATGGGTTTAAGAGTTTTATTTATTTTATGGATTTATTGAAGTATTAAATTGGTTTAAATGTTTATGTTCCACAGTAGAAATGTTTGTTTAAAAAAAAAAATCTGGTTGTTTCATATCTCTTAGTGACAAGGTATCTCTCTCTTCATGTGTACCTTGCACCCATTCTCCGTTGCTTGTCCAAGACTAATTATGTTATGTTTTAGGTCGGGTATGTAGTTAATCTCTTTGAGTGCTCTTTTCTCTCCTGTTTTTCCTACAAAAAGATTAGTTCATTTCCCAACAATATCAACATATGATCCATCACCAAACTTGACTTTTCCTTTGAGGCTTTCATCCAAACTTGAGAAGTAATCCTTGTTTCCCGTCATGTAATTGCTTGCACCATTATCTATATACCAAATACTTGCATCGCCATAGTTAGTATCGTAATGTCTTGGAATCATCTTATCTTCATTCAAAAACACCATCTCATGAACGTAAAGAGCATCATCCGCTGTTTGTGTCTCGTTTAAGTTCACCTCTTGGGATCTTGGTCACTCGGGACAGGCCGAAACAAAGTGATCCGTTTTATCACATCTCCAACATACTACTTTGGATCGATCTTTATTTTTCTTTTGATTACTTTCTCCGGGTTCTCCTCCTGAGTGTTGACCATTGTATCTACCTCGTCCTCTGCCTCTACCGCCACCTCCTCTGTTTCTACCTCCTCTTCGGAAAGCTCCATGACCTCCACGATTACTTTGCTCAAACGTTCCATGACTTCCACGATTACTTTGATCAAAAACTTCATGACCTCCACGATTTCTTTGATCGTTATTTGCCCACATGATTTTTCCTTGATCTTCCTTTTGATTTTCTTCACCAATAAGCTCTTCATACGCCTTTAGTCTCCCAACTATGTCCTCAAACCCCATCGTCTCTAGGTCTAGGAATTGCTCAATAAAGGCTACGATATGAATGTATTTGGTTCTTGGGAGTCCTTTTATAAACTTCTTCACTAGCTTTGATTCTTCTAAAACTTCTCCCAAGGATGCCTCCTTCGATGCTAGGCCCAATATTCTTCTTGCAAAGTCATCAACCGAATCAGAATCATTCATCTTTAATCTCTCGAATTTCGCCATCAACGTTTGGAGTCTCGCCTCTTTCACACGGTCTGCTCCTAGATGTTGTGATTTAATGGCCTTCCAAATTTTGTTTGATGTGTTTAGTTCTCCTACTTGCAGAATTAGTGTCTCGGGGATGGATTGAAACAGAAGAGCTATTGTCGTAACGTTCTTCTTCTGATAAGTTGATCAAGAATCGATAGTATCCCATGCGTCGTATACTCGCAGCATAATCTTCATCCTCATCGACCAAACTGTGTAGTTTGTCGATGTCAACATAGGACATTGAATAGAACCCTTTTGTTCGTGGTGGTAGATTCAACAAGTCCCCCATGCTTGGTTTCATGAGTCTCCACCTTGATCGAGTCTTCTATGCAAGGCTCTGATACCAAATAAAGTTGATAATGCTAAACTCAAAGAGTTAAAGAACAACTTTTCTTTATTGATTTAGAAACTCTCTCAAAACTAAATCTCTTTATTGAGTCTTATGGAACATTTCTCCATTAAGCTCTTTTATGTAGAAACTAGCTACTCCTAATAAAACTCCTCTTTTACTTAGAAATAGCTTATTTCCTTTTCCTATCAAGGGATAGCTTCTTCTTAAGCTTTGGAATTTCCAACATGCACTGCATCGGTTATTTTTGAATCAATATTGTTTTGTCCTAAAAAACATATGTACAGTGTACATATGAATTTTAAAAAATATTCCATAGGACTGCAAATCGGCAGGAACTGTATGGTTTAGTGAATTTCCATGATGCGCCTCTCTTGACATGGCACTTTACACCTATGTCATTGTTTAAAAATCTTTGCAAGAATACCACTTTTTAAATTTGTTGGGGGTGGGTTAACTATTTTATATTTAGGGTTTAGTTTTTGGGGTTAGGGTTTAAGGTTTGGGTTTTGATTTTTTTTGTTGAAGATAGAAAGAAAAAAAACCAATGATTTCTTTTATACATATAAAAAATGGCATGTTTGCAATAAATTTTCAAAGCTGATATATTTGTAGTTGTCCCTAGGGTTTAACCAAATATTTTTTTAATTTAAGTTATTAATCTTTGTTTAATTTTAGAATTAATTCTAGAGAACTTTCAAGATATGTCATTTTCGACATGCTACTTTTCAAAAATGCCACTATTTTAAAATTTTACTATCATTTGTTTTGGTCAACTATGTTATATTAGAGTTTAGTTTTTAAATTTTAAGATTTGTTAGAGATAAAAAAAAATTTAATATTAAGAATTTTGAGATATAAGGTTTTTAAAAGGTGTTATAGATGACATATTTACAAAAAGATAATTCAACAGTGGCATATTTGCAAAAAATAATTCACTAGTTGTATTTTTGAAATTAGGTGACTCCCCGCGTTATACGTGGAATAATAGTTCTTTAAACTTAACAATTATTAATGTTCAATTTATTTTTAGTTCATTTTTTGTCTTTAGGATATTTTCGAATTTTAAAGTCTTTTTTATGAATAATAGTATCTAGAATAAAACATATAGTGAGATAGTATTGCTTTTATTTCTATTTAAATTTTGGTCAAATATCTTTTTCCCAAATAAATTTAAGTTTTAGATTAATATCTAAATATTATTTGGGTTTTCAAATATCAAATATGAAATAAATTAGAAAACTTTATTTAATGGTTAAAAAGTTTTTTATTGTGTTCAATATCTATTTGGGTATAACTGTGTGAGTTATTCGATTTATGAATAACAATATTTATCAAATGATTTTTTTTAAGTGGATAATTTTGTATGGTTTGATTTTGGTTTGTGTTTGTATTTTAATAAAAATATCAAATAACAAATGCATTTGGTGTGAAAGATTATGTTAGATTTTGAATGAATTTGTGAAATTAGCTCCCTAATTATATTAGTTTTCTTAAAAATTCATTTGAGATTTGGCCCATTATAATTATCACTTCTGCCATGTCATATTTTAGAGGATGTTATGTGACATTTAAATTGTGAGAATGAATGTGAGGATGACATGTCGGATTATTTTGAAGAATCACTTCTCTAATAATATATAAGGGATTGTCCCATAATTCTAATCATAACACACATATGGAAAAACAAAAAATTGGATTTGTTTGGTGATAAGTTAATGGTTCCTCACAAAATGAGGGGAATCGGATAGGATATAATTGAGCTGAATAGGATTAAATTCATAGAAAGTTTGCTAGGATTACAGTATTTACATATATCTCACAACTAAAAGGTTGTATAATGGCGGTTCGGATATCATAATCAAGACTTGGACCAACCCGGATTATTTTGGGACTGAATCGGGATTTTCATGAGCCAATACTAAACTCGCTCTATTGATGTAATAGACCAGACAATCTCTAATCGTAACTGAATAGCTAATTAGTCATCTTTGAGTCCGTAAAACGTAAATCATGGACAGTCTTATAATGGTCACGGCCATGACCTTGGTGCTCTTTTCTACGTCCTAACCCTCACGTGTCGGCATTTAGGGTGACGTAACTGTACCAGAACCGTAATATTGTACGGGTACACCAGAACCGTTAGACCTTACTTCTTTGGTGTAATGTTTGATGTATATATTGTTGTTTTTTTTATATAATTCTGTTTTTAATGTTTACAAGCTAAGTGTGAACTTACCAAATTCTATATAGGTAGAGATATATTGATGTCAAGATAGTGGATGTTATCAAAATCTGTTACATGCATCTTTTTCACGCAAAATCAACTTGTCATGTCAAATTTAAAATCATATGAATTTTACCGTTCGATGGAGTCAACCATATGATTTATAAAATCGTGGGTGTCTAACACATTTACCCTATGACAGCTATAGATTATAGATCGAACGAGTCGCCATTACTCAGGATTCAGTAATATTGTATTCCCGTGACATTTTTGAAGTTTCAAACCCGGAACGTTTATTTGCAAAAGTATTAATGATAGTGATAGTTTAATAAGAAATGAAACATTAATTTAGCCAAAAAAAAAGAAGAAATATTAAGAAATATGGAAATTAATGTTTGTTTTACTAACTAAATAGTATCATGATGTGTCACCATCAAAATTTTAATCTGGTAGATACAATGTTGTTAAAACAAATGGAAACGTTTCTGATTAATTTTTTTGTATGTGTATATTTCACCATCAAACTTTCTTATATGTTTAGACTTTTAGTATGTATATATTTCTATATATTTATTTATTAAAAATTTAAAGAGTACAAATCTAACCAACCAATGTAAGGTCAGATCTTAGTTGACTTTTCCCCACGTTTTTATCAATCAGAACCAAGTAGACTTGATATTCTTCAACTTTACTTCAAGTGTTGTAGATGATTACCTGAAAACAAAATTAATTTAAAATCTTACTTCTTGCCAAACTATACACGAGCGACAATGAATTGATATGCATCTTTCAATCGTAAGTGTTAATCTCGAACTTTCACTCTCAATGTAATTGTTTTCCATTCTTCTATATATCTCAATTTAAATCGAACTATCAATTTTATTTTCTTATAAACTAATCTTCATGTTCTAAACAAACTTATATGATCTTAGATTAATAAAAAAGAAAAAAAAGACTAAAAGGTGAGGAAAGGGAAGAGAAAGAAAAGGACAGTGATGGGGAAGGCTTATCTTAGAGAAGGTGCATTTTGCCACACCAATCTTTCTTTGTCAATGTTAGTCAACTTCGCACCTCCTTTTTTCTCCTTTCAAATTTCATTTTTATTTTGATTTGAATATTTGACATTGATCTTATGTATGTACTTCACAAGAATTAGTGCTTTCAATTTTCTGGAAAAAAAGTCTGGATATGTATATATATTTCATTAGTTGCTAAACACATTAATTGAAAAGTGCTCAAAATATATACATTAGAAAGACAACGTATATTATAGGATGACTGGGTATCATAAACTGAAACTGAGATTTTAGATATCTAGTCTAATCGTTGATGGATGTAAGTTTTTTGTTTTTCTTTTAGAACCCGGAGATAATCCGAATTTTTACCGCCCAATAATCTACCTTGGATAAGTGTAGCTGTCGAGTGGTCCAAGCCGACAATGTTCGGCCGGAAGAACGAAATAAATTTGGCCAAGCCGACAAAGTTTATATAAGTGTTTATGTAAGTATGTTCCGAAGAAAAAAGAAAAGATCAACATAAAAAATGAAAAGTTACTAAGAATTATAAACTTTTTCTTATCTTATCAGAGTTTAGTCGATGACTCATACTTATATAAAAACACCTTGTATTTCTCTTTGAAAATGATCGCAATTCAATAATACATAACACTTATCATAATTTTCTTCATCGTTTGCTTGATCTTTGAATTATTATTCTTAGAAACCTAGTTCTTCTTTGATTGTTGGAAGACTCCGAATAGTTTACGGTGTCCGTAATCATCACTTATCGTATGTTTAAATTAGCATCTCAATTAATTTAATGTTTTCCAGTATATCTTTGTTTACAATTTGGTTTAAGTATGTGTGTTTCTGTTCTTTGTTCAAAAAGTGTGGTCAACAAACCGATTGTGTTTGATTTTTTTTTTTTGGTTATTACCTAAAAGTAAAAGTAATAACATGTTTTATTTATTGTAAAGTTACGAAACGCAAATCCATACCGTTGACTCTCTAAATCAAAAAGAAATATCATCACGTACGTTCAAAGCCTAACCCATTTTACCTGTTTTGGAAAGTTATTTCTTCATCCTGTTCTTAATTTCTAGCCTAACCAATATCGTGTTTGATATATACATCCACTCGTTTATACATATAGTACTGAAGCAATAAAATAAAAGCAGAAGTGTTGCCATTATACCAAATGTAAATTCATCGAGATCAGGGATCAATTTTTGTGTTTTAGTGGGTACAGTATATTTTATCCGACAACTATAAATTCAAATTTTTTTTTTTTTCCATCTGAGTAAATTATATTGAGACCCCACCCAAGGCACGGCTCAAGAGTTTAAACAACCATTGAATCTAGGCCTGACTTCAAACAAAAAACACAGCCACGACCTACATCAACCCAAAAAATGGCTATTTTCTATGAAAGAAAACTGCCCTGCATACACAATTAACCACAAAAATCAGACTACTGAAACTAAGCCCTCTCCTTGGAGATTCAAGGCTTTATTTATGAAAACTTCTCTCAACCACAAAAGATAACCTACGGCTACATATGATTGAAACCTAGCTCCCCTGGTTACGCTTTGTGCTATACGAAAAGCACCCAAATTTGTTTTATGAGTCTCCACATCTATTCGCCAATTATCCAAACCTCTTAGAGCACCCTTTACCCTCTCGGCATAGGCTCTGAAATTTGGCCAAGCTTTTGGTCTGAGGATTGTCTTTATAATCTCACAATCCTGGGAGGCAAAAATTATCTTATCGATCTGGTGACTTCTCATGCTTTCCACTGCCCAAATTATAACCTCAAGACAAAGGTCTATTTTTGAACATGTAGCGTTAAACGCTTTTCTACTATGAAGCAAGACCATGCCTTTTGTATCTCTGAGAACCCAAGATCCTCCTCCCATCTCCTTTTCATTCTTCCAAGAGATCCCAATATTACATTTTAGCCATCCACAAGGGGAAGCTTGCCAATTCTTTACTCTTGTGGAGTTACTTAACTTATTATCTCTTTCTCCCCCTCTTTCCACTTGTTGAGCAATGAACCAATCATTGGAATCATTCCACACCTTTGTCATAGTGTCTATGGCCGGGAAATACTTCCCTTCAAAAAGGAATTGATTCCTATTTTTCCAAATGAACCATAGAATCCACGAAATAGATCTTCTTATACTTAAAGGCACCGCCTTCATGCTCTTTATTCCCAGGACGTAAGAGATGTTAGTGTAGATTGAATCTTTATGGAAGCCATTCTCTGGCCGTGGCACGTTTGAAACCGCCCACATTTGTCTTGCCAACGTACACTCAAACAAAACATGGTTTGTGTTTTCCCCTTCTAGTCCACAAACCGGACATCTATTGTCCATTTTAATCCCTCTTCTAGTTAACAAATCCATAACCGAAATGGCATTGCTAACTACTCTCCAAAGAAAATTCCTAATCTTTAATGGAGCTTGAAGTTCCCAAATCTGACTTAATAACCCATTGATTGACGGCAAAGCTGCTGCCTCTCTAATTAGCTCATGATTCTTTTCTTTATTTGCCAGCTAGTAGCCACTCTTCACTGAGTACTCCCCACTCCTAGAATGGTTCCAAACCCAATAATCCGGTTGAGACACCACTGTTTTCTTCTTTATGATCAGTTCCACATCAGAAGGATAAAACAAATCTTGTAACTTATCCAAAAACCACTTCCCACTTCTTTGATCAATGAGATCACTCACCTTTTGATCAATATTGATGAATATTTTTTTCATCAATGGGATTCTTGGTCTTCCATCGTCCAACCAAGGATCGGCCCATACCTTCATTGATTTCCCATTTCTAATCAATTTCTCCAAACCTTTCTGAAGCAAGGTCCTCCCATGTAGAATGCTTTTCCAAGCAAAAGAAGGTTGTTTCCCGAGTTCTGCTTCCAGGAAATCTCCCTGATTAAAGTACCTACTTTTCACAAACAAAGCACATAAACTCTGGGGATATTGAAGTATTCTCCAGGCCTGTTTTGCTAACAACGCTTGATTAAAACATTCAAGATCTCTAAATCCCAAACCTCCATTTTCTTTGGACAAACAAAGCTTTTCCCAGCTTACCCAATGAATCTTCTTCTTATCCTCCAGCGAATTCCACCAAAAATCAGCCATAGCACTAGTTAGTGCTTTGCAAGTTGCTTTAGGCAGTTTAAAAATAGACATTGCATATACCAGCATTGCTAGCCCAACTGCCTTGATCAAAATCTCCTTGCCACCCATCGATAACAACCTAGCGAACCATCCCGGCATTCTTACTTTCAGCTTCTCTCTAATGTAATCCAACATGTCTATTTTGGATCCACTACAGCATTCAGGGAATCCCAAATAAGAGCCTAATTCCCCTTCATTGAATATTGAAAAGCTGTTTCGAATACATTCTTTTAGCCCTTCGTCCACTTTTGACCCAAAAGAAATAGCTTATTTTTCAGGGTTGACTCTCTGTCCTGTTGCTTTCTCATACTGATTTAGAATCTGTTTCAACTCCTCACTTTGTCTTTCTTCTGCCTTGCAAATGAACATGCTATCATCAACAAAGAGGAGATGATGAATAACTGGACCCTCTGGGGAGAATTGAATCCCTTGAATCCTACCATCCTACTCTGCTTTTACCAGCAAGTGAAACAGCCCTTTAGTGCATAAAACAAAAAGAAAAGGTGAAAGGGGATCACCCTGTCTCAATCTTCTCTGCGGTTTTATCATTCCATACGGCTGATTGTTAATAAGAACTGAAAAGGACACTGAGGTAACATAGTACATAATCCATCCTATCCACCTTTGATGAAAGCCCAAAGCTTTTAACAATGATCTCAAATACTCCCATTCCACTCTATCATAGGCTTTTGACATATCCGATTTGATGGCCATAAACTCCGTTGAAATATTTGGATGAGTCCTTAGACTATAAACCACTTCATGCGCCACCAAAATGTTATCAGAAATCAGCCTCTCCGCTACAAAAGCCGACTGAGTAGGTGACACTAAATCGGATAGGAAAGGTTGAAGTCTTTTCACCAAAATCTTGGATATGGTTTTATAAACTACTAAGCATAGACTAATTGGACGCATGTCACCCATCTTCATAGCATTTAGCTTCTTAGGAATCAGACAAAGATGAGTGTAATTCCACTCTACCGGAAACACTCCATCTCTGAAAAATCTCAACACCTCCTTACAAACTTGATCTCCTATTATCTCCAACACTGATGGAAGAAAACCCCAGTCATCCCATCCGGACTAGGGTCTTTGGTAGCACTAACTGAAAATATGGCTTCCTGAATCTCCTCTTTGTTAACATCCTGAATCAGAGCTTGATTCATTCTCTCCGAAACCTTTGACTGAAATCCTGAAACTATCTCCTTAAAATTATCTACCGAAGAAGACGTAAACAAGTTTGAGAAGTATTTAATAGCAACTTCCACAATAGAGGCTTCCGATCTTTGAACATTCCCATTCTCATCCTCTAACTTCTCAATGTTTTTCTTTACTCTAGCAGCCCTAACAGAAGCATGAAAATATTTAGTGTTTCCATCTCCTTCTTTAGCCCACCTTTCACTGTTTTTTTTACTCCAAAAAGTTTCTTCTTCCCTATAGGCTTTACACAAATCCATCTTAAGATTATTCTGCAATTGAGAACTAGGATTTTGTACCGACTGTTCATGCTCTAGAGCAGCCTGAATTTGAGTTATTTTATCTCTTGCATTGGTGTTATTCGCTTTCTTCCATTTACTCAAAGCTTTTCTGCACCTCTTAATCCTTTCAGAAAACAGATTTCCCCCTTGAACTCTCCTCTGATTCCAAGCCCACTCCACACTTTCCTTTACCCTAGGCTTATGCAACATTCTTTGATCAAATCTGAGCTGCCCTCTATACCCATCTTGAGCTGACATTAACTTAATTAGGACCGGTCTATGATCCGACCCTCTTTTATCCAAAAAGGCCTGATTTGTAACCGGGAATATATTTCTTATGTCCCCAAAAAGGCCTGATTTGTAATTAGGGCAGGCATTTCTTTCATTTGACAAGCTTGAATCATATTAAGAAAGGAATCAAAGGTATACTCCTCTCTAGCCAGTCCTCCTATCTTTTCCCCATTGTGCATCAAATCATTAAACTCCCCCATCATACACCAAGCCCCTTTCCTCTGAATACCAATCCTAGTTATTCTTTCCCATAACCTAGGTCTATACTTTAACATTGGTTCACCATATATACAGGATAGATAAAAGGAAAAACCTCCAAACTTTATATTACAATCAAGCAGATTCTTACAAAAGTGATTAACTTCTACCTCCATGGAGTTTTTCCAAAACAAAGCCAAACCCCCACTATAACCTGAGGGATCCACCGTAAAAGCTCTATCATATCCTAACCACACCTGAATATCTACAAGAACATTCCTCTTGTGTTTTGTTTCCATCAAGAACAATACCTCTAGAAAGTGTCGATGACGCACCTCCCTTAGGCGTTGAATTGTCAGACCCTGTGCACGGCCCAGTCCCTGACAATTCCAACTTACAAAGCTCATAAAATAAGGGCCAATCCCTCCTTTGGGACTGACTCTTTAGTGCTACACATAGCAGCTTGTATTTCTCCTTTGTTACTCTTAATCCTAGATTGTTTATGTCTATGAGCCCCAATTTCCTTCTCCTCTGCCTCTTGACCTGCCTTTCTTTTTCCATTCCCACCCACTTCTTTTCCTTTCTTCTAATTAATCTGAGTTTCAATAAAAAATATAAATTCTATATATAAAAAAAATAGGGTCGAAACCTGAGACATAAAACTTATCTAATTCAACTTATTAGAAAAAAAATTAGTGACAGGTTTTAGTGTAAGGTACTAAATTTTTACGAGCTTATATCTTATATACTAGTCCAAATACGGTCTGATCAATCTAACCTGAAATTAGTGGCTGGTCCGAAGATTAGTGACTGGTCCGAAGATGGTCTGATCAATCTAACCCGAAATTAATCCAAGACATGGATATTGTCGAGATTAATGGCTAAACGAGCCATTGTTTCGAGGTGAAGTGTGAAGAATATTGTCCAACATCGGAAGTAGAAATAAATCTGAGCTAATATATAAGGGATTTGGGCCAATCCACTTATTGTCAATTGGTTTTGAGTTGGAAGCCTATAAAATTTAACATAATCAATTGAAAGGGAAAAATTACTGAGCTGTTTGGATAAACTTTGATTATTTTTCGTTCCTATGGATATGTAACTATAACAGAATCAATTGTCTCAATGACTTATAGTGAATGTCCTGAGGATGAAATAGGCTATTGAACTTAAGTGAATTTTCCTATGTGCCATTGTTTTTGTTAATACATTTTTCTTATCAAATCCGAGTTCTTTGGGCATAGGCTGGAAGCACATATATAGTATTTATGGAATCACAGAAATTGTTTTAGAATCGAAATTTTATTTGCTAGGAATATCCCACATAGATGTGATACAAGAACTTAAGTGCGAAAAAGCATGAGCGAATTCACTTATTGTCATGAAATTTGTTTAGGTTGAAAGTGTATGATTACTCAAACTTTCATAAATTCAATTTATTTTGATAATTTGAGTTGATTTTTTATTAATGTAAATATTGTGTTTTTCATTTAAAATGTTTAATGTAAATATTGTGTTTTCCATAATCTTGATAAACATGATAAGTCTTCGACCAGTACTAGACCGTTGTGTTTATTTAAATTTGATTTTCATAAAACTATATGTAAAATATAAAATATTTTCGAAAATCAAATCAGAATTCAATAGTTATTTCTGAATTTTGAAATATTATGTAATGATAGCGAAAAACCTAGACGAAAAAGAAAGGAAATCCAAACTTTTTTTTTTTTTTTTTGCTTACTAGAAATCCAAACTTTAACGTGAATCGATAGATGAAAACGATTTGAGTAAACAATAAAATGGAGAATAAGTGAAAATGGTGGAGAAACTATTGTGCTTGTTGACCTTTTACTCTTTTTCCAAAAGATTGGACAAACGTATAGAAACACATGCACGAGTCCTAATTAACAAATTAAAACAAAAGAAAATAATAAAACAAAATGATGGGATCACTTAAAAACATCTAAATCATACCGTCTTTCTTTGATTTGTCATTAACATACTTTTCTCTCAAAGTAACCCTACACATTTCATTTCTTTTCTATCATAAACTCTTTGTGTACTCATTGCCTACATTTATGCTATTATCATTGCTTTCTATAGGCATGGACTATAAAATTTGCATATTGTCATTTAATATATTGTAAAATTAAACATCTCGCATTTTATTGTCCGGGGCCCACTAAACCCTTTTATTAATCACTAATGTAATGCAGGATTGTAAAGTCGAAATCAGGATGTCTCCATGGACTTGCATGTGGATGTAGCGATCCCATTAAAGTATGCCTTGGACATAAAACACGCCTTTGCAGGTCAAAACAAACGGACATGAACATGCTCTGTTGCATAAGTACAACAAAACTAACACTAAAAGATTTCTAGTAGTACCACGTTAAAGATTTATGCAATACGGTTTTTATGTATCAGTTCCTGCTAAACAAGAAATTTAATTTCAATACTGAAGTTTTTAGCATGTAATAGTAGTAGTACTGAATATTCTACATGATTAAATAAAATTTGAGTAATTAGTGAGAGCGGCAAACTCATATACCATAGTAAATTATCTAAAAAGTGTTTAACAAGAATTAAGTTTCCAACTGTTATATACGTTTTTCGCGGTTAGAACGACACAACTTACTAACATATCTGATAATCATTCATAATTTTTGTGTCGTAAGAGAGAACCACTAAAAAATTAAAAATGTTGGTATATTTTTTATGTGGAACACTTGATTCTATACATTTGCATCTCCTAAGTAAAATAATTGCAATAAGTTGTGCTGTTTATATTTTGATTTGAAAATTTTATGAAACGAAGTTGGTCCGATTATTTGAAAGTGTAAAAAAAATTAGTTAAAACTATACTATTTTGAATGATCATTCAACTCTTGTTTTGATGTGTGTTTGTTCTATTTGTTCGAAACTATCCATATTTGTTATGGTGGTCTATCTTTTTTGCATTGCTTATTCTACTGCCACCATCCAAATACTTAGACCGACCTTTAATATTTATCTCATAGATTATTTGCTTTAGTTTTAGTTAATTTTATGAATATATTTCTTTTTCACATAGAAATATTTTTCAAGTACATCGTTTTAATTTGTTTCTATATTTCTTTTTATTTATAACTTTTTATTAACTAAATATATTAAAATATTTTCATATTCCGTCAAAATTTCCCTGAACCGTTGACTTTGTTGAAACTACAAATAGTTGTAACTGTTGGGTGTCAAATAACCAAAGTGGGTTACTGAAGACAGAAACTTGCCAAAGTATAATTCCAATAATTTGCTCCATAGTGAAAAAAATACAAACCAATAAATATGATTATATAATCACAGAAACTAGCAATTTCTATTGGATCGTCAAAACTTGATACTAGTTATGAACCAACCAAAGCATGAAACGTATAATTTTTGGTACATTATGCAACAAAGTTACCACCAAATAGAAAAAGTCTTATTGGCCATCGATTGATCTATAGATTTTGCTTTTGCATGACCTTTCCCATCAACTTGTGGCGATTTTGCCCTTAGGGATACACAAAATATGTTTCTAATCAATCCCATAGTACATCTATCTACTGTAGGAATCGAGATCCTATGTACTCGTAACGATTGCGAATTATTATCGTTGTCTCCTCTTTATGTGGGGCAACGAATAGTAGCCTTTCATATTTTTTGAGTTTTCTGCAATCTTCATTTCTAAAATAAATGGAGATCCATAATAATATATGTATAAGAGTAGTTGGTGTTGGAACTAAATTTTAATAAACGAATGAACCATTAATTTGGGTATTTGGTTTATGAAAAAATTGACTTAAAGTTTGAATGAGAAATTGATTTGGACCTTATTGGAAAAACCCCAAATGGTGTGGAATGAAGTGTGTATGTAAAAAGTCTCATATCTCTTAGGAGAAACTTTTTCAAGTGGTATATAAAGAGTTTAAGATAAACTTATGATTAAAAATAACACCCACACATGGAGAGACACAAGGATACCACGCGTGCACCACCACCACCACCGAACCGAACCGAACCGAGCTGGGGTTTGGGTTAATTGAACCGAAGGTCCATTAAAGACTATTTTTTTTGGGGGAAATTTTTATTAAAAATTTAACCGAATAATCCCACTCATTCGATTCATGTTAACCGAACAATCGCGACTCCAAATTGCACCCGGTCAATTCTTTAAAATCTGGCGCGCATCATCGTCTTCTTTAACCTTTTTTCTCTGCGAATTTTTTTTTCTTCAGAAAAACTTCGATCCTCCACAAAGTAAGTCTCGAGAATATTCATAGATATACGTTCGTCAGATTACGATTTTGAGTGTTGCGAAATCGTTCATCCTTACGGTTTTATCCTGGGATTCGTAATCGTATCAAACCGTCTCACTACGGGCGATTTTTCGACTCCGTATACGTTTTATCATCGAGAAGTTCTTCTTCTTCTTAATTCATATTCAAATTTCATTCGGTTTTCTCAATTCGGTTTTCGCGGTTCCTACAGTTGGTACATAAAAAAACACACTAAATGCCCTAAATATAAGAGCACCTTCAATGAGAATTTCTCACATCTCAAATAGTAGAGAAACTAATCCAATTTTTTTCCGAATGCTTTTGTCAAAGGTTCCCATTGAAAATATTTTAACAAGCGATCTTGTGCAAAGTTCTTAAATTGTGTACTAAAATGTTTAAAATAACTATTAATCATAATACTTTTAGTATATAATTTTCTAGATCGATTAGCTTTCTAATTTTGCTTTAAACTTTGGTTTAAATTAAAAAAAAAATGAAAAATTACATTTTTGGTGATTCATAAAAATAGTTTTGTTACAAATTTTCTATCGACTTGCTTCAGTAATACATTTTTTCAAATAAATAAGTTATGAAGCATTTTCTATTTAGATGATTCTGATGGTCCTACATAGCCGATCCTCTCTACATGAACAACGATGCCCTCGTTGGACCTTTACCCCATATATAAAAATAAGATTATATATTGACTCAGAGGAACAATATATATTGATCTCGAAGCCATATTTGTATATTTGTATACATTTTTACCAACGGAGCCATATTTGTATTATAAATGTATAACCGAGAAGAACAATGCTTTCCGTTTAGCAAGACGACTATAAATCTATTATCTAAGGCGTTGGCGAAAAAAGTTTGTTTAACCCATGAAAAAGTAAGCTCATTTTCGTTTAGGAAAAAAAAAAACCAAAGTTAATGTATGTCGGTTAATCTCTTGTAATTTTATCAAGAAAACACTTGGATTTTTTTATTTTTTTCCATATCATATTTAGTTGGTTCATTCAGATTTTTTGTTTGAAATAAAAGTTAGCCTAATTATTGTTTTAGTTTAAATATGGATTTGCTCCACTAGACCGAATTGGATAAATCAAATCAATACCATCTAGTATCATCTAATACGTGGACTAACTATTTTTATACTAACCAAGAGCATATAGTTCAACTTAGTGCTGGGATAAATAACCGAACCGAACTGCCGAACCGGAACCGAACCGGAACCGAACCGAACCGAACCGAACCGATTCACTGTACACTAACCGATCGGTATGATTTTTTAAAAATTTCGGTAACCGAACCGAACCGAACCCGATAACCGATCGGTTAACCGAATAATTTTATTTGTTTTTTAAAAAAAAAATTTTCTAGAATTTTAACCGGATTTAACTGGATTTTAACCGGATTTTAACCGGATTATACCAAAATTTTGAAATTAACCGAACCGAATTAACCGAATTTACCAAAAATTAACCGAATAAACCGAAAATTTTACAAAAAACCGAATTATTCGGTTTATTCGGTTTTTAAAAAAAAAACCGAAAAACCGAAAACCGAACCGAACCGAACCGAATAGTAGTTCGGTTATTTTCGGTAAGTTTTCCAAAAACCGAATTAACCGAAAAAACCGAAAACTGAACCGAAAACCAAACCGAAAACCGAAATCCCAGGGCTAGTTCAACTAGTAAAGATTTCAGACAAAGCCTAGAGGTTTTAGTTTGAATGGTTATTGGGATGAAATTAATATTACATGTTATAGTTTCGGGTTTGAGGTATATTACAGGCTCTATAGCCCAAAACTTTTGGTAGTTTAGGGAAAAAAAATTATACTAAAGAGAGAAGGCAATGAGGTGATTTTGTTTACTACTTATGGGATAAAAGTGTGGCTTTGATAGGGAAATTGAGAAGTTGTTTTAATCTTAAATAGGAGATTATATATAATGATGATGATGAGTAGGCCGATCTAGTTACTGTTTAAAACGTGTTCCTATAATATGTTGCTATATATGCAGTACTCCTACTATTCGAATGTCATTTTTGGAATGTGATAAATTGTAAAGCTACAAATATCTGTAAAAATAATGTTTGTATAATTTACCTTAGGGTTAGGTAAAAAATATTTGAGATATTTGTTTCGATATACCTAAAGTAGATTTGATTCGAAAAATAATCTGACTAACCTGACTAATTATGGATTAAAACGGAGATCAAATTCAAATATACAAACATAGCAAAGTGAGTTGCTACAAGAAATGTATCTGTATTTGTTTTTCTTTATATTCTTACGTGTGTTAAGGATTGTGCTTAAGCATAAATTGCAATAAATACGGGTACAAACTCGAGAAAAAGGTAAAAAAAGTTTTTAAAAAGTATTGTGTGAATAACATGCATATTAACACAAACCACTGAGCTAGATCAAGATGATTCAGGTTTTTTTTTGGTTAGATAACTTAGATGTTTATTTATTTACGTGATTTTGCACGAGCATTATATATATAAAATATACACTAATTTGTATTATGTTACGTGAGTGAAATGTGAAAATGAATGCTCATACTACAGTAAAACTTCTATAAATTAATAATGTTGGGACTTTGAAAATTTATTAATTTAGAGAGATATTAATTAATCGATAAATGAATAATTATTAATTTATAGAGAGATATTTTGTGTCATAATTATTTTGGGAAAATAACTCAAATGATGTTATACTACATAATCTTATTCAATCCATTAGTGTGACTAACATGTATTATATTGAAATTATGATAAACATTTTCCGTTATCGCAATCAAATTGATCTTAATTATTTAATATCGTAATAGCTTATCTAGTGAGAAAATTATACACGGTCTTAGATACAAAATTCCGAAGAAATCATGGTTATTAACTTTAATATATTACGATACATTAGGAAACAGTTAAACGTAAAAAATTATTTTTGCATCTATTATTTTTTCACAAGTTTTGGATATTCATATATATATATAATAATCAATCATAAATAATTTTGATGCAATAAGTAAAATTTGAGATAAGTTTCAACAAATTTAACTTTGAGTCAAAAAAGAAGAAGGAATGAAGCCATATTTTAATTTAACACTATCATAGTTAAATGCATAACTATATACATGATTATTAATTTATACTATTATATATTGGGACCATATTTTACACGAGAGTTTTAAAAATTTTATCATCTTATCGAATTTTGTTAATTTTTATATTGCCCCGAGTCGGGACCGAGAAAATTTATTAATTTATGGAGGTTCTACTGTATGTTACTTCTTAGTTTGAAGTAATTTGATTCTTTCCGTAGAGAATCCCAGTTTATTGGGGGACCAATTTTTCAACTAAAGTAATTTTTCGACTAAAGTAAATGGCTATAACGTTTAACATATAAACTAGGTGACTTCCCGCACCATGTACGGGTATGAAAATTTATAAGGATTTAAAATTAGTTTTAATATCTAATAGTATGATTTTTCATTTATAAGAAAAAATAAATATGCATGATTTTCAATTTATAGTCTTCTATATGTATGTAGGAAATTAATATGGGTAGGAAACTAATTTTAGTATTTTGAATGTTACTTTGAAATTGTAAATAAAGTAAGTAATTTAAGACTTATAAAGTTCAAGAAAATTAATATCATAAAAAAATTATTTTGATCAATTATGTTATCACTTGTGATTAGTTTTTATTCTTGTTAAGTTTCTTCATTATTCATTTATTCTATTACTTTTTCTCGGGCTTCTCTAGCTACTATGATATAGCATTGTTGCCATTTGAAACAAAAACAATTATCAGTTAAAAACTTTTTTGGTGAAATTAGTTATTTTATTTTTATCACTGAGTTAAATAACAAACATAGTTAGACAAATAGTACATATAAGTGTATTAGTTATCTTCAAAAAAAATATGGCAAGGAAGAAATGACAAAGAATATATTCATAGTAAATTAGTATATCTTTAAAAGAAACTTACAATTTTCAAAAACATTTGAAGCCTCTTTCGAACATTTTTCTGTTATTGCCTCAACTCTATGTATTAGAGATCTTCTTCTCCTATATTTCACAAAAGAAATATTATCAAAATTCAAAAGGTTAGGCTTGTCAAGGAGTAAACACGTTAAAACTGAAAGATACTTGAAGAACTTTTTAATTTATATGGGCTGGCTCATGTTTAGTCGCTAGCTATTTACTCTCAGTCATACACTTACTCCACATACCCTAACCTAAAAATATGTAAAAATGACATTAGAAGATTAGTTCGCACACCAATTCCAAAAACACAAAGAAATAACAATAATAAACAGTTACAATCATTTTGACTTATTTAGAAATAACAACTATTATGAACTAAACTAAAATCTATGTGGAAGTAGCAACCACCGCAGAAAAGCCAAAAAAAAAAGTTAGAGAATGATGAATGTAATAGATGAACACTGTTAGATAAATTAGATTGGTAATGTTATATTTTATAACAAATTAAAGTTTTTCATTGATGGAACAATAAGCAATTTAAAAAGAAAATCTAATCAGAATCAAAGGGGAAAAGCAGGTTAAAATATTGACACAAACTATATAAATTTACTAAAAGAAATATTATTAATGTTTTAATCTAGAACAAAAAATATTTAAACTCAAAAAACAATCTCAACATATTTAAGATTTTCTTCGTTTTCTTCTTATTTTTAGGTTTATAATATTAAGTGAATGTAAAATATACTACAATATTTTTTGTTTTATAAATGGTTGATGATTGTTTTTTCAAATTTTCCTATTGGTATTTACTTTTCTTCAATCCGAAATTAGTGTAACAAAAAAAAAACTTAAATTAGTTTTTAGTTTATAAAAAGGATCCGAAAATAATTCATAGTTTTTTTTTTATTAGAATTAGAGAATTTAAATTGTAAACTTGATAAGATTTTTCCATGTTATCATTTTTCTAAGACATGTCATCATTTCATGTCATCATTTTTTGTTAAACAAACCAATCAAATTAAAACACTTAAATTCTTTCAATAAAACAACTTTGCTTTTAATAGTAAGAGGATTGGTATCATTATAGAAAATTTGATATCTTTCAACATTTAAATTATATCGTTATCTGACCCGAAAGATTATAATATCGTTACAAACACAATAAATCCTTGCATCTAGAAAGAATATAAAATTGTAATTATGCAATTTGAACAGTACACACCACTTAATAACAATATCCGTGGCTTTAAAGTTAGGACCACATCTAACTCTAGTTCCTAAACGATGGATATACGTTTGATTCGAATATATATATAAAAAAACAATTGATGATAAATATGTCGGTTGATGTGTTGAGTACTAATTTTTGTTTCATTTTGAATTTAGAAAAATAGTAATCAGAATGAAATCAAGTCTAATATGGATTTCACATAAATGTTTGGTTTGTAGAAAAATAGAAGTTTTGATGTGTATTTGAAATCGGTTAACATTTGATATGATCACGTATATAAAAATAAAATCATTTTGATCCAATTAACATTTTATTTGGTTTTTAGGGTTTTTGCTGGTGTTCGGTCTAGTTTCTTATCTGGACCGGACTAAACACCCATTTAATGTGAACATGAACAAAGCACATCAAGTACTCGAGCTTAATTAATGTTGATTAATTAAATAGGTGATAAAGTAGATTTTGATGCTGCTCACATGGGTTTGCGTGAATTAATGCTTTTAACCATCTTTTTGTCTCTCCTACATTTCGAGCTAAAAAGCTAAGTCGTATCTTTTTTTTATGTATTTTTTATTTACCGCTTTTTTTTTTTTTAAAGATTGATGTTTTGAGTTTTTCATATATATTAAGGCAAAATAAATATTTGTGTCAACTAATTATTTATTTTTATTTTTGATTTACTTTTCTTGTACTTTCTCTTTCTAGATAATTAAAAAATCATTTAATCACTCAATAAAACGTAAAAGCATAAAGTAAAATATAGAAAATCAATCTTTCAAAAACAAGGAAAAATCCAAAACATCAATCATTTAAAAACAGTATGAGTATTATTTTTCCTGCTAAAAATATATATATTTTTTTAGCATCTGAATATATTAATAAGCAAAATGAGAAGTTTGGTTACAAGGGAAGCAAGATATTTCCTTGTTAAAACTAACCGAACTAACCAACACAAAATAACTAAGAGGAAAAGCCATAAGTGGTTACAAAATTTTTCCTACATATACTCAAGAAAGAGCACCAAAAGGAGGAAAAAGAAACCCTCACTACTAAGAGCTAACAAGAAGAAACAATACGTTTCTCATTGTCAAAGATGTCCTTGAGCCAATCCGGGTATCTAATAGCCACATAAGAATGAAACATATTGTCCTTAACCACACTTTGAGCTATCAGAAAGGCACCTCTATTTACTGGTCTCACTGTGGTCTCCAACTTCCACCACGTGAAAGCTTCAAGCTTGTAACAAATCTCACCGGGTTGGTAATGCAAAGCTGGCCATCTTCCAGGTTTTATTTACCGCCTCCACCAGGCTCAAGGTTTCTATTTCAAAGATGATTTTGTCTAACATGTGGTGCTTGAGACTGTCCATGGCCCACATGATGCAATGAAGGTGCACCTCTTCCTTGTACAGGCGCTTGGCAAAACCCATGCGGCTGTGCATGGAGGCAGTGCCTTGTAAGTTCCTTAAAACCAATGATGCTCCTCCAACTTTAAAATATCTTGACCATGAAAAACCAATGCTGCATTTGAGCCATGTATCAGGAGGAGGTTTCCAATTGATCTTTGGGCGTACTCTTGAAGTATGGGCTTCTTCCTCTAGCATGTGCGCTAAGAACCACCCTTCTGCCTCAACACTGATTTTTTCCACTGAATCACGAGCCAAAAAAGGTATCTTGGAAAAAGTAGATTGTTTCCTACAAATACTACATGATCCATGGAAAACTTCTCCTCAAATCATCAAGAAAATCCTTTTTCTTTCTATTCTCCATCAGAGTGAACATATTTGGTAGATAGAAGCATGGTTGAAACCTTCCAAAGGGAAATGGTAAGTGATATATCATGGTTTTTACGGTTTTTAAGCCATGATATAAGTATGTTTTCTAGAGTCTTTTTAGTGTTTTTCGAGTCTTTGGTTTTCTTATTAGGTACTTAGACATTTGGAGTAGCATTGGTGTTTACTGAAGCTTTCTGGAGTATTTTGGAACGAGAAGTTGAAGTCAGAAGTTCGGCTTGGAAAATCAGGCACTTTGTCGATCGACACAGACTGATCTGTCGATCGATGTGAAGAAATGAAAGCATGTCGAGCGACACACTTACCACGTCGCTCGACACGACCCAATTTCGGACCAGATCATTAAATTAGAAGATTTCCAATTTTAACCCCAGAAGTTTCAGATGTTTGCAGTTCTGCCCCAAATCGTTTTAGTTCCTTATATATAGTTATTTTAGACCATTGTTACGGTCACGTTTTATTCTTCATAGAGATTTTAGCAGAGAGAGATTCAGAGTTTTAGGGAGACAAGTTCATACCCATCAGAGATTGCTTCGAACCCTTTTGTATCTCTTACCCTTATCTTTTTAATGCAATTTTATTCAGTTATCATGTTTGCATTATTTATGTCTGAGTAATCTGCTAGTTAGGCTTTAGGGTTTTCAAAGGATGATGAAAGATTGATAGAATTTATTTACTATTGGGATTGCATCATATCTACATTCTTCACTTTAATTGCATTAACTCTGATTTAAGATTGATCACCTTAGGTTGGATATTTTAGGTTGTTTAATAGATACGACAGTATTATTGAATAACTGGAACTGAATCATAAGTGAGCAAGGATTCGATTCGCAACGACAGTTGGCTTTGAATCCTTGTGAACAATCAAACTTGAACTTAATGCTTGTTTAAATTAATTTGATTTCGCAACGACAGTTGGTCTTCTAGGATTTAAACATAGATAGTATTTGCAACGACGGTTGATTTACTTTACAGTAGTTTGAGTTCTGGAATTGCATTTCATAATTATCCCGATAGTAAGTTTATTCTGCAATTTGGAAGCATTCCCGCGAATTTCCTAAGGACTAGCGTTTGTCTCTTATTGAATCCAAATCGTTAACATTCACTCCTGTTTTACTTTACTGCATTGTTTTTCATTACAATCATATCTGCTTAGCATATTTCGAACATTTAAATCTATTGCGTTTAATTAATTCCCTGTGGATTGACACCCTAGATACTGCATACGATCTCTTAATTTGAGAGAGTAGCTCTAGGGAAATTTGAGCATATCAAATTTTGGCGCCGTTGCCGGGGAATTAATAAACCATTAGATTTCTATTATTAGGAATTTGTCTAAGTTTTCTTTTTCTAATAATTACTAACTAGTTTCTTTCGTTTTCTTCTCTGTTTTGCGTTTCAGGTTTATGCCTAATCACAACACAAGAAGCAAGAAAAACAAGGAGCTAGTTGAATTGGATCTTCACTCTTTGGGACTTCTAGAGCGTACCAACAGAAAAGCAATAAACGTAGCTAAGAAGATGGTCGCTCATAAAGTTTTGTTTCAGAGAGACGGTGGTTTCTTCGATAGAGAAGGAAACCAATACAATGAGGATGGTGAGAGGCTCGACGCAGAGAGAAATGTTGTCGAGGAGCCTATCATGCAACAGGCTGCTGAAAACGCTCAACACGATGAGCTGGAACGTTTGGCTCTCGAGGAGCAGGAACGCGTCGAGCGACGCGAGGAGGAAATCGCTCGACGTGTAGAAGAACGTCGTGTCGAGCGACAGAATGATCTAATCGCTCGACATGAAGAAAATCAACGTGTCGCTCGACACGGAGAGCCTGTCGCTCGACAGGCAGGGCAGAATCAACCGATGAACGTAAACGCTGCTCAGAGACGTACACTCGCGGATTACAACAGGCCAGAGCAGTACTATGCCAACCGTTCTGCAATTTGCCCACCTCCTTTTCAGCGAAACGACTTCGAATTGAAGCCTGCCTACTTCGCTTTTGTGTCTCAGAACCCTTTCTGTGGGTTACCTCATGAGCACCCAATGAACCATCTAGAGAGCTTTGAGGACATCGTATCCAGCATTAAGGCTAATGGGGTTTCTATGGACTACTTGTACTGCAAGCTCTTCCCCTACTCTCTCCAAGGGGAAGCTAAGAATTGGCTTAGGATGCTTCCACCGGGTTCCCTTACTACATGGGAGGATACTAGGAATGCCTTCCTTGCTCATTTCTTTGACGATGCCAGGTCTGAAGAGATTCGATCTAAGATTGCTACATTCAAGCAAGGGGATTTCGAGGCATTTAAGGCTGCATGGAACCGGTTCAAGAGCTACCAGATCGATGGAATGTACAGAAGATGCATCGCTGGCTCAGAGGTTCAGAGTGTGTTGTTTCATTGTCATGGGTCAGAGTATGCTGGGCATTTTGCTACTTTCAAGAAAGTTGCTAAGGTTCTGCAAGCAGGATTTTGATGGCCAACCATGTTTAAAGATGTTCATGCTTTTGTTTCCAGATGTGACGCTTGCCAAAAGAAAGGGACGATTAGCAAGAGGAATGAGATGCCACAGAACTTCATCCTGGAAGTTGAAATTTTTGACTGCTGGGGCATCGATTTCATGGGTCCTTTCCCGTCCTCTTATGGGAACAAGTACATTCTGGTAGCTGTGGACTATGTCTCCAAATGGGTTGAAGCAATAGCTAGTCCGAAGAACGATTCTGCTGTGGTTCTTAAGCTGTTTAAGACCATCATCTTCCCAAGATTTGGAGTGCCTCGGATAGTGATAAGTGATGGTGGTCCACACTTTATCAATAAGGTATTTGCTAATCTCCTAAGCAAGTACGGTGTTCAGCACAGAGTAGCTTCTCCTTATCATCCCCAGACCAGTGGACAAGTCGAAGTTTCAAACCGACAAATCAAGGAGATTCTGGAGAAGACAGTGGGCACTACTAGAAGGGACTGGTCTGTTAAGCTGGATAACGCGCTTTGGGCATACAGGACTACATTCAAGACACCTTTTGGGACTACACCGTTTCATCTGCTTTATGGGAAAGCATGCCATCTTCCGGTTGAGTTAGAACATGTAGCAGCCTGGGCAGTGAAGAGGTTGAACTATGATATCAAGAGCGCAGCAGAAAGGCGTTTAATTCAGTTGAACGAGCTGGATGAGATTCGCATTCATGCCTATGACAATTCCAAGATATACAAGGAGCGTACTAAGGCATATCACGATAAAAATATCGTCTCTAGGAACTTCGAACCGAATGACCAAGTCCTGCTCTATAATTCACGTTTGCACTTGTTCCCTGGAAAGCTCCGTTCTCGTTGGTCCGGACCTTTTACTGTAAAGGAAGCTAAACCACATGGAGCAGTTGTGTTAATAGGTTCTAATGGAAGAGAGTTTACTGTCAATGGTCAGCGGGTGAAGCATTATTGGGCACAATCCAAGATTCCCGAAGGAAACGTCATTCCTCTGGAAGATGCACCCGAACCATAAACTCAGACTCAGTCAAGCTAGTGACTGTAAAAGAGCGCTTAGTGGGAGGCAACCCACTTGTAAGTGTAAATACTTGTTTTTATTTTTAGTTTTTGGTTTTATTTTTCAATTTTACGTTTGGTTTTTGCGTTGTTTCTGTCTTTCAGGTTATCGAAAAATCGGATGGAATTTAACACGTGTCGATCGACGGAGCTACTCGTATCGCTCGACATGTAGATAATGTTCATGTCGATCGACAGTGTATAACGTGTCGCTCGACACTACTTATACACGGGCCCAGGTAAGTTCATTTATAACCCGTGTTCTTCATCTTCTTCATTCTTTAAAACCAAAACTCGACAAACACCCTTTCAAAATCGCTCTCTCTCTCAATTCTTCACTGTTTTGGAATATTTTTGGTTCTAAATTCATTAGCTTTTCATCCTCCTTCCGATTATCTCATCCATTTGTCCAATCTACGAGGTATGTACCCCTAATTTCTCGATTTTTGGTTTGGCCCAAGGTTTGAAAATCCGAAATTTGCTTTGTTTCACTCGTTTATTTGCATGCATCCAACTTGTTTAGATTGTTTTAGAGCAATTTCGGCTACCCCATGTTATTGAATTGAATTAACTTTGCAAATTTTGAGAATTTGTTTATTTGGGAAAATTTGATGAATTCGGATTTAGCATGATTTAAGAGCAAACTTGGTTTGTAATTGATGTTGCTAAACGTAATTGGAATGATTTGTGATGATATTTTGAGCATGCATTATCAATTTGTTGAGATTTTGATTTTTCGAAAAAATTCTCGCGCCTAATTTCGGATTTTTGTGTTTTTGGTTTGATTTTTGGATGTTTTGCAGATGACTTCGCAGAGAACTTCTAGCATTCCACCTGAACCTACGCCACTTGAGTTTGAACGCAAATCCGACATCCAACGAAACTTGGAGAATGAGATTGAATGCGCCTTACCGTGGCCTCGTGTCGAAAACACGCCAATTCCGTTCACTAATCCATGGGATCGGTCACTTAAGGAGGTAGCAACTAGCGGCGAATCTGAGACGCGACCATTTTCCGATAATTGGGATGATTATGATACGATGTTCTACAATGGATGGTTGAACGTCCCTTTGGAACCGACTCGTTTTGATGATGCACGCGCATTGAGACTGTTGGGGATTCACGAAGACGTGGTGAAGCTGCTTAACAATGCTGGTTTGGGCAACATGGCTACCAAGTTTTATCGACATTACCCAGATTTAGTAAGGCAGTTTCTGGCTACAGTGCGCGTAGACTATAATAAGCATCCTGTTTTTACGCCCGAGCATGGTGATATTACTTTCAAGATTCGAGGTGTTCGCTATCAGGTTACTTTTGATGAACTCGCAGAGATCTATGGATTTGAGCAGGGCCGTTCGCTTGGTGCCCTTCCTTCTGAGTTCCCTGAAAAGGGAAACTTCTGGTCCTTGTTTGGTTCTCATGGTTTCAGTGTTGGGTCTACACTTACGGATATTCGGCATCCAGCTCTTCGTTACTTTGTTCGTCTTCTTGGTTCGTCGCTGTTGTACCAGGTTGAGGCAAACAAGGTCCGGTTATCTGAGCTTGTCATCCTATACTACGCTCTCCAGCCTTTTCTCCCTGATTTTAGTACGGATCTTCCGACAGATGTGCACATGGGAGCTGTTTTTGCTCACCACTTAGTCTCTCTGAAGACTATTCCTTTTAAGAAGCGGGGCTCTAAACCGGTCACCATCGGGAGCATCCTTACTCCTATCTTTCGCTACCTTGAGATTAGCACTGCCGGGTTTGAATTTGAGAAGAAGCCGTTTCTGATTGACATTACAGCTTTACAGCAGTACACTTGGCTCAAGGTCCCAACTACTTGGATTTACCGGCCTATTACAGGAGGGCAGCGCCGGGTTCAGTTGCCAATTCCAGCTCTTATGGATATTGAGAGAGATCCCGCTGTCTTGCGTTTTGAGCCTGATGAGAGGACTGTTTCTGAGTACTCGGGACGCAAGACGACTGAGGCTTCTAGTTCTGGAGTTGGTCCTTCTACAAAAAGAGCTCGTACTCTTCCAGATATGCCACAAGACCTTCCACCACTTGAGTTCCCTCCAGAGCCAGAGGATCCATCGGATACAACAGCTGTTCTCCAGTTTCACACCACCGCGCTTAAGCGGATTTGGGATGCCCTCGTGAGGACTACCACTTGTGGATGTGTTCGTCCTAGATCATCCCCTCCTCGTGCGCCTACTGCTAATTCTGATGATGAGGAGACACCTTAGTTCATCGTTACTATCCCGGTTTTTCATTTCTTTTTCTTAGACTTTTTATTTTCTTTTCTTTGAGTCATTTTCTTCTTTTGTTTGCGTCAGTTTGTTGCTTTATTTCCTTGAACCGTTGTTTTAAACTTGTGTTCTTATGACCATTTTGGTTGCGTTTAACGTGTTTTGTGTGAGTGATCTAACCGTGTGAGAAAGAGAGCTAACTACACTTTTGAAGAAAGTGAAAAATGCTACTGCCTGATTTTGCACCATTTCTGTCGAGCGACACAGTGATCCACGTCGCTCGACACGAGGAAAAAACCACCATGTCGATCGATGTTTTAATGACGTCGCTCGACGCGACCATGAAATTGATGTCGATCGACATGTAAGTCGTGTCGCTCGACACGACTGCCAGGTACCACAAAACACTTGTTTTTCTCAATGGTTTGTTTTATATTTATTTGTTATACCCTTCCTCCGATTTAAATACACTGGGGACAGTGTAGTTTGAGTCTGGGGGAGGTGGTTGCTAATTTCGTTTTCTATTTTGTTTCTATTTTGAGTTTTCTTGAGTCAGTCCGTTTTTCGTTTTTGTTTTATTTCGGGTCAAAAACTCCCTTAGGATTTGCTTTGAACAGCACTCGACGAACCATTTCCAATATAAGTTGATCAGCGGTTTTACAAGGTGGGTAACTGGAAAGGGATCGGTTTTCTGGAGCGAGTTCAGGTTTCTGGAGAACTCAGAAAGGATGTCAAAAACCCTGCCTTTAATGAACTTTAATCTCTTGTCAAGGGCGTTGGAAATCGCAAGACTTGATTCAGCTTCCAAACATTTGAAAGCGAGGAAGGGCCGCTCTTGAAACTTCTTCCCAAATGACAAATTCAACTGTCCTAGATCGAAAAAAAAAAAGCCTCATGACCCTGTCTCCACAAGAACACCAGTAGTGAGAGCTGATCTAGTGATCATAGAGATGCCAAGGAAATTTACAGAAAAATGCAAGCCTGAATTCAGAAAAGTCAGATAAAACGCAGAGAAACAACGATAAAATGGAGCATCTAGCTCTGATGGTAAAGGACCCTCAGCTGAGGTACCCGCTATCACAATGAAATAAGGCATTGCATCTCTATGAAAATCCTTAACTGGATACAGTTTCAGAGGGAAGAGAGAGGGTGAAACGCAAGAAAATGTTAAAGGAGGTGAAAGAATCTAGAAGGACCAGCGATCGATGCTCCCTCGATGAGACCGCACCTAATTTAACTAAAGGGGTCTGCGACTGAGAGTCTGAATTTCTCTAAGGGATTTGGAATCGAACTGGAAAACTGCTAAGTATCTAGGGACACATCGAAGTATCACCAGGTATTAACTTTGAGGAATGTGGTTTCTAAAGGAGTGGTTACAACTGTTTTGCTTAGGGACAAGCAAAAAGCTAAGTCTGGGGGAGTTGATATATCATGGTTTTTACGGTTTTTAAGCCATGATATAAGTATGTTTTCTAGAGTCTTTTTAGTGTTTTTCGAGTCTTTGGTTTTCTTATTAGGTACTTAGACATTTGGAGTAGCATTGGTGTTTACTGAAGCTTTCTGGAGTATTTTGGAACGAGAAGTTGAAGTCAGAAGTTCGGCGACACAGACTGATCTGTCGATCGATGTGAAGAAATGAAAGCATGTCGAGCGACACACTTACCACGTCGCTCGACACGACCCAATTTCGGACCAAATCATTAAATTAGAAGATTTCCAATTTTAACCCCAGAAGTTTCAGATGTTTGCAGTTCTGCCCCAAATCATTTTAGTTCCTTATATATAGTTATTTTAGACAATTGTTACGGTCACGTTTTATTCTTCATAGAGATTTTAGCAGAGAGAGATTCAGAGTTTTAGGGAGACAAGTTCATACTCATCAGAGATTGCTTCGAACCCTTTTGTATCTCTTACCCTTATCTTTTTAATGCAATTTTATTCAGTTATCATGTTTGCATTAATTATGTCTGAGTAATCTGCTAGTTAGGCATTGAATTGCATTAACTCTGATTTAGCACTGAATTGGATATCTTAGGTTGTTTAATAGATGAGACATCATTATTGAATTACCTGAACTGAATCATAGGTGAGCAAGGATTCGATTTGCAACGACAGTTGGCTTTGAATCCTTGTGAACAATCGAACCTAAATTTATTGCTTGTTTAGATCAATCTGATTTCGCAACGACAGTTGGTTTTCTAGGGTTTAAACATAGATAGTATTTGCAATGACAGTTGATTTACTTTACCGCAGTGTTTCGAGTTCTAGAATTACACTTCATCAATCCCAATAGTAACTTTATTCTGCAACTTGGATTTATTCCTGCGAATTCCCTAAGGCTTAACACTTCTCTTTTATTGAGTTTAAAGTTTACAATCATCCTGATTTACTTTCCTGCAGTCATTTGTATTTACAATTTTATTCTGCTTAGTTTTATTCGAAAGTCTTAATCTATTGTGCAAATCTGATTCCCTGTGGATTCGATACCCTAAGTACTACAATCAATCTCTTAATTTAAGAGAGTAGGACAAAGGTAAATTTGACCATATCAAATTTTGGCGCCGTTGCCAGGGAATCAATAGCCATTAGATTTATATTATTAGGATTTTGTCTAAGTTTTTATTTTTATTTTTATTTTACTAACTAGTTTCTTTCGTCTCTTTCTGTTTTGCGTTTCAGGTGTATGCCTGATACTAGAAGCAAAAAGGAAAAGGAGCTACTTGGATACGGTCTTCAGGAACTTGCACGTCTAGAGCGTGAGAGCAGAAGAGTAGCAAAGCTGGTTGCTCAAGGACATATCGTACTAAGACCGGCAGGATTAAAGTACAACGAAGAGGGACAAAGGATCAACGACGATGGTATTGTTATCGTCGAAGAAATCGTCGAGCAGAGGGATGAAGAGCATCAGAGACGCAACGAAGAAATCAGACTCGCTCGCGAAGAACAGGAACGTGTCGAGCGAGACAAAGAAGAGATCGCTCGACGTGTGGAATTACGTCGTGTCGCTCGACAGGAAGAAAACCAACGTATCGATCGACATGATATTGTTGTCGCTCAACAGGGAGGCCGGATTCAGCCAGTTGGGCTGAGAAACGACGTGAATGCTGCAGCAGGACGCATGCTTGCGGATTTCAACAAACCTGAGCAGTTCTATGCAAATCGGTCTGCAATTCGTCCACCACCGTTTCAGAGAAACGATTTCGAGCTAAAGCCTACCTTCTTCAATCTAGTAGCTTTGGACCCTTTCTGCGGTCTTCATCATGTGAATTCTATGGATCACATTGAGTGGTTTGAAGACTTGGCATCTAGCATCAAGGCTAATAGAGTCTCTGAAGATTATATGTTCTGCAAGCTATTCCCATACTCTCTGCATGGGGAAGCAAAACATTGGTTGAGGATGCTACCTCCAGGCTCACTAACTAACTGGGAGGATACCAAGAATGCTTTCTTAAGCAATATCTTTGATGATGCGAAATCTGAAGATCTCAGAGCAAAGATTGCTACATTCAGATAAGGCGACTTCGAGGCATTCAAGGCTGCGTGGCATAGATTCAAGGGGTATCAGAGAGACTGCCCTCACCACGGTTTAACGGATGTTCAGCTGCTGAACATTTTCTACAGAGAGATTGCTACTCGATATGCTATCTAGACGCTGCAAGTAACGGGAATTTCAACACGAATTCTTAAGAGACAGCCTTGAGACTCATTGAGAACTTAGCTAGTAGCAACAGTACCAAGAGTGTTGATTTCGAGAGGAGCTAGGGTCAGATTGTCAATGGTAATCAGTTTGCAGAGGTCAAAAAGAAGCTGGATTCGATGCATGATCTCCTTGCAGGAAAGAAGATGGTTCAGTTCGCTAAGAAAGTTGAGACTTTCGAGCCAGAAGATGTGAACTACATGAATGGGTCTAGATATCAGAGATTTGGCAATCAGCAAGGCTACAATTCGTCATATCAGAACCCGTATCAAAGCAGCTACACAAGGGACTACGGCGCATCTTCTTATCAGAAGCCTCCACCTCCGACTGCAGAGAGCAAGATGGAGTCCATGGTTGAGCAAATGCCTGGAAGGACAACAGAAGATGACGGTGGATTTGAATGACAAGCTGGATTTGAACTACAAGGATTTGAACGAGAAGATCGAGTCTTTGAACATCCATATGAAGAAGCTGGATACGCAAGTGGCTCAGACAAGTGAATCGGTGAAAAGGCATCACTCTAATATGATCAGATTGAAGACTGGACCAGAGAGAATATCTGAAACGGAGCATCTAGCAGTTGTTCAAGATGATTATTTGATGAGTTTGATGAAATTTTCGGAACTGCAGAACCAGTATCGAGCGACGGAGGAGGCGTGTCGCTCGACACGAAGGAGTTGAGCATGTCGATCGACGTGTTTACATCTGTCGATCGACGGAATAAAGTTGCAAGTATCGATTGACGCAAGCATACTGTCACTCGACACGATCTGCAGATCAGTGCAGATTTTTCAAAATCTTCTGTCAATGCTATCGAACGAGTCTACAAGCCACCACTCCCATTCCCGAAAGTTCCTAAGAAACCTCTTTTAGTAGTAAAACCACTCGAGAAACTAGTTCTGAGGAAACTACCCAAGCTAGATAATTCGTGGCAATTCATAGTTCCAGGTTCGATTAATGGAATGGAATTGGAAGGCACACTTTTAGATACAGAAGCAAACGTGAACGTCATATCTCATGATGTTGTAAAGAAGTTGGGTATCTCAAATATTCAACCTTCAGATGCTTTCGTTGATTTGGTTGACTCTTCTTTAGTAGCTCCTGCAGGATTCATTTTGGATTTACAAATTCGAATAGGAGATTGTCTCGTGCCAGCTGATTTCTACATCATAGAAATCACTAAGCAAATGGTTCTTGGCTTGTCTTTCCTTGCTATTGTGGGCGCAATCTTGGATTTCCCTAATCAGAGAATATCCTTCACCAAGATTGACAAGAAGATCTTCTATCCAGCGATCCTTCTTGAGGACATTGCTTATTGGACAGTGCATAAAGGAAAGAAACTGGTTTTAGATCCTGGAGATTACAAGAAGAAATTTTAGAATGCTCCTGCTGTGATTCATGCGATAGTTGTTCCTGAAGCAAGCAAACCGCATTTTTCAGTTCTTAAAGAAGAGGCGAATCTCATAAAGGTTAAGCACAAGAAAGCTTCCAAACCATTCTCCAAGTTCAGGATCATCATCCCTTCAGATGTACAGGGGAAAGGAGAAGATGTTATTCAACAAATGTTGAAGAACACGATGAGAATTTTTCCTAGGATTGTTTCTGATAAGTCTGGGGAGCTGAAAAGTCTAGTGCGATGATAAGAGCTACAAGTTTCCTGAAGGATAAGGGAGGAACAAAAACTCCAGAAGATCCACCAAAGTCCTGAAGACCTGACACAATCAAGTTAATGACTGAAAACAAGCACTTAGTGTGGGGCAACCCACTTGTGAGTCTACTAACTCTTTCATTTATTATTATTATTTTTTTTCAATTTTATGTTTGGTTTTCGTTTTTGTTTTGATTTTCAGGAAAATAAACGTTCGAATGCAAGTGAGAGTGAACATCAAAATGTGGTGTCGAGCGACGCCATATCCAGTGTCGGTCGACGCCAAGGGAAACCATCTGTCGATCGGCAAGCAATCCAAGTCGCTCGACGCGACCAAACGTCAAGCGTCGATCGACACTACGGTCGTGTCACTCGACACGACCCCTAGGTACCACATTCTCATTCGATTTTCATTCGTTTCGTTTTTTGTTTATTTTGTGTAGCCAATCTCGGGCTTAATAACACTGGGGACAATGTTGTTTATGTCTGGGGGAGGTAAGTTACTAACTATTGTGTTTTCTTTTGAGTTTTTGAGTCAATTTTAAAATTTTTAGAGTCAAAACCTCTCTTAAACTTGCTTTGAATAGCACTCAAGGACAATGTTCATTGCAAGTTGGCTTGTTTTACTGAGGTGGGTAACTGGAGGTTGATCGGTTTAACAGAGCGAGTTCAGATTTCTGGAAAACACCAGAAAGACGTTGCTGACCTCGCCCTTAATGAACTCTAATTTCTTGTCTTTGGCGTTGGAAATCGCAAGACTTGATTCAGCTTCCAAACACTTGAAAGCGAGGATGGACCACTCTTGAAACTTCTTCCCAAATGACGAATTCAACAGTCTTAGATCAAAATGAAAAAGCCTCATGACCCTGTCTCCCACCATAGAACAATAGTAGTGAGCGCTGATCTAGTGAATCATAGAGATGCCATGGAAGTAAAAAAGTCTACAGAAAAGTGTAGTTCAAGCAGAAAAGTGCAAGCCCAAATTCAGAAATGCCAGAATAAAACACAAAGAAACAACCAAAATCAATCATCAAAAAGGTATGCATTTCTATGATATCCTTAATTGGAAACAGTTTCAGAGGGAAGAGAGAGAGGGTGAAACGCAGGAAAATGTTATGGAAGTGAAAGAATCTAGAAGGTCCAGCGATCGATATTCCCTCGATTAGACCGCACTTAATAAACTAAAGGGGTTTGCGACTGAAAGTCTGAGATTCTCTAAGGGGTTTGGATTCAATCTGGAGGACTGCTATATTTCTAGGGAAACATCAAAGTATCACCAGATGACTTTGCAAAGGTATGTGATTCCTAAAGGAGTGATAACATCAGTCTTCCTTAGGGACAAGCAAAAGGCTAAGTCTTGGGGAGTTGATATATCATGGTTTTTACCAGTTTTTATACCATGATATATGTCCGTTTTATAGAGTCTTTTGGTGTTTTCTAGTGTTTGGTGTTTTATATTAGGTACAAGGACGTTTGGACTCAATTGGTGTTTACTGGAGCTTTATGGACCATTGCGGAGTGAGCTGTCAAAGTGGCAGGTTCGAAATGATGATTTAGAGGCATGGTCGAGCGACATGGTATTGGTATCGCTCGACACCGAAGAAATGCAAGTGTCGATCGACAGAGTTATGTGTGTCACTCGACACGACATTCAGACTTGCCCAGATTTCAAGTTTCAGAAGATTTCTTTTCTGCACCAAAAAGCCCAGATGTTTGCAATTGAGTCCATGCTGACCTTTGTACTTATAAATACTTATTTTCACCCATTGTTTAGACTTATGCTTTATTTTACTTAGAGATTTTTTTATATTAGGGATTTATTATTTATGTTTTATGTCTGAGTAATTTCTTAGTTAGGTTTTAGGGTTTTTCAAAGGTTTAATGAAGAGTTGTAGAGTTTAATTACTATTGGGATTTGCATCATATTTATTTATATTCTTCACTTTGATTGCATTAACTCTGATTTAGCGCTGAATAGGATATCTTAGGTTGTTTAATAGATGAGACATCATTATTGAATTACCTAAACTGAATCATAAGTGAGCAAGGATTCGATTCGCAACGACAGTTGGTTTTCTAGGGTTTAAACATAGATAGTATTTGCAATGACAGTTGATTTACTTTACCGCAGTGTTTCGAGTTCTAGAATTACACTTCATCAATCCCAATAGTAACTTTATTCTGCAACTTGGATTTATTCCTGCGAATTCCCTAATGCTTTACGCTTCTCTTTTATTGAATTTAAAGTTTACAATCATCCTGATTTACTTTCCTGCAATCGTTTTTATTTACAATTTTATTCTGCTTAGTTTAATCCGAAAGTCTTAATCTATTGTGCAAATCTGATTCCCTGTGGATTCGATACCCCAAGTACTACAATCGATCTCTTAATTTGAGAGAGTAGGACAAAGGGAAATTTGACCATATCACATAACTTCCTTCCCACCCAAAGACAGAAATCTGTGAAACCAACCTGTGAGTCTAGTTTTGCGCTTTTTTGGATATAGCCCATCATATCTCTCTTACGGCCACTGAAGCACTCATGTCACCTTAAGTATTTTCCTGCTCCTCCTTCTCCTGAGATGCGTCAACATCTTGATTTGGATTTTTATTTCCTCATTAACCTTTGAGCCAAAGGTGATTGAGGACTTTAAAGGATTTACCACCTGACATGTGGCTTGACCATAAACCTTTAAAATCCTTACCAATTTCCCACTTGCTCGAAATCCGCTTTGCAAATAAAAAAGCTGTCATCCGGAAAGAGAAAGTAGTTGATTGAGGGGCCTTCAGGATTAAAGCTCATTCCATTTAGAAGATTCTTCTTTTCGTGCATGTAGAGAAAATGTGACAATCCTTTTATGCATAACACAAAAAGAAAAGGAGAAAGAGGATCACCTTGACGTAAACCTCTTTTAGGCCTTATCATTCTATAGGGTTGGTTGTTAATTAGCACAGAAAAGGAGACAAAAGAAACACACTTTATCACTCATCCAATCCATTTATGGGGGAAGCCTAAAGCTGTCAATAAGGCTTCTAGGTATTTCCATTCTACCCTGTCGAAAGCTTTAGACATATCAGATTTCAAGGTAACAAAGTCCTTTGAGGCAGTTGGGTAAGTTTTCAAGGCATGAAAAACCTCATGAGCAATCACATGTTGTTAGATATGAGCCTTTCAGAGACAAATGCTGATTAAGATGGGGATACTATCCTGAGAAGCAGAGGTTGTAGATTTTTCACTACCACCTTAGACAAAATCTTGTACATGACTAAACAGAGGCTGATAGGTCTTAAATCCGTTATTTTTCTAGGCTTGACTACCTTCGGCAACAAACAAAGTTGGGTGTAGTTCCATTCCTGAGGCAAAAATCCTGAGTCAAAGAAAAGTTGGACCTCTCTAATGACCTGATCTCCCACTACATCCTAAAATTTCTTATAAAATAGACATGTCATGCCATCGGCTTCTGGAGCACTAGTTGGCCTCATGGAGAAGACTGCCTCTTTCACCTCTTCTCTAGTAACTGGTTGAATAAGGGTATCATTCATGGAGGACTGAAACCCCTGAAAAACCTCTGAAAATCCTCTGGGTTTGATAACTTTAAAAGATCTATGAAATAAGCATATGCCACCTCTCTCTTTGAAGCCTTTCTTTTCTGTTGATTACCATTAATAGCCAATAGCATTTCTATCCTCTTTGAGCTTCGGTTGGCTTTTACTGAGTCATGAAATTTTTGTGTACCTATCACTCTGGACCACCTATTTGTTTATGCTCATTTGACTCCAATACGACTCTTCATCACTGTAAGCTTTTACAAGGTCCTGATTAAAAATATGGATCATCCTAGTCAAAGGATAAGATGCAGCATGTTATTCTTCCAAGACAACTTGTAGATGACGAATCTTCTCCATAAAGTTCCAACTTTGCCTTTTTCCATCTACTAAGAGCTCTTCTATAGATTCTTGGACTTTCAGAAACATTAGAACCTTGGTTCCAAGCTTGCAAGGTTGTCTCCTTCACTTCTGGCTTATCTAAGAATCTGCAGTCAAACCTGAAGCTTCTTCTGTAGGTTTCTGCTGAAGACATAAGCCTAATCAAAATATTTATGTGGTCAAAGCCCCTTTTAGCAAGAAATTCTTGATTAGAGGCAGGAAAGAGTTTGAACCATTCCTTGTTTTCAAATCCTCTATCCAGTTTACATTGAACCCAGTGAGTGCATCTCATGCCACCCCAAGTGAAACTGTTTCTTGAGCTGGCCAGATCTCTCATTTGACAGATTCTTACTATATCATAAAAGGCCACAAATATTTTATCACGATGAATAATGCACCCTAGTTTCTCTTTGTTACTTAAAATATCATTGAAATCTCCTACCATTCCCCATGTAGCCTATCTTGGTGATCCTTTCCCAAACTATATGTCTAGCAATGGAACCATCCATCAAATCCTCAATTGTTTATCTTTTCATTCCAGTCCCCTTCTCTGACCCTTGCTTGATCACCACATAGGCTATCTTCAAGGTAATATCTCTTGGTTTAGATATTCTTTTGCTTTTGAGGGGTCTTTTCCTCGGCTTACCACCTTTCCTTTTTCCTTTAGTCTCAGAAGAGCTAGCTTGGAATAAACTAGACCCTTTAACCGTTGAACCACAAAAAAGGGGTTGTATACCTTGTAAATATTGACATCTTCACTTACCGTTTGAGATGCAATGGGACTCCAGGCCATTGCATTTTCGAAATTGAGAGCTGAAAGAAAATGAGTCGTCTTCTCTATAATTGGGATTTGTTTTAAGTTAGAAGAAACTGCAGAATAATAGTTATAGACTAATCCTTAGCCTTTGTTTATATCTTCAGTGATACTGGAGGAGCCTCAAGACGAAGGGTCATCATTTGTAGAAGATGGTCCTTATCAACCTCCACCAAGGATTGTTTGACCCTTCCTTCTTTAATCACTTGTAGATCTCCATTATCCACCATCAAATACTGCATGATGTGTTGTAACACTTCTTCTGCGATTATAAGTCTTCCAGTAAGTTGACCAATACCCACTTGATCCTCTCTTAAGACCCCATAGAGAAGGTATGTATCTTTAAGAATGGTTAAAGAAGATAGGAGTTTCTGAACCTCTCCTCTCGCCTTCTTCTCATTGGACTTATCCTGATGCTTTTTGACCAAAATTGGACATTTATCCTTCTCATGGTTAAGCCTCTGACATTCGTAACATCTTTTTTGGACTCGCTCGTAGTCAAAATGAAGGGTGAATGGTTCTCTATTTGGTAAATTAAACTCCTTTGAACTTCTCAAGGGTTTAAAAACATCGAACTTGATTCCGAACCTGACATAATGTTGGGTATGTGCTTTTGCTGCATCATATGCCACATCATTCACCTTGCAAAGCTTTTATTCTAGCCAGGTTATTGTCAGGGCCGACCCTAGGCCAAGCCCAGTGAAACAATGGCCTATGGCCCTCAAAATTTTTTCAGTTTTCTATATTGAAAACAGGCTCCCGATTTTTTTTTTTTTTTGCATAAATGGCCCCCAAATTTATAAAATCTTTACCTTTTATTCTTATATTTTGAAAGGTATATTAAATACCCAATTTTTTATTTTTTTTGCTTTAGGCCCCTGGAAGTTCAAGACCGGCCCTGGCTATTGCGGCCACCGTTATTTGATTCACTGGAAGCCCTCTCATACGGACCCATAGGGGGGAGAACTGAGGGTAATCAGATGGAGGATTTTCGACCCATCTTTTCATCACTAGGGTCCATTCGTTGTAAGTTTGAATTCCTTTCTCTAAGATCTCCAGCAGATCGTGTTCATTCTCGAAGATGAACTGATATCTCTCCTTATAAAGAGCAACACAACTTCTTTTTTTCTGCCATTTCCTTGGCATGTCAAGAATTATATTTGACATTTTAACTCCCTATGAGCACTCTAACTATGAGGTTGTGAATATTCGTCTCTCCAGAAGAAAACTCAGGAAGATCCGGCATCGTGCCACAGTTCTTCCTCTTCATCACTTCCTAGATCCATCTTTGCCATCTCTTTATCCATGGCTTATGTCATTGTAACTTGTTTCGGACCAAACTTCTCCCCTCTTTTCTTACTTATTTAGTCACTGATAACACTCATGCTCTTGAAATCTTACACTTTTCTACTTTCGAAGGAAATAAAAAGAGAAGAGCCCTAGATCCCCAAATCAATTTTAGAACAAAATCCGTTAAACCCTCTTAACTTGCCTAATTCGATGTTATTACCCGTATTATCCAAAAGCTCAGTAATCAATAGAAGCAAAGCCTCTAGATGAAGATGAGAGACCTAAGGTTTAAAAAGAGAATCTCAACTCAATTAAAGATCCGAATGTCATTTTCTTATAGTCGCCGTTTAAAATATATTTATTCTACCATTTTTTACATATATTAAAACAATTCCAACAAACAAATACCATCATAATTGGAATTAAAATACATTAATTAATATTATTTTAAAATATAACGTATTAAATAGCTTTCTAATTTCCGGAAATACAATTCTTGGTACCAAATTTTGAGATTATATAATAAAAAATAACAAAGTATATAAAATTTTCTCAAGCATTTAACAAAAATATAAAAATATACAATATCATTTTATAAAACCAAAGTCTTATATATTTTAATAAATCTACAATAATAAACCAAAGCTTATAAATTTTAATAAACCAAACCCCATTCTTGAGGTCATATCCGTCGTCTTCCATAAATCATCCACTTTACACTGAGACTGTAGGAAACAAAAATACTTTCGAAAAGAGATATGACAAAAGATGTAATTTTTAATATTTATGAAACTATTATCTAATTTTCTATATATTAAAGGAAAAATATTTTGAGATCATTTTGCTTAGGTTTTTTTACTTTTTTCTTAATTAAAAATTCTTTCTTTTCCTAATCCTATATACCATTTGCCAAACACTGTTTTAATTGATATATCTATTTTAGTTACTTTTAATTCAGTTGCCAAACACATAACAAATTTTAATAGATATTCAACATTTTAACACATTAAAAATTCTGAAAAAATATTTGACATTCAAAATTATAACTTATTCGTTGGACATTAGCAAATATTATTGAAACATTAATTTTATAATAACAAATAGAACTTCTAAGATGTTAAATTGTTTGTCCTCTATATGTTCCAAATTTTTTTTTTTTTATTAGAGCCCTCTATGTTTCAAATTTTATCATCAAAATTAGTTTTAGCCATTAACCATAGTTTTTAAAACAAAAAAAAAGTATTTGAAATGACACTAAATTTTGTACATTCAAAATCTTTACCAAATAATTTATTAACCATAGTGTTTTAAAACAAAAAAAAAACATATTTAAAATGATACCAAATTTTGTATATTCTAAATATTCACCAAATAATGATTTTACTAAGCAAAATTAAATAGTCATTCCCAAAATTTAGGATACTATTACCAAAATTTATTTGATTAGATTGAAATTGAAATTTGTGAGCTGAAAATAAAATCTAATAACGTAATGTAATAATTAGGAACTACAAATAGATATAACGTGATTGGTAAATTCACATGTTACCATCTTTTCGTGTTTCAAATATTTAGTTAGTTATGACTAATCAAATAAATCTAAACATATTAAATTTTCAAAAATATTAGTTGGATTTTGTAAATCTCCATTAATTATCGGAGTGATATCTCAAAAATTTAACCTACTAGAGACAACACTACATGGACACTATAAAATGTGCTTGCGTCATTATAATTTTCAGTGTTAAAACTACTGTAAAATTCCTTTGCCTCACATAGTTAGAATAAAAAAAATTGAGATCATTCACCTATTGTTTTTACTCATTATGTAGTTCGCATATTTGTTTTCCTTCGTTGATTTTGTTTTTTCTCATTATGATATTCATTTGGGTGCAATCATTTAGTCTAGCCGATGATAATGTATTCTGGTATATTTTCTTAATGCATTGTTTTTGTTTACAACTATAATCAAATGCTAAGTCTCTGTATTTGTAACCAGTTTTCTTTAGTTTGTCTTGACAAAATATATACAGTGAAAACTCTATAAATTAATAATGTTGGGACTACGATATTTTATTAATTTATAGAGTTATTAATTTACCGAAAATGAAAACTTTCCATAATCTTTTAAAAATAATTTTTATTTAAATTTTTTTAATTTATATTATTCTATATTTTTATGAAATTAGTTTATTCTCTTTGTTTGTTTATACTATATCAAATAATGATAGAGTTATAAACAAATTTAAGTTCTATAAAAAAACAAACAACACTAAAATGATATACAAATATATGTTAGTCATGTTTATATAGCATATATTAATTTATGATATTATTGGGACCATATATTTACATAGGATTTCTAAAAAGATTATTATCTTATTATTTTATCGAATTGTGTTATATTTTACACCGGCCCGAGTCGGAACCGGTCAAATTTATTAATTTAGAGAGTTTATTAATTTATCGAGTATTAATTTATAGAGTTTCTACTGTATATGTATATAATTATGGATAGTTTATTATATCGTAAGATTATGCTTATGATTCTAATAGTTGACTTCTTATAACAATTTTTATGCAATAGTACAAATTATTTGGTTAACTAACTAGAATTATAAGAATATTATTCTATATCTATTTTACTCCGCCCACAAACGAGGGTATTATTCTAGTGTAATTTGAAGTATGCTAAATGAAATAATTACGGATGAGAACGTGAAAACGAAATGCAATTCTTTCGTAACATATATATATATATAAAAGAGTCCTTTTCTATACATCAGTCAAAAGAAGTCAACGATTAAGTCAGTTGACCAACGATGACGACTAATGACGTCAGCGTCAACTCTATGTCATACTCCTCTGTTTAAATAGAAACCAAACCACTTCAAGTTTTTTACTCACTCTCTCTCACACACACAAACACAAACACAGATACATATACACAACGAGCCATGTGTGGACACGTCAGTACCTCTATAGCCTCCGGGGACACGTGTCCATGTTTCATATACTCCGATGACAACGTGGCTCCTCCTCTGTCACAAGATCATCATCATCATCAGTTCCTCCCTCCACCGCCTCTTATGATGAACCACCACTCGCTATTCGCGGCGGCTGAGGCGTTTTCAGGGTTTGGTTACTTTGATTCCGGAATGAACGGTTGCGGAAGCAGCAGCTGCGACTCGCCGAACTCTATGGAAAGCGGCGGAGATAGTCTTATCATGCAGAGTGCTAGTAGCCATAATGATGTTTTTGGTAATTTTGTTAACGACCATGATGGGCCAGTAAGACGGGCCCTTAGCGCCGGAGACCTATCCGTGAGTTTATATATATATATATATACACACTTGAATGACATGTTTTGATTTAAATACCTAATATTACGACCGTTTTAAACGCTAATTTTTGTTAACGTAAAACGCGTTTACAAGTCAATATTTTTCCTATTTATAATAGAGAAGATGAAGAACATGTTTTGACAAATTGTAAATACAAACAGAATTATAAGTTATAATAACATAACAAATAATTTTTAAAACGACAACGGTTTTGGTATGTGTGTAGAGGAGTAGCAGAAGAGAGAGCAGTGCGGTGTGGAGTGAGAGCAATGCGATAATAGAAGGAATGAGTAAAGCATATAAATATAGTCCTGAGGAGAAGAAAGAGAAGATTGAGAAATATCGTAGCAAGCGAAACCTAAGAAATTTCAACAAGAGGATTAAGGTAATTTAATTAATTAAGGTTATATCAACGAAATTTATCTTTTAATTCACATTGTTCTTCAACGCATGAGTTGAAATACATGCACACCTATAGATATATGTTCAATATGTATATGTGTCACATGGAAACTTTTTAAAGACTTGACATGTAGTTGTGTGAAACAGTGACATGCACCTACACACTGCTAACCCTTTCATTTTCTAATCAAGTATCTATTACTTATGATTTTCTCCATTAATCAAACTCATAATGAATTGTGCATATATATATATATATAATCATAAGTAAAAAAAATTAATAGAGAAAATAGTTTTCTAACGAACGAAATTACATTTTATAGAAAATTAAATGGTTCGTTGACCAACAATATTATCAATCACTCGTATCACTATAAAAGTAACATTGAATCCCTTTTCTAATCTTATCTTCAAACATAAAGGAATTTCAGTTGATATATATCAGTATGTGAATGAGAATTAATGTTCTGTCACATCATATTTGGCTCTTAAGGAATCTTTTGAGATAGACACATCAAGCTCTAATTAAGGTTTCTATAATTTTCTTTCTCCATTAATTACTTTATACGAGAAGGTCCACAAACTTCAAACCAATTCCTGGGTTACCTCAACCATAGTGCTACTCATGCATGAATTTCATTTCTTATTTACTCGAATAATATATTACAACGTTTACTAATTGGTTTTCAAATTTAGTATGAATGCAGGAAGACATTAGCGGACAGTAGGCCAAGAATAAGAGGAAGATTTGCAAGAAATGATGAATTGTCACAACCAGAACAAGTTGTTGATGTTATTGAAGCCGTGGTTGGAGATCCTGACACGGGGGCATCTTTTCTTGATTCATTTTCTGCTAATCACTTCCTTAATTAATCTCTTCTAGTTATATCTTTGTTTTTGTTCCCTATGTATGTTTATAAGCCACTTTAATTTGTTTAGGTTTAAAAGATTGCCCCATGTTTTTATTTGATTTTGCTAAACAACGATTGCCCCATGTTGCTAAACTCATGTAGGTTTTGTGTTTCCTATGTAAATAAGAATAACAAATTTTGTATTTTCGTTAATTAGGATCATACTTTTTTTTTTTCTCTGAGAAAAGTTTGGATCATACTTGCGAAATAATCTATCTTCATATTGGTCCAGAAATCTTTGGACGAATGGTATAGAACTTAAGTTCTCTAATTGATATCAAATGAGTTATTAGATATGTTAAGGCAAAACAAAATGATACTCATGTAAAATTTGCCCATTTCATAATGTGTCCCCTTTACAATAGGATGTATAAAATATTTTCGTAATATACATACTGAAAACAACACATATTAAAACATAAAGAATAATATGTGTTTATATTTCGTATCGTATATAAAAATACGATTTTGTATCAATATTACGAATTTCTTATCTTTTGAATCGTATATAAAAATACGGTGGTCCGTATGTGAGTTGTAGACGATAAAAAGAAGGGAGATTAGAAATATTAAGAGAACTCCATTTGTAAACCAAATTTTCATATCATATCATTATTACTTGCATGGACCCGTAAATAGTTTGTGGGTAGTTTATTATGTTCCGAAATGGTCAAATTTTCTTTTACCAACTTGATTCACAAAAATAATCAAAAGTGCAAAGATGATAACTTTTAGCATTGAAAAAACATGTAATGAACATGGCCATGTTACTTTGATGATTTCATTACTCTCATGTTGATTGCTCATCGTGCTACTAAGTACTAGCAATCTCCAAAAGTAAGCATACATTATACCTTAAATATTCTTAAGAAACCAAAGAAGGTTCCACTCATATAAAGTAAGCAACCTAAACATTAATTGTTTTAAATTAGTAACAATTTTTTAAATGAACACCCAACTAGGGCCTGTTTAATATGCATCAACCAAACCAAACTTAAATGAACTTTTAACCTATTCAAAAATCGAATTGAGCTACAAGTATAAAAACAAAACATAAATACCCAAAAAAACCAAAATTGAATCCCAAACAAAACATGAAGAAACCCCACCGACGATTAATTTTCTTAAAAGTAAGAAATATTTTATTTAAATTCTAAATCGGATTAAAATTAAGACTGACTGATCTAAACTATATATCCGTTTCAATTGATGAATATTTTTCTACAATAAAAAAAAAACGAAATTTGAAACTGAAAACCCCGAGCATCTGAATTCTGAAGTACGAACTCTAATATAAGGCATCACTATAATTTTTATAGACACAAAGAAACGACCTCTCCAAAATCTAAAGTGAAAATCTTCTAAATTCTAATATAGAGGCATCACTATCAGTAATAACGTGAAGAATAACGCTTCTGCGATCAATTTAAAATAATGTCTAGTTTTGAAAAAGGAAGAGAGCAGTCTTTCTTCGTTAGCAAAGGCTATAGAAGGAAATGTAGGGCCTCCGGCGACCATGTCCCCGACTTTTGTCGGCCGGCGGTAGATTTACCGACTCTCCCCTCCAAAAAAACATTTTTCACTTTTCATTATTTTTATTAAAAGCTTTTGTCTTGAACACGAGTACACAAAAGAATCAACCCTAAACTCTATCTAATAATTTAACAAAAATGTTCTTTTCCCCCACTTTTACGATCGGTTTAACCATAAATCAACGAGACTTGCGTGGGGTTAAGGTTCTAAGAAATCATCAAGCAGCTCTTCTGTGTTTTCTTCTTTTACTGATTCGTTTGAAACGTGACTGAAGTAGAAAAGGCTTGAAAGGGAGTAATTTCGGTAATCGAACTTTACTCCTCTTATCTAGAATACCTGCAAAATTTTCACCAATGGATTGAGATAACATAAGACTAAATCATAGTCCAAAACTTGTGTTGTTTGAGTTAACGTTTCCAAATGATGAAACTTAGATCTCATACCTGAGTTTGTGGCATTGTTTCTTTCTGAGGACTGGACATGGAATTGCTGATTAGTTTCGGTTTCTGTCTCGCCTTCGTTCTTGTCTTCCTTTGTAATCTCAAAAGTTTTGTGGTATGGATCCGATAGCCCTTCCCCGAGTTCTGCCACATTAGACTCTAACCTTGATGTTTGGTCATGGTCTTGTCCAACCGCCTCGGGGCTGAGAGATTTATCTGATTCTCTTAGCAAATCAGTAGTCTCAGAGGATAAGTTAGGAAGATTAATATTACTGTCACCTGTTTCATGCTTCTGGTCTTCCACTGTCACCTCCATGTACTCGTCATGGTTTGCTTCCGAAGAACTATCAATTTTCATATCATCATCAATGGATGCGTGGTTCCCATCATTATCATGACCAAAATTAGCTCCTTCTTTGCTATCTCGGTCTACTACGACTTCATCAACAACAGTAGTTCCCATGTTTGAGTTTCCAACAGGACTTAGTGGGATCCCGTGATCGCTTTTTGTTGGTGACAGTGATTTCTCTTCTGAATCCAACTCAGTGCGCATGTTAACATCAAAAGCTGCATCTGACTTTGTACATCTTACCAGTGTTAAGGATGCAGCTGCTTGATTTTGCACCAACATCCCCTGTCCCTGGCTGCTAGTACTGCATTTCCTCAGGGGAACAATTGTTGCCGGTTCTATTTTGTTAATGCTAATGTGGCCAATGGTTTTGTCTTCCCAAAGATTATCATCAGATGAAGCTGAATCAGCCATACGTTGTTCAGAAACTTGATTATTACTGAGCACTGGTGCGTCAATCAACTTAGCAACAGGTGGCTGAGTCAATGGTTCAGTTCCTACAATATCCTTAACCCGGAAACCATGTGATGGCAAGCCACCAAGAATAGAAGTGAAATCAATCGCCTTAGAGGATTTGTTTGTGGCATCAAAAGCCTTTGCGAGATCATCCAAAAGCATGTCACCTTCACCGCTCGAGAGGGGATCCCATTTCATGCAATCTTCAGATAGAGGCTGTTCGAGGCTAAAGGTTTCGCTAGAAGAAAGCATTTCAACTCTAACAGCTTCTTTGTGAAACCGCTTTTTCTTTAAAACCTTAGCTATCATATTCCTGAAAGCAATTCAAAATCCATCCTCAATTACATTAAATTATAAAACCCAACTGCATCAGATAAACACAATTGCTAAAAGAATTGTATATACATACCTACAGTTTTTTGAAACGGCAGCTCTGGCTCTTTCGTTAGAGAGTCCAATCAAGAACATGAGATTTATTATATCATTTGGACCTCTAAGTTCAGCGACTGAAGGAGCACCACTCGATATAATCAGATTCTTCCCCTTAGTCCAATCCACCAGTAACTAGTCATATACACATAATCAACTAAGTAACACTAAACTTTTCCCACAGAGAGAACAACACAACAATCATTCTTCACATTAAAATGTACAATGCAACAAAGTTTCTCACCTTAGCGTTCGTTATAACTTGTCTCCTCGCCTTTGCATCCTTTAAGAGATCATAGTACTTGATCTCAAAGTAAATCCCTTTCTGCCCACAAGAAAGTTCATCAAGTCATACATACAGACTCTTCTCACAGGAAACAATATCCAATCTTTAGATTGAGAGAATCAGAAACCTTTATAGCAGCTTTAACCTTGGCGTAATTCAATCGAAACAGCGTCTCGTCTGCGAAATCAATCGAAATAATATCAACCTACAACGAAACAAGATCAGAGTTATCTAACAAGAAATTCTTCAATTGAGCTATAAGAAACCTCAATCAAGAGACAGAAATTCAAACCTCGGAATTCTGATTCTCACAGACGTGATCGAAAGTGCTCTGATTCAACGGCCTAACCGCAACAATATCGTAGCTCTTTAGAACCGGATTCCCAGAATTCAAACAATTACACTGAGAAATACTATCCACATGGACCGAGAGGCGACTGTACTGCCGAAACGGAGTAGCTCGAGGTACACCGAGAAGGTCACGGTGGAATCCAACGGACGAATTTAACCGTGGGGCGACCTTGATCAGAGAACCAAGAGTGAGAAGAGGGATCGTGCAGTAGTCCTTTTCCGACATTGCGCCTTTGATCGAACGGTTATGAGCGATTCCAACATAGCCGAGCTCCATGGCTTTCGTGGCGAGCTTTAAGCGTAACGTTTTTCCGGCGGCGACTTCCTTACCGCCTGATCGTGGCGGCTCGGTGTACGGAAGGCTTAGATCGAAGAACGCCATGACTGAGTCGAGAGAGATTTTCCGATTTAGGGTTTAAGCAACAAAACACAAAACTGAGAGCATGATTATACTTAGATGTTAATTTGGGGGTGTTAAGTAATTTTTAATAATAAATTGTGTTGGAGTAAAGATTAGTTGCTAAGGAATGGTTTTAAAAAAATATATTAATTTTTTTCTTAAAAATAAAATTTATTTAAATTAATAAGATACTACATTATCAAACAAACAATTCAAGGTATTGTGCTCGGCTTGATACTAATAATAACGCAGAAGAGTTGAAATCCAAAGAGCTACTAATTAAGATTATATAAAGATAAGCTATATAGCATATAATGTTGTTACAAAGTTTCAAACCAAAGCAAGCAAAACACCATTGGTGCAAATCCCACCACCACACATTATAAAAGGATAAAGAGATTTGCAACATTTAATCATCTGCTAATCCATTTGTTCAGTCCCTAATGTTAGAACATAATGCTCTGCAAGATTATACAATGGTTGGTTATTGTCTTGAGACCAAGCCGAGCACAATACGTTGAATTGTTTGTTAATTGGATCATACCCAAAAAAGTAAAATTTCTTGAAGTTCTTACAAGTAGAAATTAACAATTGTTTGTTAATCGGATCTACCAACAATATCAGTAATTTATCAGTTCATACAAGTAGAAATTAACAATTCTTATTATTTGCGTGAAGACACCTAACATATATTTCATCTAAAATCTCCAATTTCATTTACATGCAAAACCCTAAATTAATTCCCTTTTGTAGATTACATGAAATTTCTACTAATACACTACGATTTACACAAAAATCACAGAAATCTTACCAAATTTTGCCAATTTTCGCTGATTTGAAACAACTTCCAATTGATTCTCAAAACTGTCGGTTGATTTCAGAAGAAATCCTTCAGATTGCAGACAAAATCCGATGGATTTCAAACAAAAGTCGATTGATTTCATCCAAAATCAATCAATCTTCTCTGATTTTGGTTTATTTTGGTTTATCACATTTTTTTTTGTCTTTTCTATTTTTCTCTCATCCAATCAAATGATGCCACGTTGCGTTAAGAATCAGGTGTTATAACACCCAAAATTAGCACCGGTTGTAAGATTTTATCAACCTAAAATATTATTATATTTATTTCATCCTACTAACACCTCTCTAAAACCTACCTATAATCATGCTCTGATTTTACTTCAACGATATACGAAACGATTGCGTATTGTAAAATCCGAGTAAAATATTTAAAAGCGTAAATTATCAAAAGCGGTGCGCGAAAATTCGAAAGTGAAACTAAAGAAACACTCGGTTATCAGTTATCACGTGGATCGTTCTTTGTAATCGTCGATTAAAATAGATCGACGGCTCTCACGTCATTTTAAATTTGACGAGGATTGAGAACAACAAACGTTGGATGGAAAGTTAAATCATATGGTTGAAAGTAAAACCCATATTGTATATAAACAATCTCGTACATCTCTTTTTTTTTCTCAACAACAAACAATCCTTTTATTAGTAGAAAATCAAATTTTCTCGAGAAAATGTTTAATAATCCACTGAAAAATATCAGCTCGTGGAAAGGGAGGAAAAGGTTTGGGAAAAAGAGGAGAGAAGCGTCACAGGAAGGTTCTGAGAGACAACATCCAGGGAATCACCAAGCCGGCAATTCAGAGATTGGCTTGTAGAGGTGGAGTCAAGCGTATCAGTGGTATGATCTACGAGGAGACACATGGAGTGCTCAAGATCTTTTTGGAGAACGTGATTCATGACGCTGTGACTTACACCAAGCACGCTAGGAGGAAGACTGTAACTGCCATGGATTTTGTTTATGCGCTCAAGAGGCAAGGAAGGACTCTCTACGGATTCGGCGGTTAAGCGATTTCTTTGTGGTCATGTGTAGATCTAGTTTTAGTTTGTGATTTCCTTTGAAAATTAGGGTTTCAAGAATTCGATTTGGGTACTTTAGTCAATGTAGCTTTTCGTAGCAACTTTGGTTTGTTAAAGACCTCATTAATGCAGTGATAATTTCGTAAAAATTTCTCTTTTGATTACTCGCGGTAGTTACGACTTTGGTATACCTTGCTATTAATTGTGAACGTGTTGTAGGCTTAACCGTTAAATGAGTTCATCAAAGTCTGACGAACCGTAATTCACCACATGTCAGATCAGCTTTTCGGCTATTGCTAAAACAGTTTGGGCTTTTTTGGTCGTTGTTGTCATTAAGAAGGCTGAACTCTAAGCCCAATATTATATTTGAGCCCAAATATAACGACGACTAAAACGTAAGGTCAAAGGAAGCTTTACAAACTTAACACCTAAACTTAAATTAGTTTCTTTTGTGGGATTATTTTTTGCCACGAGTGATAATGAATCTGGATCCATGAAAAAAAAGAAACTAAAAGCAGATAATGATACTGAGTGTTCTTAAATTAGATACAAATTTTTAAAAAAGGGTACATGGATAAATTGTAATGACCCGTTCATGGACTAGGCCAAGGCTGGTACAAGTCCCACAGGACGGCCAGACGAAATGAGGACCGTTTGGTCTTAGATCAGGCTAAGTAGCTCAATGACTAACCAGGGTGCTTAGTTAAGCTGCTTGATGACTGAGCAGAGAACTTGGTTAAGTTGGTTAGTGACTAAGCATTGTACTTGCTTGCTCGTTACCCTTAGCCGAAGCAACCTTATTGTCCGAAGCACGAGGTGGGACCGTGTTTTCCGAATTTTATATTTTTACAAAAATATAAAAATTTGCGTAAGCACGACAAAGCTGCTCAGGAATTGACTTGCTCGGGATTTGACCTGCTCGAGAATTAACGTGCTCAGGAATTGACATGCTCGGGAATTAATCTGCTTGGGATTGACTAAGCATGACAAAACGCGTAAGCACGAGGTGTCGTGACTGTGTTCAATGAGTTAACGGAAGCACGACAAATCCTAAGCACGATAAAACGCGTAAGCATGAGGTGTCGTGATTGTGTTCAATGAGTCAACAGAAGCACGACAAATCCAAAGCACGACAAAACTCGTAAGCACGAGGTGTCGCGACTGTGTGCAACGAGTTAACGGAAGCACGACAAATCTAAAGCACAACAAAACTGTAAGCACGACAAATCAGAAGCTCGACAAATCCACAAGCACGAGGTGTCGCGACCGTGAGCGAGGAGTCAGCGGTGACTAACCTACCTGCCTAACAGCTTAGTAAAACCAATATATAGGAGCAAGTAGCTTTCATTATTTCCATGTTCTCTCACACCGAAACCTCTCTGAAAATTACCATAGAAAATCCGATCCTTTCCCGTGTCCGTGATCCAAGACGTTGTCTTGTCCGAGTAGCTCGGGAATAGTTGCTTTTCTAGTAAGAACTCTGTTCATTTTGTGTGAACGTCCAAGTCTTAGAGCTTTATCGAGAAAACTTAGGATCCAACACGGAAACATTGGATCTGACTTAGGCAGATTCCCGAAGATCCGAAGAAATTCTTTAGCAAGTCTTGATCCGATCTAGCAAGTTTGAATCTAAGGCGAAACTGAGAGTATGAAGCTTAAGCAGAAATCGCATACTTTACCTTAAACAAAGGTGAGTCTTAGTGATGTTTGTTCGTGTGTTAGATGAGTGGAACACATGTTGATTGTTTAATTTATCCTAATAGAGGCTCATGCAAAACAATCGTAGAGTTGCTAAGTGTATAGAATGAACCTGAACGAGTAGGTTACAAGTTTATATGCATACATACTAGATTCATAAATCATATAAACTTGTTATGTGTGCGGTTGGTCATTCCCTTGATCCCTGACTTAGCCGAGGAGGGTTAAGTTCACGAAGACATGGAGAGACGAGATTGCAGCCTATGGCCGTGTACTGCATAAGCGATCGATGCAGAATTCCCGATGTGGTTTTGTATGAGTACGGCCAAAGGAATTGTTAAAGGATCCTAAGTCCTTAGCCTTTGTGGTTTTGGACCGAATGATGCCTTTGGGTACACGTGATGGGAATTGACAACGCGTAAGGCCTTGTGGAATTGATATCGTTAATGCATGTCATAAACTATTGATGTTTAATTATGCATGCATTTTGAGTGTTGATTGTTGATTGTTATTTTGGGTTTTGGGTTGGGAATATATATTAATGACTGTTAGGGGAGCCTAGATTCACTGGGCAATTAGTGCTCACGACTCAATCTGTTTTGCACGTAACCTTAGACCTTTGGGAGCACATGATGGAATATTAGGAAAATCAGTGGTAGATTTCCTTGCTTTTGTAAACGAATAATGTTTATTATGTACGTAAATATTTCGGAGTATCAGACTCGCGACCAAATACATTTTTATAAGAGTTTTTAATCCTTAGTATAAATAAGTAAAGGAACAGTTTTTAATAACTCGGGTTTCGTATGATACGTAGTCCAGTCCGGACGATCCAACTACCGTTCAAGACTCGGGTTGAAAAGCCTTGAAATTTTGTTCGTTAGGGACCGTGTGCTCGGACGTTTGTTCTGATGTTCTAAAATGCGTTTTTGGAACCTTGGAACATTCTGCCGAGTACGCGCACGTGGCGTCTTCGGTCGGAATTTAGGTCTACGGTTGGTCGCTCATGTTCTTGTTTGATTGTTGGACGACCAATCGGGTTAAGTTTGGCCTAGTCCGGGTCGGGGGCGTACAAGAGTGGTATCAGACCATGGTTTTTACGATGCTCAAATGGGACTTGGATTTCAAATGTTTTATCGAGTCAAAATTATCGCAAAAGCAATTAGGATAAACTAAGTTAGATTTAATTTGGGTTAAGATTTACTAGATTTTTTGAAACAGACGATGGTATGTAAGTACGCGGTACAATGGAACGGACGATCATCTAGTACGTGAAATGTTCATGTGTAAAATTACTGGTATGGCCTCGGGGTTGCTTCAGTAAAATGATCTCGAGATGTTATCGGTATGGCCTCGGGGATGCCTCGATACATCTTGTCTAAGGTCAAGACGGACAGTGTAGGCGCATCAATCGCATCAATGCTAACCTAGAAAGCAGCTGTCCGCAGATCGGAAAGTCTTGATAAGCGGTCAATACGACCTTTATCAGACTAATCGACCAGCAGGAGTAGGAGCGTGAGAGTGTCAACCAAAGATTTCACCGAGATCGAGCTACTGGATAAGCGAAAAGCCGATAAGAGGTGTAGATTCCCTAGATAAACCCGAACCTTCACGACCTTAAAAAGGTTTCCTTTCAGGTAAATAAGGGTTCTAACTTAAACATCTTTTTGTGTGTGAGAATGATGTGTGAATAGTGTGTGAATGATGTGTGAATATTTTGGTGAAGAATGTTTAATATATATAAGAAAATTAAACAAAAAGAAAGAAAATAGAATAATATTTGGAAACATTACATGTTTGCGGTGTACCCGTACATGTTCTGTTTGACTAATGTACAATACATAGTTCTGTATTACCTAAAGTCACCCCAAAAGAAAAGTATTATGTAACTAGGAAACATTACATGTTTGTGGTGTACCCACACATGTTCTGTTCGACTCAGGTGAAAGTATAGTTTCGCATCACCTGATGTCACATTAAAAATTCGAAGGAACTTTTATGAAAGTAAAAGTTTCTATCCCCGTTCGAATACCCGGTAACCAAATCCTTCATGCCGAAAGTTGTTATATTATATGGGAGTGCCAATTGTTATTGGAGACCATATTTTCATAGCAAATTTACTAGTCGTTCTATTAGAAGAGTATCAAGTGATCTTAGGAATAGACTGGCTAACAGCCTATATGACACGCATCGAATGTATTTGAGGAAGAATATCCTTCATAAAGGCATAGAGAGTAGAAAGCGCCCTTATGGAAGGATAAGTTGACGTTGTAACCGTGCCCATAGTTAGAGATGTAAAGAAGAGCATAAACTCGAGGAGCTTCTCGTAGTTAGTGGTTACGTGATGTGGTCAAACCTTTGGAAGGGTTAACAGCATCACGTAACAATATGTTACTATTTTGTTGGAACCGTCAGTCCAATACCTAAGGCGCCATACCAGATGGTCCTGTAGAGCTAGTAGAGTTGAAGAAAGAGTTTAAAGGTTTGATTCAGTCGAGCAAGTTCATCACGGTGGAGAGCTGTAGTTTTATTTGTTAAGAAAAACGACGAGAGTACACAATTGTGTACATGTTAAACGAGAAATCAACAATGAATTTAACAAGGATTGATGAGTTGTTAGATTAGTTACAAGGAGCGAGTTGTTTTAAAGATCGAATTAGCATCTGGCTAACATCAGATTGATATTGTTGAGACGGATGTCGTGAAGATCGCATTTAGGACACGTTATGGCCATTATGAAATTGTGGTCATGCCGTTTGCCCTAACCAATGCACCAATTGCATTTATGCGGTTACTGAACAAAGTCTTTGGGATTATTTAGATGAGTTTGTCATCATTTTCATTAATGACATATTTATCTATTCTAAAACTGCGCAGAAGCATGTAGAACACTTAGGGAAACTGTTTGAACACTTGGGGAAAGTGTTGGAACGCTTGAGGAGTCAAATTGTTTTGCTAAGTTCAGCAAATGTAGCTTTTAGAAGTGGGAGATTTGATTTTTAGGGCATCGAGTATCGGAACAGGGAGTTCCGGTCGACCACAAACGATCAATGCCATAGAGATATAGAGTTTCTTAGGATTAAATGGATATTACCGGAAATTCGTCAAAGGATTTTCCATATATATCTAAACCATTGAGTTACATGAACGAAAAAGGTGTAGTCTTAGTGTAAGACGAGGAAATGGAGAAGGTGTTCAACCAGTTAAAGAAGGCTTTGACCATAAAACCGGTCTTAGCCATACATGAGCCTAACCGCATAATTTAAGATAATTAGTTTACCATCCATAGACGGAGAGAGTAGTTAATCGTTGGATTTACAGGCGGTAAATCAAACGAGATTAAGTTGTGTTTGGATACTAAGCAAAAAGGTAATTGCTTATGCATCTAAACAGTTGAAAAAGCACGAGGAGAGCTATCGAGAGACTAAACAACAAAGGAGATCCAGATGCAAGTGGATGCCATGTGGTTGCATATGGTACCTTGCTTTATAATAAAAGGATTACCTTGCCTAAGGGACAAGGCTTACGGGAAGAAAAATTGAGGACGATACATTGTTCTCGATTTAGTATTCTTCCACGGAGTACTAAGATGTACAGATTTCACCAGTATTACCATAGGTCAGTATAAAACAAACAGATGTGAAGTGAGTAGCGCAGTGCCAGACTTGTTAGCCGATTACATACAGAGTTCACCGATTCCAAAATGGAAATGGAATACGGTTGCTATGGAATTAGGTATAGGATTACAGAGAGCACCTAGACCAAAAACAACGCGATTTGGGTAATTGTAGATTGTTTAACAAAAAATGCACATTTTCTATCTATGAAACAAAACGGTTTGGGTAATCGTGGATTGTGTAACCAAGAGATATTGGTTAAGTTGTATTTAGATAAAATTGTCAAATTTTATGGAGTTCAAACCAAAATAGTATCTGGCGGTGATCCCGAATTCATGGCTAAGTGTTGGCGAGTTTTTCAGAAAACCCTTGGAACGGTTTTGTGCATAAGTACTGTTTTTCATCCAAAGATGGATGAGCAGACAGAGCAAACTATTAGAACATTAGAGGATCTACATCAGATGTGTTTGTTGGATTGGGCTAAGACTTGGGAAGTCTACTTTCCATTAGTGGAATGCGCATACAATATTAGTTACCATACTAGTATTAGTATGTTGCCGTATAAAGCATTATACGCGCGCCCTTAAGATACAACCATGTATTAGACTAAAGTAGAAGAAAGACAAGAGATGGGCTAGAGTTGTGAAAGAGACTACGGTCAAAACGGACAGAAGATGTATGCTGATGAACATATGTAGGCAGTTGTGTTTTGAAGTTGATGATTGAGAATGGTTAAAAGCCAAAGTAGAGGAAGGAAATGATAGATTTACTATGCTAAGTAAGTTGACCGTACGGTGTAAGGGTCCTTACCGCATCATCGATATAGTAGGAGAAATATTTTATAAGTTAGATATTATTCCAGTGTGTGATTACATGATGTTTCATGTATCCATGTTGCGTAAGTTTAACTATGGCCCGGATGAGCCACTACCATAACAAATATCAGATCCGCAAACCAAACCCAAATCTCCTATTCCGAAACCTTTAAGGATCGTTGAGACACAATCTAGATTTTTGAAAGGACAAGAGATTATGCAGATTAAAGTTATTAGAAGAAAGAACCATCGATACGTTGTTACTTAGGAAGATGAAACAAGATTTAGGAAATCTCACCAGGAGATATTTACTGCATTTTAAACCGATGAAGCCGGACCGTCACATAGATGAGAATTCGGGACGAATTCTAATAAGAAGAGGAGAATGAATGACCCGTTCATGGACTAGGCCAAGGCCGGTCCAAGTCCCACAGAACGGACAGACCAAATGAGGACCGTTTGGTCGTAGATCACGCTAAGTAGCTCAATGACTAACCAGGATGCTTAGTTAAGCTGCTTGATGACTGAGCAGAGTACTTTGGTTAAGTTGGTTAGTGACTAAGCATTGTGCTTGCTCGCTCGATACCCTTAGCCGAAGCAACCTTATTGCCCGAGGCACGAGGTGGCACTGTGTTTTCCGAATTATATATTTTTACAAAACTATAAAAATTTGCGAAAGCACGACAAAGCTGCTTGGGAATTGACGAGCTCGGGATTTGAGCTACTCGGGAATTAACGTGCTCGGGAATTGACGTGCTCGGGAATTAATCTGCTTGGGATTGACTAAGCATGACAAAACCCGTAAGCACGAGGTGTCGTGACTGTGTTCAATGAGTTAACGGAAGCACGACATATCCTAAGCACGGCAATACGCGTAAGCATGAGGTGTCGTGATTGTGTTCAATGAGTCAACAAAAGCACGACAAATCCTAAGCACGACAAAACTCGTAAGCACAAAGTGTCGCGATTGTGTGCAACGAGTTAACGGAAGCACGACAAATCTGAAGCACAACAAAACTGTAAGCACAACAAATCAGAACCACGACAAATCCACAAGCACGAGGTTTTGCGACCGTGAGCGACGAGTCAGCGGTGACTCAGCTACCTGCCTAGCAGCTTAGTAAAACCTATATATAGGAGCAAGTAGCTTTCATTATTTCTATGTTCTCAAACACCGAAACCTCTCTGAAAATTACCATAGAAAAACCGATCCTTTCCCGTGTTCGTGATCCAAGACGTTGTCTTATCCGAGTAGCTCGGGAATAGTTGATTTTCTAGTCAGAACTCTGTTCATTTTGTGTGAGCGTCCAAGTCTTAGAGCTTTATTGAGAAAACTTAAGATCCAACACGGAAACGTTGGATCAGACTTAGGCAGATTCCCGAAGATCCGAAGAAATTCTTTAGCAAGTCTTGATCCGATCTACCAAGTTCGAATCTAAGGCAAAACCGAGAGTAGGAAGCTTAAGCAGAAATCACATACTTTACCTTAAACAAAGGTGAGTCTTAATGATGTTTGTTTGTGTGTTAGATGAGTGGAACACATGTTGCTTGTTTAATTTATCCTAATAGAAGCTCATGCAAAACAATCGTAGAATTGCTAAGTGTATAGAATGAACCTGAACGAGTTGATTACAAGTTTATATGCATACATACTAGATTCATAAATCATATAAACTTGTTATGTGTGCAGTTGGTCTTTTTCTTGATCCGTGACTTAGCCGAGGAGGGTTAAGTTCACGAAGACACGGAGAAACAAGATTGCAGCCTATGGCTGTGTACTGCATAAGCAATCGCTGCAGAATTCCTGATGTAGTTTTGTATGAGTACGGGCACATGAATTGTTAAAGGATCCTAAGTCCTTAGCCTTTGTGGTTTTGGAACGAATGATACCTTTGGATACACGTGATGGGAATTGACAACGCGTAAGGCCTTGTGGAATTGATATCGTTAATGCATTTCATAAACTGTTCATGTTTAATTATGCATGCATTTTGAGTGTTGATTGTTGATTGTTATTTTAGGTTTTAGGTTGGGAATATATATTAATGACTGTTAGGGGAGCCTAGACTCACTGGGCAATTAGTGCTCACGACTCAATCTGTCTTGCAGGTAACCTTAGACCTTTGGGAGCACATGACGGAACATTAGGAAAATCAGTGGTAGATTTCCTTGCTTTTGTAAACAAATAATGATTATTATGTACATAAATTTTTTGGAGTATCAGACTTGCGACCAAATACATTTTTGTAAGAGTTTCTAATCCTAAGTATAAATAAGTAAAGGAACAGTTTTTAATAACTCGGGTTTCGTATGATACTTAGTCCAGTCCGGACGATCCAACTACCGTTCAAGACTCGGGTTGAAAAGCCTTGAAGTTTTGTTCGTTATGAACCGTGTGCTCGGACGTTTTTCTGATGTTCTAAAATGCGCTTTTGGAACATTGGAACGTTCTGCCGAGTACGCGCATGTGGCGTCTTCGGTCGGAATTTAGGTCTACGGTTGGTCGCTCTTGTTCTTGTTTGATTGTTGGGCGACCTATCGGGTCAAGTTTGGCCTAGTCCGGGTCGGGGGCGTTACATGAATTGTCATATTGCATAATATTTTTTGTAAAAACTAAAGAAAACGACTTGAAAATCTATCTCATTTTCTGAATCTACGTAGCCAAAAATGACGTAACTTTATTATAGAAAACTAGGGATCCCTAGAAAACTACATTTCAACAAATTTTATACTCATCAATAAACAAAAGAAAAAAGAACCAGTGGGGCGGTGAAGGTGTTACACGTGTCTTAACAGAACGACACATAATCTCTCAAAACCGGACTAAACGACATCAGTTTAAAATTTTTTATTGATCGATCATCATGATCCTCTCTTGTCTCTATCAAGCTCACAGTGGAAGAAGAAGAAAGAAAAAAAAGCAACTGTTTTTTTATAATTGAGGTGATTGCTAAGTCTATTGGTGTTGATGCATCTTCTGGATCTAATGATGGTGTCTTAGGCATGCGTCTGCGAAGTGGGAGTGAGAAGTTGCTTAACAGCGAGCCGACTGTTGTGGATAAAACTGCCGATGCAGCTGGTGATGGCGCTCTGCCTCTGGCCCAAAATGTCGAGCCCAGAGCTTCGGATCTTGAGGATGGCGAGATGCCTGGATGCACGGAGCTCGTTACAAAAAATTCTATTGTAGGTCCTTGTGAGGAAACTAGCCTAGCCGAGGAGGCTGTTTTAGATGAGAAGACCGATAAGAAAATTGAAGAGAAGGGAGACGATGAGATCGTCGCTTAGTTTTTATTTTACGTTTTAAGACTATCTTATGTTTAAGCTTCTATTTTGTTTCGACTTCTGGTGCCTAGATGGCTTTATCCATCTTTTGACACTCTTCTTGTTTTACTTTCAAGTAAACAAGCTAATGCGATTTTACGAATTTTGTTACTGCTGTTTTGACCAGTTTGCGTACTTAGTTGATGATTGCATATTCCTTTATGGACTTACGTACAACTGTATGTGTGGAAAGGTAAGCTTTTACTCAAGTCATTTACATCTGATTGATGGACAGTCTGGTTGCGTGTTATACTTAGATAATTTGCGGTTTACGAGTAAGTTCCCATGAACTTTTCCACTCCAATTATCTGAACTTAGCATTTAGACCATTTTCGTTACAAGAGCGTTCCCGTAAACACGCCTGCTCCAAACATGAACATTTAGAATTTTTATAGCGCGTTTAAATACCCGTTTGATGTATAAGTGTAGACCTTGCGTCGAGGTGTTTAAAGTACATCGCTTTGGCTAGCAGCGATGTGAAAATGAGATAATCGTTTGTGTTTAGACTTAGTCATTTGCATAAAATTTTGGCGTAAATTGAAATAGTCGTCATTGTTTAGACTTGTTAGTCATTTGCATAGGATTTGATGAAAATTGTAAGTGTAAAAAACTACAACTATTATTCATCATAGTTTAGAAAGTTACTGTTATAGTTGATGATTGCATATTCCTTTATGGACTTATGTACAACTGTATGTGTGGAAAGGTAAGCTTTTACTCAAGTCATTTACATCTGATTGATGGACAGTCTGGTTGCATGTTATACTTAGATAATTTGCGGTTTACGAGTAAGTTCCCATGAACTTTTCCACTCCAATTATCAGAACTTAGCGTTTAGACCATTTCCGTTACAAGAGCGTTCCCGTAAACACGCCTGCTCCAAACATGAACACTTAGAATTTTTATAGCGCGTTTAAATACCCGTTTGGATGTATAAGTGTAGACCTTGCGTCGAGGTGTTTAAAGTACATCGCTTTGGCTAGCAACGAATAATCGTTTGTGTTTAGACTTAGTCATTTGCGTAAAATTTTGGCGTAAATTGAAATAGTCGTCATTGTTTAGACTTGTTAGTCATTTGCATAAGATTTGATGAAAATTGTAAGTGTAAAAAACTACAACTATTATTCATCATAGTTTCCAGCTAAGCGAAATTACTATTTTAGAAAGTTGGGAGTATATGAGTATAACTACCCTCATGATCTGATAAGGTCCTTCCCATTGAGCACCGAGTTTTCTAGCATTCTGTTTGGCTGTATTCTGAAATACTTCATGCTGAATTGCGTCAATTTGATACTTGGTCATTTTGATGAGGGCCTGATCTCGCCTTCGTTGATAAGATCCAGTTCGTCAAGGATTAAGAGATGGTTGAGACCCTCTTGTTCGGGAAGAAGTCGCTGATGTATTCCGGGAAAGTGGACTTCGGTTGGGATGATGCACTCTTTACCTTAGACCAGGACAAAAGGTGTTTCTCATGCAGCACGGCGAAGTATAGTACGATAAGACCATACGACTCCTTCAAGTTCATCGGCCCATCAGCCTTTCTTAGTGTTGAGGATTGCGTGGTGTCGACTTGCTAAGTCTGTGGATGACTGTTTTATTAGATGGTTCCACCTGGTCATTTCCTTGAGGATTGCGTGGTGTCGACTTGCTAAGTCTGATCTTCCATTTGTCGCAGAAGAGGTCGAACTTCTTAGAAATAAATTGTGAGTCGTTATTTGTGACAATCTCATACGGCACTCCATGACGACAAATAATATTCTTCCAGATGAAATTTTTGACCTGTCTGTCTAGCATTTTTGTCGACATTGGTGGACCGGGCCGACTATTTCCATTGTCCATCTCATGAACGGGTACGGCGAGGTGACTGACGAAAGCAATTATGTGGGCTAACAAATCATGAGAACGTGGCGCTGACAGTTCTCGTACTTAGCAGCGAACGTTTTGTAGTTTTTTATCAAAGTTCGCCAAAATTACCCATGTCTTTTGATCATGATGGGGCGTGATCTTCCTTCGGAATGGTTACCGCATGATCTGCTGTGAGCTTCGTGCATGATTTTGTGAGCTGCATGGTCTTTAACGCAAACTAGGAGAGGCTCAGACAGTCGCCACTTAAACTCTTCGCCGTGAAAAAGGATAAAACATGATGCATGCGCTTTGAGTTTGCGGGCTGCCCACTTGTCAGTTGGCACCTCGCCTTCAGCAAGATACCTGCGAATGTTGTCAATCCACTTTGTATTGTAACCATAAGTGGTTGTATCGTCAGCAATACCGTCCACTTCATGTGCCTGTGGCTGTTCTTCATTACACGGGTATGCATTTTTTGGGAACTCTTCTAGAAACTGTTGGGGGAGCAAGCCATAATTAATAGTCGTACTATCTAGATCAAGCTCGCCGTCTTTGTCTATCGAATCGATAAAACCATTGTCTGGGATAAGTTTTTATCCGACTTCGGTGTTGCATGGTAAATCCCAATTATCTAACTAATCGATATCCATCAGGCGGATCAGGCTGTGGTCTGGACCATCGTCAATAGAAACCCGAAAATCATCTGAATGTTTGGCGAGCTGGGCGGCCATCTTCAGGTCCTATTGTGCTTTTGTTTTCGCGGCCTGGGACCATGTAAAGATGTTGACTTCACTCAGGATAATGATGCTTGGTTTTTCAATGAATTCAACCAGCACAATTCGTTGAAGACCTTTGTCTGGCTGTGCCGAGGATCCGAGAGAAGCGAGTGCATTTGCCTGCACGTTCTCCTCCCGTGGAATTCTTGTAAGTGTAAACTATTCTAACTCTGCGGCCAGTGTCTTTACGAGTGTGAGGTAGGCTTCTATTCTATCATCTTTCGTAGCATATTCTCCATTGAACTGATTAACGATGAGTTTGCCTCGTTGTTCGATGCCCGGAAGCCCATGCAAAATGATTGTTCCAATGACTCACCGACTGGTAATAACAAACAGATGCCTACTCGAGACCCTGTTTGGATGAGGAGCCGTCTATGTGCAACTGCCAAGGCAAGGATAGTGGGCCTTCAAATTTTGCTGAAGCCGCCGCTTCGATAATTCGATTAGGAAATCGGCCAACACATGTGCTTTAATACTGTCCTACTGCGATATTCGATGTCGAATTCGCTTAGCTCAATAGCCCACTTGGCTAACCTTCCGGATTGAGTCTGGCTGTGTAGAACAACTTATAGTAGAAAAGTACTTAACACTATTATTGAATGTGATTTGTAGTTTGGTCGTAACTTCCGGGCCGAGGTGATTACGGCAAACGCCAACTTTTTGGTTAACGGATACCTTGTTTCCGCATCGGAGAGGGACTTACTGATGTAAAAGACATGCTTTTGGTCGCTACTGTCTACTCGAATCAGAACCCCGCTTATGTCTATCAGGAAAACCCGCAATAAAGATAGAATGGCTTGCCCGTAACCGGTTTTGCCAACACCGGTGGAGTTGCAAGATACTTCTTCAGATCCTGAAAGGCATTCTCAAATTTTTCCATCCACATGAAGATCTTTTTTCCTTGCAATATGTCGTAAAAGGGAAGGCATTTATCAGTAGAGCGCGACATGAATCTTTTGAGTGTCGCTACTCGGCCAGTCACTCTTTGAACTTGTATCTTCATTTAGGCAAGGTCTTCTGGATAAGTGCATCGATTTGCTTTGGGTTGGCCTCGATGCCGCGATGAGTTATCAGATATCCTAAGAACTCCCATGAGGTAACACCGAACCTACACTAAGGGGGGGGGGGGGGGGGGGGGTTATTGGTTGATGGATTCTTATAGATTTTTAGAATTTGTAGAATCCATTGTTATTGGTTTACGGATTATGATATTCTTAATGAAATCCCTTGTTATTGGTTTGATGATTTTTACATTCCATTTAAAATCCATTGTTATTCAAAAAGTTTAGTATTTATTGATTCCATAAATCTATTAGAATCTAGTGTTATTGGTTGATGGATTTTGTACAATTTTACTCATAAAACAAGATTTTGAGAATACCTCATAAAACCATTGGATTCTTAGAATTTCAAATAACCAAAATTTTCAAATACACAAAACTTTCTTTAAATTTAACATATCTATGGATTTACTAACATGTCGTCTATATATACGTCCATTGTTTTCCCGAGCTGATCGGCGAACATCTTATACACTAAGCATCGGTAGGTGGCTCCAACATTCTTCAGACCGAATGGCATCACTTTGTAATAGTAAATCCCGCGATCCGTGAAAAAGGATATTTTCTCACGATCGTCGGGATTCATGAAAATTTGATTGTAGTTGGAGAACGCGTCCATGAATGAGAGTAGCTTGTTCCCCGCTGTTGCTTCGACTAAGCGATCTATATGGGGAAGTGGAAAGCTGTCTTTGGGACAAGCTTTGTTTAAGTCAGTGAAATCCACACATACACGCCACTTGCCATTTTTCTTCTTTACGATGAGTGGATAAGCTAACCAATTTGGGAACTTGACTTCTGAAATCGAGCCGACTCGCAAGAGTCTTTCTACCTCATCGTTTACCGCTTGAGGTCTGTCCGGCTCGAGTCCTCTACGCTTCTGTTCGATCTGTTTGAAAGTTGGATCGACGTTCAACTCATGGATGGCTATGTTGATGTCTATTCTAGGCACATCTTCGTTGTCAACACGAAGGTGTCCATGTTTTCTTTAAGAAATGCGATGAGGTTGAGTTTGATAGCCTCGTCTAACGTCGCGCCGATTTCTACGTGTTTCTCCGGATTTTTATCGTCTAGACATATCGATATCACCGGCTCGGATACTGGGCCCATCACTTCCTCCTCCCGAGCCTCAGCGATATGTAATTGCTATAATAAACCAGAGAGCTCCTCCACGCGCTTTGTGCCTGTTTTTAGCTTTTTGCGCTTGTCCTTCAGAATTAGAATTGTCGCCTGACTCCTTAGTTTGTGTGCAACCATGAAACACGATCGAGATGCTATCTGGTTACCTATAATTGTTTTGATTCCACCTGAGGCAAAGATGGTAGGTTGAAGCGAATGCACGCATCGAGTTCAGCCAAAAACTACCCATAATGACATTGTAGATAGTCGGATATTGGGATACTGTAAAATTAACTACTTTGGTTACTCCTTCTGTGCATACATGTAATCTGATTGTTCCAAGCATTATTGTTATCTCGCCATTCAAACCGGTTAAGGGCTTCAGGTGCGCTTCGATTGGAAAAAGATTGATTTCTATTCGTTTTAGAGCATCCTTAAAAATGATGTCTACTAAGCTGCCAGTGTCGATCAAGACGCGAGTTGTATCCCAATCGTCTATGAGTAGTTAAATCACGAGCAGGTAAGAATGGGGTTTATCTATGTTATAAACTTCTCGCTCTTTGAATTTGATAATGTTATTTGAGAACTTATATGGGGTCGGCTTGTTAGCTCCAACTTGAGCTCACCGCTGAAAAGCTTTGATTGACGAGACTGTATCAGAGAAGTAGTGTGAGCCACCCATAATCATGTTACAGACTTTTCTTTTTGGTCCGCCTTGGCCTTCGCTATCGTTTGGTGTATCTCGTTTGTTCGACTCATTACGGGCTACCTATTTAGTGTGGTCATCAAACTGCTCCATTTGGAAGTCATCAACACTGATATCGCCTTTGCTCACCGACTGCTAACTTGGCCTCCAGCCGCGAGCCGAACACTTTGTATTTAGCTGTTGAATGGCCGCTTGATCGATGTAGCTTGCAGTAGGCCGACTCATCATATTGCGAGTTTCAAGTCCCAGTGTTGCCAAAACTGTGACCAAGCGTTCCTCTTCCGCTGCCTCGCCCTCTACCCCGGCCATAGTCGGGCGAGTCGACTTGATAGTTATGGGCGCCTTTGAAGCCTCCTTTGTGCTGGACAAAGTTACCCTGCTGCTTCTTCCCAGTAGTCGGAGCTTCTTGAGAGTTAGAATTTTTGGTCTTCCCATATTTCAATGCTAGGGATTTTGTCTCTTCTTTGCTTTTTGAGAAGCCATTGGCGGGATGAAGTGCATCTTGGATAGACGCTGCTTCGTTCACAGTTAATTCCCTTCAAAAATTTGTAATGCCCAGAGTTCTGATCTGTCATCTATCCCCTTAATTTGAGTAAGCACCAACTTGAAGCGCTCGATGAATTTTCGCAGTGGCTCAGTCGGCCCTTGAGACATCGTGTAGAGGTAAGCTTCTGAAGACTTCCGCTCGATCAGGATGGCGTACTACTTAAAGAATGCTTCAGAGAGCTGTACGAAATTATCAATCTAGTTCCTTTCCATCCCTGCAAACTAGTGGAGAGCTATCCCTTTGTGATGCTCCCCGAAAAGGAGACAATAGCCTATGTCCCTTTCATCGGGTCGGAAGTTAGCTCGGCCCATGGAGATGGAGAATGATGTGATGTGCTCAGTGGGATCGCCCTTTCCGTCATAGATATGGACCTTGATCTTTCCAGGATCGGACAATCGAGCTCGGGTTATTCGTTCTGTAAACGGGGTAGTTTGCGCTGCTTCCAGTACTCGGTCAATCTCCCGAGCTTTGCTTGTTGCGTGATGTACTTGTGACCGCAACTCCTTTATGTCAAACGCAGTTTGTTTTAGGGACGCCTTGAACTCGTCCATCTCCATCTGCTGATTAGTAACAATCATTCTTTGTGCGGTTGCGGCTTCAGCTTGGCCTACCCATCGGAGGTTTTCTTCAATTTCAGTGTCGTCCTTCTCCTGTTCGTAGTTGGACTGTCTAGCCCTTTGAACAGTTCATGCAGCTTGAGAGTCTGAACGGCGCTCCTCTTTGGTATCGTCAACGATCTCGACGACCCTATTTATTACTGTTGTAGTCAGCACGTTGCAGTCTCTGGTCCGTATCGCGGCTGGTTCATCGCGAGCTCCGTGAGTTGTCGTTGCGGAGACTCGTGTTGAGAAGAGGTTTGTTGGAGCGATACGAGGCGTAGGCCGCCAAAAGTTTCCCCTTCGCGCACTCGCCTAGGTGCTGATAGAGATTTTATCTCCGCCGTGAAGGTCCTGCTGATGGTCTCGTGCTCCTTAGATTTCCTTAGCAGCTCTGCTAACATCTATTTAACCTCACTGAATACCTCTGGGTTTGCTGTTGTATCGATCCGAGGGCACGTCGCGCCAGATATGTTGAGAGGTGCATGCCCTTCATTGTTTTATTCGTTCTGAGCCATCTGCTCGTTGTTTTGTCCGGTCACACCGGATCCGTTGGGAGGTGTTGCCTCTGGATCGCCGCTGCCGTCTATTGCGTTTTGCTAAGTTATTCCACTATTTTCGGTCAACTTCTCAAGTTTGTCTAAGCGATTTCTTCGTGTATGAAGCTTTAGGGTCCCCTGCTTCTAGCGACAAATTGTGTGAGGTGGATTCTCACAATTGAATTTGTAAGGTTCAATGGAAAAGTAGAAATCTTATTGGATTAGGAACCAAAAGACAAAGACAAAAGATGAGAATTAGATTCTATTTATAGCTGGAAAGCTGTAACAAAGTTTCGGTGTAGAATTTTTTGATCCCCTTATTATGAGGATGTACATGAGTATTTATAGTGCCTCTAAGTCGTTTGGGCTAAGCCTAATACAAAATATGAAGTTTTCCTAAGTTTTCTAGGTTTTCCATTTAAGCCACATCCACTAGGTCAGCTGGGCCTTAAATGGGTCTTAGTCTTCTGGGTTAGATCACTAGGCTGACTTGAATTAGGCCACTGCTTAAATCCTTGCTCATCCAGTTCAGCCTTTGACTAGCTGGTTCGCGGGATAACCGGTCCGACATATACTAAGTCGTTTTAGGCTATAGATTCTTCAAGGGGAGTTTTGACCCCTACAAATATGAACTTTGGAATTATGGCCAATGGCAAAGGATTTATATAACACTACGTCTGGTTCTCTGAAGCTTATTAATCGATCTTTACCTTACCAATTCAACGTCTTGTATCAGGTATCAACTGAAACAGACCACTATCTCTTCGTTCTGCTCTATTTTACCCTATTTTCTATTTTCCTCTGTCTTTTGCGGGTGTGTACTCTGTTTCCAACATGGGTGATTTTATGAAGGAATGGATTACTTGTAGACACTAAGTAAAAGTATAAGACAATGTTCAAGTGAATGAAAAAAATGATATTATCCATCTTTATTTACTTATTTCCCCCTAAAACCATAATCTTCCCACCCTCGGTACCCGAATGATGTCTATGATCGCCAATGGACTCCGTACTTTAAAAAGGATTATTAGACCGAGATATCAACAAATGTGGACAATTATAACATATTTAAGCCACCGGAAGATGCGCTCACTATTGGTGCCACGCCTACTAATGCCACTGTGCCACTGACGATCGAATGGCCTTCACCAAATCCTAATGACCAATATTACTTTTACCCACACTTTACTGAGATCCAAGGCTTGCAGTCAAAAGATACCAGGGAATTCAACATGCTTTAGAATGAAAAATATTTGTATGGCCCTCTAATTCCAAACAAGCTAAAAATAACTACTATTCAAAGCTACTCACCGAAAACTTGCCAGGGAGGGAAATGCAGTTTGCAGCTCATAAGAACCAACGGATCAACTCTTCCACCTCTACATAATGCTATTGAAGTCTACACAGCTATTGTGTTTCCACAGTCCGAAACGGATGAAAGCGACGCTACGTGACTTTATTTTCCAGGTTATGCATATCAGGTCGATGCTTTCTTATGTAAGTAAAAAAATAAATGACAAACACAATAAAGTACTCAAGGCACCAAACCCTTTTTATGTCAGTGGGTGCTATAAAAAACATCGCCTCGGCCTATGCATTAAGTAGAATCAATTGGTAAGGTGATCCATGCGTCCCTCAACACCTTAGGTGGGATGGTTTAGACTGCAACAGCAAGAATAAGTCCTTGCCACCAATAATTACTACTTTGTAAGTTTAAAGTTTAGTGTTACAAATGCGCTCACACATTCTTTAAGATCTACTTGTAAATATGATCACTAATACTTTGTATGTGATTTTGAACATTTCTCTAGAAACTTGTCTTCGAGTGGTTTAAATGGAACCATAGCAGCTGCCATTCAAAATCTTACGCAACTAAAAAAATTGTAAGTATTACGATGATATGGATGGAAATAAATTTAAGAGGCTTTCATGTTTTTATTCTCTCTTGCTAACATTAGGGATTTGTCAAATAATAACTTGACTAGAGGAGTGCTGGAGTTTTTAGGCAAAATGAAATCATTGTTGGTCATGTAAGTTTTTTTCGACATATATTATATGTGTTTTCAAATTCCAACTGATATCATTAGTCATTTTTAACAGAAACTTAAGTGGGAATAATCTTAGTGGTTAAGAACCTAGGCAGCACTAGGTTTGTACCAAGTTAAGAACAATGTATCGATTCAATTGGGTTACAATAAATAGTTGATATATATTACTCCTTGCATAGGATTGGAGTACTTGCATATTGGATGCACACCACCCATAGTTCATAGAGATATCAAAACTGCAAACATACTTCAAGGCTAAACTCGCTGATTCTGAGCTCTCGAGATCTTTCCCACTTATTAGTCAATCTCTTGTTTCAGTAGATGTTGCTGGTACTTATGGATACCTTGATCCCGAGTGAGTATTATCAGTTTTCAGTTGTTCAAATACACACAAAAACACTTGTTCTGAAACTTTATATTCCGTCCTTAATAGTTAAAGCAGGTCCGGTTTATGGGTTGTGCGGCCCGTGCAATTGCACAAGGTCAATGCAGTTTAAAAGTTTTTTTGGCCTAAGCTAAGGGCCTAAAAAAAAAATTTAATTAAAAATATACATAAATTACGATCCTTTTTTATTTTTGTTTAAAGATAAAGGCTTTAAATTTTATTTTTTGCATTGGGTCCTATATTGAACTGGGCCAGGCATGGGTTAAAGAGTATGTACCATGTTGTAATCTTTCAGATATTACCGTACAACTAGGTTGTCTAAGAAGAGTGATGTCTACAGTTTCGGAATAATGTTATTGGAGATGATCACAAATCAACATGTGATTGACCAAACACGTGAAGAGACTCACATAACACAGTGGGTTGGCATTAAGATTAACAGTGGTGATATTACTGAGATTATGGATCCAAACCTTTGTGGAGTTTATGACTCCAGTTCTGCGTGGAGAGCTCTTGAGCTGGCAATGTCATGCGCTGATCCTTCTTCCTCAAAACGACCAACCTTGTCTCAGGTTATTATCGAGCTAAAAGAGTGTCTTGTGTGTGAAAACTCGAAGATGAGCAATAATCAAGGCTTGGAATCTCAAGAAATGAGCATTAGCATGGATACTTCGGATGTTCCTAGGGCAAGATAGTTATGAGCGTTATCTACCTGTTGTGCCAATATGGAATCTACAGATCAATGTGTTACTTGCATATCTTGCAAAATTTGTAAAATATCTAAAGAATGTTGTATGGTTGTTCCATAAAACTCGAAGTCGACAATTTTCAATTTGTTTTGACTTTCAATTTAATTGATAGGTGCATTTCTTGACAAAGAAGTGGCTAATTTTTTTGCTTGAACAGTCGAAAATTTAGGTGACTAAAAAAGTGACCAAGTAATTTTGCTAAAAGAAATTGGAACTTGTTATAAATCATAGTGGATTGTCATAACCAGTTCTGACCCATTAGCGACCCATCAACACTTAGTCTTATAGGGCCGGCTTTAATGATTCCTAGTTCAACTAGGATTTACTTATTATGTACTTTCATTTTCCTTATGGAAAATGAAATTTCTTTTTCTCTTGTACTTGATCCCTATATAAAGGATCTTATGATTAATGAATAAACACAATATTCCCCATTCGTTCTCTTGATTTACAACACGTTATCAGCACGAGTTGCTCCCTAAACCCTAAAAACACAAAAACGCGATTACTGTTCATCGTTACTATTCATCGTTACTGTTCATCGCGATTACTATTCATCGCGTACTGTTCATCGCGCACTATTCATCGGCGATTACTGTTCATCCGGCGTTACTGTTTAAATCATAGTTCATACAGCCTTTAAGGTTACGACGAACTAGAAGAAAGTTCATACAGCCTATCAACGGTTACGGCGAACTAGAAGACTCACAGAGGTTAAGGTAAACAATAAGAAACCCTAATCTAAAGAACCTAGATTCATGATAATCTTAGAAACCCTAATCCGAATCATGCTTGTTATTGTTATTGCTTGCTTGATTGTGTTTATTGATTCATGATTCGTAATCGCTTGAAACCCTAACTTGAAACCCTAACCTAATCCGATTAAAATCCAAACCGATTGCATGATCTGTACCCGTGTCGATCGACACTTGGTTTATGTCGATCGACACGTAACCTTCTGCCCGAATTTATTGTTTGAATTAAACTGTGTCGATCGACACAAATCACCCGTCGATCGACAGTAAACACTTTGTCCGAATTTGGTTGCATATTTATTTGAACTCGTTTGTTTGTTTGCTTGTTTGGTTGATTTGTTGATTGATAAACCTGAAACTGAAACTTATTGCATCATATGGACCTAACATGCTTGATTAAAATCCGGTCATATCATCATACGGTTTAGAATTTGAATACTAGGCTTGCATCATGAGCATATAGAAACATTGTGTTAGGTTGTTAAACATAAAACCTGGTTTCATAAGCATCATGCATCCGTACCTGTTTACATAAGCACCCGTGACCTATTTTGCATCATATGCATGAACTTTAAAATTTTATAGTTCTTAGAGAATAGGATGAATGTTTTTCAGATGTCGAAAATCAACAATTTGGATTATCCTGCCCTCAATCTCTCTGGAGACAATTACTTACAGTGGGCGTTGGATACTAAGATCAATTTAAAGTCTAAAGGACTTGGCGAATGTATCATTGAGGATAATAATGAGAATGAAAGGAATCGATACAAAACGATATTGATCATTCGTCATCATCTTGTTGAGGGTCTCAAGGATCAATACCTAACCATTGAGAACCCTCTGGAGCTTTGGAATGAATTAAAGATAAGATATGCCCACCATAGAACGGTGTTGTTTGTTGGGGTCGGATTTCACCCGCTCAACGTTAACACTCAAAGTCAGTCGAGGCTTGACTAATGGAGGCGTGTGTGGCCGACCATGGCCTCTCCAAGCCAAGAGGCCGACCGTGGCCTCTCCAAACAAGGAGGCCGACCGTGGCCTCGGCAAGGCAAGGAGGCCGACCGATCGCGGGCTTCGTCCCGCCTAAGCCGACCGTGCGATCGGTCAAGAGACCGATCGCGTGCTCACCCATCACCTACCGATCGACCGCTCGCCCGTCACCTGCCGAGCGACCGTGGCTTCGGTGAACAGTGTTCGGTGAAGAGTGCGACCGTGGCTTCGGTGAACAGTACTCGGTGAACAGTGTTCGGTGAACAGTACTCGGTGAACAGTGCCGACCGCTCGGTGAACAGTGCCGACCGCTCGGTGAACAGTGCGGCCGCTCGATGAACAGTGCCGACCGCTCGGTGAACAGTGCGACCGCTCGGTGAATAGTGCCGACCGCTCGGTGAATAGTGCGACCGCGGCTTCGGTGAACAGTGCTCGGTGAACAGTACCTCAGTGAACAGTGCCGAGGTGAACACTGCCGACCTCGTCTTCGGTGAACAGTGACCGAGCACAGGCTCTCCACCATGAGCCGAGCACAGGCTCTCCGCCATGGGCCGACCACGTGCTCTCCATGCTGTGAGTGAGCACAGGCTCTCCACGTTGTGAGCGAGCACATGCTCTCCATGCTATGAGTGAGCACAGGCTCTCTATGCTGTGAGCGAGCACAGGCTCTCCACGCTGTGAGCGAGCACAGGCTCTCCACGCTGTGAGCGAGCACAGGCTCCCCATGCTGTGAGCGACAGCAGCTTCGGCCTCGCAAGCGACAGCAGCTTCGGCCTCGCGAGCGACAGCAGCTTCGGCCCAGCCAGTGACACCGCCTTCGGTCCAACAGCACCAAGATGGCCTGGTCAAGATACGAAGCCCGCATTAGCGCAACCGACTCTACGAAGACCTAGGAGGCAAGGCCGACTTAGCATAGACTATAAATACTTGTAAACATCTCTTGTAAAGGGGATCCGAATTCTTACACAGAAAAACCTTGTACTCAATTTTTTTTCATCAATAACAACATCTCTTTCTCAAACCCTTAGCAATCCTAGCTTACCATAGAAATCTCCGAATTCCCTCACGAACTCTTACAAATTCTAATTGTGTTGGTTTCGACCCCCACAATTTGGCGCCGACTAAGGGGAACTCGAGAATTTCTGACACAGAAGAGCTAGGGTTTCACAACACCATCGCCATGTCAGGAAGCAACAGCAGAAGCGATGAAGGATCCTCATCTCAGAGGAGCAGCGAAGAGCGAGACAACTCCGTGGAGAACACCGCGCCTCACGCCACGAACAATCCCGCGGATCTCACACAGATCAAGCGGATGCTTGAAACCCTCATGAAGAAAGCCGAAGACCAAGAGAGAAGCTTGGAGGCCACGACGAACGAGCTACAAGCGCTTCAGAGAAGGAAGCGTAAGCGATCCCGTGTCCGACCAACGCGCCTTAGCTTTGCTATGCCTCGAGCCAGTCGGAGGGGCCGATATGCGGAGCCGCCTCATACCGATCACGCAGCCCCAGAGGATTTGCCTCCGCCGCTGCCTCTTCATGAATCCGATGCAACTCCGGAGCGAGTGATGGAGGGGTCAGACGACGATCAACCCCCTCGCAGGCGAACCCGAGTCAACCCTGAAGTTGACCACGATGCGGCTGCCGCAGAAGGCGATGCAATCATAGCAGAGCTTCGCAGGAGGGAGCGAGAGCGCAGAGCTCCTAGAGGTTCCCGTGATGAAGAGGTCGCCGCCCTGAAGGCCCAGTTGGATCATGTCGTCTCAGATTTGAGGACGACTAAGCTGCAGATGTATCGGAGCACTGGGAAGGCTCCCGGGGTCGCTTACGTGTTGGAGAAGGCACGAAACACCCCCTTTGCAGAAAACATCTCAGGGGCTAGGATTTCCGACCCGGGAAGGATTAGGCTTCCGACTTACGAAGGGACCTCTGATCCCGCTGACCACCTAATGGAGTTCGAGGTTTCCCTAGGAAGGGCAAATTTCAGAGATTCCGAGAAGGACATCGGATACTGCAAGCTGTTCGTGGAAAGCTTGAAAGGGCCCGCTCTTCAGTGGTTTTACAAGCTGGAGAAGAATTCTATCCACAACTTCCAGCAGCTCTCTGAGATGTTCGTCCAACACTACAACATCTTTGCTGAACGGAAGATATACGATGCGGACCTGTGGACCAACAAGCAAGCAGAAGGTGAAAGCTTGCGATCCTTCATGACAAGGTTCAAGAACACCCTGTCCAAAGTGGATGGAATCAGTAACACTTCCGCTCTGGAAGCGTTGAGAGGTGCGGTGAGGTGTCCGTCTCCGTTTTGGCAGGACCTCACCATCAATCCGCCAGCGACGATTCAAGACGCCCTTCACCGTGCAGCTGATTTTGCCCGAAGCGAAGAAGAGCTCCGCGCCAAGAGAGGCGGCAAAGCAAAGCAGATAAGCGAACCTTCTCAGGTTCCGACCCCAGCTGCTTCTAAGAAAGGTGATCCCGCCTTTGTTCAGTTTGAAGGGGGAGCAGGCGGAGCTCACAATTACCAGATCGATTCACCTGGCTACGGCAGAGGTCGAGGCCGTGGTCAGGGACATGGCAGAGGAAATCTTACTTCGGTAAGAGACCCGAAGGAGTATGATGAGAAGTTGTATTGTGATTTTCACAAAGCAACTGGGCACTCCACTGCAAGATGCCGAGAGTTGGGACGACAGCTAGCTGCTAGGCTGGCCGAAGGCACCCTCAAGGGTAACATCAGTTTGTCGGACTTCAAGCCAGAGGAGAAATTTCAAGATGCTACTCAGGTCCAGACTGAGAACCCCAGACGACAACGCCGCGGTGACAATCCCGAACATGAGAATCCTCAAGGTACCATCAACATGATCATGGGAGGGTCCCAGTATTGCGCTGACAATGTAACCGCGATCGAAGTATACCAGAGGCGAGCGGAGGTCTGCGCCAACATCATTACATCTCCAAAGAGAAAGCGTGCTTGTGATCCTGTCACCTTTAGCGAGAAGGATGCTGAGGGTATTGACCATCCGCATAACGACCTTCTGGTCATTAACCTTACCGTCTTTGATTTCAATGTCGCCCGAGTCCTCATCGACACCGGAAGCTCAGTGGATGTTATCTTCAGAGAAACACTCGAGAAGATGAAGATTGACCCGTCGCTCATCACAGGGCAGCCAAAGCCTATAACGGGCTTCTCCGGACAGACAACATGGACAGAGGGAACGATCCGTCTCCCAGTTCAGGCGGGAGGTGTGAAGAAGATGGTCAATTTCGCGGTCTCTGGTCATCCCGCCATCTATAACTTGATCATGGGAACGCCATGGCTCAGTCAGATGCAAGCCGTACCATCGACTTACCACCTATGCTTGAAATTCCCAACCGATAAAGGCGTGAAGACAATCTTTGGTAATCAAAGAGACTCACGAGCGTGCTTCCTAGCAGAGCACGTGTTGCGCAATCAAGAGGCGAAGGAGGGCTCAGTCCCAGAAGGTCACGAAGACAAGAAAGAAACCTCAATCTCACAAGGACCGCAGAAGAAAGCGAGAGTCAATTCCAGTCAGTCGACGGACCTGATCAATCTCAAGTAACCCCTCCGCACCTCTCCCCATCTGAAGCATCACTTTCACTACTCTCCTCTTCCACAATGAACTACGAGTGACTTGATCCCTGCAAAGGGTACGTAGGCAGCCTATCCTCGGATGGGTTCAGTTACCCCCCTCCATCAAAAGGGGGGGGGGGGACCATACGCTTGAAAAGCCTCGTTTCCGAACGAGCTCACTCGATCTCCTCCGCCTTCAGGGGGGGAGTGAGTCCTGTCACAGTCTCTAGACGACTTCAGTTACCCTATTTCGTCTCAAAGGGGGGGGAGTGGGGTACCCGTATGCCACTCCTTAACAAAATTATTGACTACTCTATCGTCAATCGCTAACACTCGCTACAGCACTCATCATGAGAACAGCTAGTTCCTTTTAAGGAAACTTGTCCTTTTTGGACCGATCACAGCTTTATTCGAGTAGAGTCGTTCTGTATCTGTTGTTGCTGGCCACATCAACAGTGCAGAGGTACGAACACTATGACATCCACAACGGATACAGCGCGCTATATAAATTCCAATGACCTCCGTTCAGATTATACTTGAACGTGTCAAGTGACCTCCGTTCAGATTATACTTGAACGTGTCACTCCAAAACCCAGGACAGGCGCTGGTCTAAGTCAAGGTGATCTTGCTCTCGGACAGACGTGTCTAGAAGAGCAGCACCACTCTGCAAAGCCCAACAGCAACGTTGGCAGATAAAGAGCGTGAGCGCATTTGCGTTTTCACAGCCTCAGCAAAGCCTCATTCACGAGCAAACAAAGCCTCATTCATGAGCAAGCAAAGCTTTGTTCATGAGCAAACAAAGCCTCGTCCATGAGCAAACAAAGCCTCATTTATGAGCAAGCAAAGCCTCATTCATGAGCAACTGACCAAGAACGAGCCTCATCCATGAGCAAAAAAACAAAGAATTTTCATTGTACTGCAGCAACGCAGTGGCTTCGGTAAGAAAATAAGGAGTCTTAAAACCTCCATAAGGAATAAGAAGTCTTAAAACCTTTGAGACGCTTGCGGAGTCTTAAAACCTCCTGCGCTGTGTCATTCACACAAGGCCATCAAGAGAAATTCAACTAAGACCGAGGCAAAACAGAGAAAAGCCAAGGTCGGAATTTTAAAAGACTCGGAGCAAGCCCGAGGAGGAGCTTCGCCAAAACTCGAAGAAGATGGACCAAAGCCGAACAATGGCAAGCGATCCACAAAGAATCAAGTTCCTTGTTCAAGTCCCCTCATCATTATGCTTGGCACTCTTTTTCCTTAGTAGTGGTTTTGTCCCAAAGGGTTTTCCCTACTAAGGTTTTAATGAGGCCATCATCTTGTATCTTCCAAGTTCACACTTGAGGGGGAGTATTGAATAAGATGAGTACTTAAGCGTACTGCAGAAAAGAGTAGGCGAATACCTTGACTTTAATTGGTAACGCCGATATCCAACGCATCTTTAACTCGACAGTCTTATCACTAACACTACCGAGCTGGGGGGCTAACTGTTGGGGTCGGATTTCACCCGCTCAACGTTAACACTCAAAGTCAGTCGAGGCTTGACTAATGGAGGCGTGTGTGGCCGACCATGGCCTCTCCAAGCCAAGAGGCCAACCGTGGCCTCTCCAAACAAGGAGGCCGACCGTGGCCTCGGCAAGGCAAGGAGGCCGACCGATCGCGGGCTTCGTCCCGCCTAAGCCGACCGTGCGATCGGTCAAGAGACCGATCGCGTGCTCACCCATCACCTACCGATCGACCGCTCGCCCGTCACCTGCCGAGCGACTGTGGCTTCGGTGAACAGTGTTCGGTGAACAGTGCGACCGTGGCTTCAGTGAACAGTACTCGGTGAACAGTACTCGGTGAACAGTGCCGACCGCTCGGTGAACAGTGCCGACCGCTCGGTGAACAGTGCCGACCGCTCGGTGAACAGTGCCGACCGCTCGGTGAACAGTGCGACCGCTCGGTGAACAGTGCGACCACGGCTTCGGTGAACAGTGCTCGGTGAACAGTACCTCAGTGAACAGTGCCGAGGTGAACACTGCCGACCTCGTCTTCGGTGAACAGTGACCGAGCACAGGCTCTCCACCATGAGCCGAGCACAGGCTCTCCGCCATGGGCCGACCACGTGCTCTCCATGCTGTGAGTGAGCACAGGCTCTCCACGCTGTGAGCGAGCACATGCTCTCCATGCTGTGAGTGAGCACAGGCTCTCCATGCTGTGAGCGAGCACAGGCTCTCCACGCTGTGAGCGAGCACAGGCTCTCCATGCTGTGAGCGACAGCAGCTTTGGCCTCGCAAGCGACAGCAGCTTCGGCCTCGCGAGCGACAGCAGCTTCGGCCCAGCCAGTGACACCGCCTTCGGCCCAACAGCACCAAGATGGCCTGGTCAAGATACGAAGCCCGCATTAGCGCAACCGACTCTACGAAGACCTAGGAGGCAAGGCCGACTTAGCATAGACTATAAATACTTGTAAACATCTCTTGTAAAGGGGATCCGAATTCTTACACAGAAAAACCTTGTACTCAATTTTTTTTCATCAATAACAACATCTCTTTCTCAAACCCTTAGCAATCCTAGCTTACCATAGAAATCTCCGAATTCCCTCACGAACTCTTACAAATTCTAATTGTGTTGGTTTCGACCCCCACATTGTTACCAAAGGCCAATTATGATTGGAGGAATCTCAGGTTCCAGGACTTCAAGTCCGTGGAAGAATATAACTCGGCTATGTTCAGAATAGTTTCTCAATTGAGGCTATATGGTGAGAAGGTAACTGAGAAAGACATGTTGGAAAAGACCTTCTCCACCTTTCACACTAATAACGTGTTGCTTCAACAGTAATACCGTGAAAGAGGTTTTGAGACATACTCAAAGCTTATAGCATGTCTATTACTAGCCGAGGAGAATAATACACTGCTAATGAGAAACAGTGAGATGAGACCTCCTAGATCAGCCCCACTTCCTGAAGCGAATGTGGCCACAGATGAAAAGAAAGAAACTAACCACGTCCAAAGTGATTATAGACATCGTGGTCGTGGACGTGGGGGTAGATGGCAAGGACGTGGTCGTGGCCATTATAATCCATACGGCCGAGATCAGGGCCGAGGCCACGGGTTCCAAAACGATCATTCTAACCGCGGGCGAGGACGAGGACGCGGATACCGAACTGACTATGATCGTAATAACCGTGGTATTCCTTCTCAACCACGAGATTCAACCCCAAAATCAGTTTGCCATCGATGTGGAATGAGTAATCATTGGGCTAAGACATGTAGGACTCCCAAGCATTTTGGTTGAAATCTATCAAGAGAGCCTTAAAGGGAAGAATTCAGAAACTCATATGATCCAGCATGATAATGAATGAGATTTCGATCATGAGCAAGATGACTTGATGAATTTTGAAACCTCAGATATACTTAAGTGATTGATTTCGATTTTCTGTTTTGGTGTTTTGTGTTTTGCTTGTTTTACGTTTTCTACTTTATGTTTTGGTTTTGTGTTATTGCTTTCTATTAAACTTTATGGAATGAGAGAGTGTTATTTAAAAGTCTCTATTGTTATCTCTTTTGAAGTATGAACGATATGGACGTGTTCATTGTGGATAGTGGATCAAGCCACTCGATTTTAAGAGATAAGAGATACTTCATTGATCTTACACTTAAAAAGGCAAATGTAACCACAATTACGGGTATAGCAAATTTAATTGAAGGCCACGGTCAAGCCCATATTTTATTACCTAAGGGCACGCATCTAGAAATTTCTAATGCGTTATATTCACCTAGTTCAAAGAGAAGTCTATTGAGCTTTAAAGACATTCGAATGAATGGTCTTCATGTTGAAACTAAGGACGAGAATAACAAAGAATTCCTTCAAATCTTTGAAACCGTCCATGGCTATAAGAAAGTTCTAGAGACTATACCTGCCATTTCTGTGGGCCTTTATTGTGCTAAGATCGGAATGATAGAAGCAAATTTTATGGTAAACAAAGAGTTTACTGAGAATTTCACTTTTTGGCATAACCGGCTTGGCCATCCCGGTGCTAACATGATGCGAAAGATATTAGCAAGTACTAATGGGCACACCTTGAAAGAAAGGAGAGTTATCCCAAATAATCTCATGTGTGAAGCATGTTCACTAGGGAAACTCATTACTAGGCCATCACCAGTCAAAGTAACTAAGGAAACGATAAATTTTCTGGAAAGAATTCAAGGAGACATATGCGGACCAATACACCCACCTTGTGGGACGTTTAGATATTTTATGGTCCTTGTTGATGCATCCACGAGATGGTCAAATGTCTGCCTATTATCAACTAGAAATGTGGCATTTGCAAGATTGCTTGCCCAGCTTATACGTTTAAGAGCACACTTTCCAGATTTTCCTTTAAAGACTATACGTCTTGACAATGCTGGTGAATTTACGTCCCAAGCGTTTAACGATTATTGTATGTCCATGGGGGTAAGTGTTGAATATTCTGTGGCACATGTACATACACAAAACGTTTTGGCTGAATCGTTTATTAAACGCATACAGTTGATTACTAGACCGTTGCTAATGAGATCAAAACTCCCGGTCTCAGCTTGGGGACATGCAGTTTTACATGCAGCAGAGCTAATTCGCATCAGGCCATCTAGTGAACATAAATATTCCCCATCACAGTTAATAACGGGTCAAGAGCCAGACATATCCCATCTTAAAACATTCGGATATTCCATTTATGTGCCTATTGCACCACCACAAAGAACAAAGATGGGACCTCAAAGGAGGATAGGGATATATGTTGGATATGATTCTCCTACTATCATTAAGTACCTTGAGCCAACCACGGGTGATTTGTTTAAGGCCAGGTACACAGATTGTCATTTTGACGAATCTGTCTATCCAACATTAGGAGGAGATAACAGACTGGTAAAGGAAATTATATGGAATCAAACGTCCTTAAAATGGCAAGATCCTCGGACTCAAGAATGTGAATTAGAAGTCCAAAAGATTATACATTTACAAAAGCTAGCTAATCAGTTGCCAGATTCCTTTGCTGACCCGAAAAGAGTAACTAAGTCTTACATACCAGCTGTTAATGCACCGATTAGAATTGATGTTCAAGAGGGACACAATCAAGTTGCTACAGAATCTAAACCACACTCAAAACGTGGCCGGCCAATAGGTTCCAAAGATAAGAATCCTCGGAAAAGAAAGAAAAGTGTTGAAATCGTGGTTGAGGAATCTGATGGAACCCCAGACATAACTGAACCGATAGTTCCAAGCAATGAGACTCGGGATGCCGAGTTTCATGGTTCTGACGTTCCTGAAAATAATGAGATCTCAATGAATTATGTTATGTCTGGAATACAATGGAATAGAAAGTGTGTGGAAATCGATGATATATTTGCTTTTAAGGTAGCACTTGAACTTATGGAGGATCTAGAACCCACGTCGATGTATGAGTGCACTCAGAGTGAAAATTGGACTAAATGGAAAGAAGCTATAAACGTGGAGTTGAATTCTTTAAAGAAAAGGGATGTCTTTGGTCCAATAATTCGGACACCCTATGAGATTAAACCAGTTGGACATAAATGGATCTTTGTGAGGAAAAGAAATGAACATGGTGAAATCGTGAGATATAAAGCACGGCTTGTTGCACAAGGATTCTCACAGAGACCAGGAATAGATTATGAGGAGACATACTCCCCTGTGGTGGATGCTACAACTTTTAGATTTTTGATAAGTCTGGCTATAAGAGAAAAATTGGATATGCGGTTAATGGACGTTGTAACTGCATACTTATATGGTCCACTGGATAATGAGATTTATATGAGATTACCAGAGGGTATTGAGCTCAAAGATAAGAAAGGTTCTCGAGAACAACACTGCATAAGGCTGAACAAATCCCTTTATGGACTAAAGCAAAGTGTTCGTATGTGGTACAATAGATTGAGTGAGTACCTAGTCAAAGAAGGCTATAAGAATGATCCCATCAGTCCATGTATTTTTATAAAGAAGTTTGCAAACAAAGGGTTTGTTATCATAGCAGTTTACGTGGATGATTTGAACATCCTTGGAACCCCTGGTGAAATCGCCCAAACAGTTGAATGCCTCAAGAAAGAATTTGAGATGAAAGACCTAGGCAAAACTAAGTTCTGTTTGGGATTGCAACTTGAGTACATAAATGATGAAATCCTTGTGCATCAAATGAAATATACTGAAAAGGTACTCAAGCGTTTTAATATGGATCAATGTCACCCATTGTCCAGCCCAATGGTGGTGAGATCTCTTGATCTAGAAAAGGATCCGTTTGGTCCTAAGAGAGACTCTGAAGAAGTCCATGGTCCCGAAGTGCCATATCTCAGTGCCATAGGAGCTTTAATGTATCTGGCAAGCCACACTAGGCCAGATATATGTTTTGCCATGAATTTATTATCAAGATTTAGCTCATGTCCGACCCAAAGGCACTGGGACGGGATAAAACATATTCTTCGTTACTTACAAGGAACGAAAGACTTGGGTATATTTTATACTAACCAATCTAAGGACGATTTAGTTGGTTTTGCTGATGCAGGTTATCTTTCAGATCCTCATAATGCACGGTCCCAGACAGGTTATGTGTTTACTCATGGAGGAACTGCAATATCTTTGCGGTCAATGAAGCAGACCATTGCAGCTACATCTTCTAATCATTCAGAGATATTGGCAATTCATGAGGCTAGTCGTGAGTGTGTTTGGTTAAGGCTGATGACCCAGCACATAAGAGTGGATTGTGGAATGGCAGAAGGTAAGCAGGAACCGACGGTCTTGTTCGAGGACAATGCAGCGTGTATAGTTCAACTTAAGGATGGATACATCAAAGGTGATAGGACGAAGCACATTCTGCCAAAATTCTTCTTCACATCCGATCTACAAAAAGATGGAGAAATTCAAGTGCAGCAAGTACGATCAAGTGAGAATTCAGCAGACCTATTCACCAAGTCACTTCCAACCTCAACGTTCAAGAAACTTACTTATCAGATTGGAATGCGTCGTTTGAAAGACTTGCATGAGGTTCAGAACAGGGGGAGTAATACGTGTTGTACTCTTTTTCCTTCACCACGGTTTTATCCCAAAAATGGGTTTTACTTGGGAAGGTTTTAATGAGGCAACATCCAAAGCGTATTACAAGCCCATTTAGAGTTATGACATCCAAGGGGGAGTGTTATAAATCATAGTGGATTGTCATAACCAGTTCTGACCCATTAGCGACCCATCAACACTTATTATGTACTTTCATTTTCCTTATGGAAAATGAAATTTCTTTTTCTCTTGTACTTGATCCCTATATAAAGGATCTTATGATTAATGAATAAACACAATCTTCCCCATTCGTTCTCTTGATTTACAACAGAACTCTATTTGCGGTTTTTTTTTTAATCTCGGAGCTGTGATAAATTGATAATTGCTCCTCGCTGGAATTGTGTTTTTCATGTTGATCCACTAGTCCCCTTTTTTTTTTGAAAATTGTAATTCGTATATTTTATGAGCGCATATGAAAACAATTCAAATAACAGTTGACAAAAAAAAAAAAAATGAAAACAATTCAAATACTTTGTTGGCACAGTTTTATTTCATGAATTGCAAAAAGTCGGCGCTTCAATCACTAATCCGTGGCGACTGGTGAAAAGAAAAGCTAATTCTTATTGGTTAACACTACCATCACGCGGATCGGTAATATCTACCGTCGATTAAAATGGATCGACGGTTTATATATCTTGTTGTCGAATACACGGATCGAGATCTCAGCCGTTAGATCAAATCACAAGTCTCCATCTTTCTCCTATAAAATCCAATTTCACATCTTTACTCAACTCAGATCAACTCTCGCAAATACACTTTCTTCTTCAGTATTAAATTTCCTCAAAAAAATCCCAAATCGTCCGCTGAGAAAATGTCGGGTCGTGGAAAGGGAGGAAAAGGTTTGGGAAAAGGAGGAGCGAAGCGTCACAGGAAGGTTCTGAGAGACAACATCCAAGGAATCACGAAGCCGGCGATTCGGAGGTTGGCGCGTAGAGGTGGAGTCAAGCGTATCAGTGGTCTGATCTACGAGGAGACACGTGGAGTCCTCAAGATCTTTTTGGAGAACGTGATTCGTGACGCTGTGACTTACACCGAGCACGCTAGGAGGAAGACTGTCACCGCCATGGATGTTGTTTACGCGCTCAAGAGGCAAGGAAGGACTCTCTACGGATTCGGGGGTTAAGAGATCTGATCAGATTCGCGTTTGTGTTTCTGGGTTTCGTTACTTTTAGGTCTACTATTCTGGGATTTTCTCATCGAATCATGTTCTTGTTAGCGTTAGCGTTTGCGTTTTAATTCTGCTTCGGTACGGTTTTTAGTGTTTTGTTTTGGGTAATTACGCCTTATCTTTTGCTTTAGCGTTTCAATGTCACTGTAATCTTCGGTTCAGTACAAGTTTCGGTTGCAATATAATCAAATCTAATCTCAATGTTCATCAATTTTCCCAGATTTTGCCTTTTTTGACCTAATTTAGATTTGTTTCTTCTCAACCATTCTTAATATCGCGCCGCATACAGTAATTTTTCGTTAAATTACTACAAATTTGCATCTACATTGAGAAGAAAACATGAAACTGAACGTGTGAAAATAACTTTGCGAACACTTCTTCTTCGTTAATTTCACCGTGGTTGAGGATGAAGCGATCGGCGGTTCAAGTGATCGGAGATTTTTCTGAGCGGTGGTAAGAGGAAAGATAAAACGACATCGTATCTCAGATTCGTACGGTTGTGAAGGAAGTTAAACCGGATCAATACCGTTCTAAGCTATAATGTAATACTAAACCGAAACGAACCGGTATACATTTGGTTCGTTACTGAGAATTGGAGTACTGGACCCTTCTCATATCGTCCTTAAGATTTCAGTATTTCACTAGCTGCGGGATAACTTTACTCATGATTTCAGTATTTAACGCTTGTATCTCCATGGTTGTTAAAATCATTAAACCGTAAAGGTAACTAACCGATCATATTCGTACTGTTATCATCTTCTTGATCATCACCATCAAGAACTGCTTCTTGTAACTGCAAAGCATATTCAAGATTCCACAACACATTTCCCATCGACGCTCTATCGACTCCGTAATCAACTAAACATTTCTCCGTTGTTTCACCGAACTTCCTTAACGAATCCGGTTTGATTTTACAGCGCAAGAACGGATCGATGACATGTTCAAGCTGTCCTTTCTTCTGCCATTTCATCGCCCATTCCGCAAGATTCACCATTTCTCGAGTAAGCGTCGGGTCAATAACGGGTCTTGCACATAGAACTTCGAACATAACGACTCCGAACGAGTAAACGTCTGATTTTTCGGCCAGTTGTTGTCTTCTGAAGTATTCTGGATCGAAATATGCGAAACTTCCTTTGACCGCAGTACTCACATGAGTCTGATCGATCTCGGACCGGTTTTCGACAGTCCGAAATCTGCAACTTTCGCCATGAGATTCTTGTCGAGTAATATGTTTGCGGATATCACATCTCTGTGGATCACGGGTTTCGAGTCACCGGTATGGAGATAATGTAATCCTCTAGTTGATCCAATACATATCTCAAGCCGTTGTTTCCAACTCAATTTACAAAGATGACTCTTCAATGTTCCGTTCTCCATGTATTCGTAAATAAGAATCATCTCATTGTTCTCGTCCTAGTAACCGATAAGAGAAACCAAATGCCGATGATTGAGATAACATTTCGATTTCAGTCCTGAACTCTGCTAGTCCTTGCTGGGACTTAGGATTACCTCATGTCACCGCTACTTTTGTGCCGTCTTGAAGCTCTCCTTTGTACACTTTACCAAAACCGCCTACTCCAATTGCTCGATTCTCGTCAAAGCTATTCGTCGCCTCTTTAACCACTGCAAAAGGAATTCGGTAACTGGAATTGGATGTTATACTCGTAGTTCCATTTGGGTTGTAGTTGTTCCGCTGGTTGACAAAGGAATCCGAGTCTTTGACTGACCATCTCGAGCTCGCACTCGTCGTCATTTCTTGAATAGCAAAAAAGGTATTTATCTATATCCAAATGTTTGCAGCTACAAGTAAAGTTAAATCAAATCAACATTTGTAGCCATTCCCATCCATGCCAATGCCAGTAAACAAACACAAAAAAGAGTTCAACACATGAACCTTTAATTTGCTCCCAATCTTACAAATGAGATCATTTTGTGGTTCATCGGTACTTTAGCCGTGCCCTTCCTATGTTTGTTAAACCACTCATAACTTTTTCCAACAATGGCATCAATCATCGGTAGTTAAGCGTACATCCTTGCTTTCTTTATAACAACGTTCATAGATTCCGACATGTTTGTGGTTTTAATGTTGTACCTTTCTCCTTTCACATAACATTTTGCTCATTTTTCAAGCTTCACACTTCTATCCAAATATGGTCCTACTTTTGGAAACATTCTCCTGAAATCAGCTTACTCCTTATCAAACTCTACTTGCGTATAAATTCCAGCAAGTTCCCTAAATTTTACCCCAACATATTCTTTACTTCCATTAGAAGTTTTTCCTCGCATATTTTGAGACAAATGATACACACAAAACCCATGGTTATACCTTGTAAGCCACAGAAATTGCCTTTATGAGGCTTGCATTCCTATCGCTAACAAAAACCAATTCTTTTCATCTGGTACAACTGCCTGAAAAACTAGTCCTAACTAGCATCATTCTCACCACCTAAATCACCAAATGCAATAGGATAATGATGACGATTCAAATCTTGTGCCATTGCAAAAACAAGAACACCACCATACTTGAGGAAAGTTGCATCCACAATTAATAATTTCCTCATCGCTTTCTACCCTCTAATGCAATCACCCAACGCAATAAACATGTACTTGAATCTATTTTCTTTCAAAAAAAAAAAAACTTGTTTTACTACCAATATTTACCTTCTCTAGTCTTCCTAATAAGCCGACAAATTCAAGTAACTTTCTTCTGGACTACCGCATACCTCAATGCAGTTTCGTAAGACAACTCCACTCCTGTTTTCAACAGAACCAGACCCATCAACAATTTAGCAGGAGGGGTTTCAAGTACACCTGAAAATTCTTTGTTTATCACATCCGCAAAAAGTTGTGGAGTGCCTTTCTCCTTATTGGTAATCATATTTGCACTTGCACGAGAGCATGAATGCATCTTCCGATCAATTTTAACTGTCCAAAGCTCATTTGTTGAAAATTAAGGTCTTGATAATCGTACATACCACCGACACATTTCTGCACTACATTTAACCACGTATCTCCAAGTATATGAGTTTAATATATAAAAATCATAACATTCCTTAAAAGCAGCTCTTAACACTAAGTTTTGGACTTGTTCTTTTCCCACATATTCTTGACCAAATTCTAGTCCCATACCATCATCATATTCCTCTACACACTGTTCTTCTACTTCATCATTCAGAAGCTCAATGTATTCATCCACATTTACACCATGTTCCAGTCCCGTACCATTAATAATCGATCCATCAAATGGTTCCTCATTTGGTTCCTCATTTCTCGTTCTTTCTTCATTTCTTGCTGGTTCTTCGTTTGGATCCATTGCATTATCCACAACAATTGAGCACTCTCCCATAAAATCTTGCTCCTTACATTGAATTACTTCAACATTCACCGCACTTCTACATTGCTTATTATCCACAGTCGATACATAACCATCGACATCAGCATCATCTAAAATATCCACAATTTTTGGAGGTTTCCATAACAATAGAATGTAACTGAGTTTAACCTTTGTCGTAGCTGCATCTATCCCAATCTTCTTACATATCCAACCAAGTAACATTTCATATGTTATCTCCTCTTTAAACACTAAAGCGTACACATTAGCTTCTTTTGAATCCCATCGAACATTATCTCTTTTCCCCATTTATTTCCCTCCATGTTCAACATATATGACTATTTTGTTCATTCTACCCTGAAAATATATTGTTCAAATAGATTACGAATTATTTACCTTGCCAGTACAACAAGTCGTAAAAGATATACTAGTAGTACTATTTTTCTTATATCTGCATAATTTGGGATTTCAATGAGCTTGATTTCTTACAATGAGTTTATTATCAAAGCGAAACATACTTACTTAATCTACCTACGATTCCACCACTAAATACATACTCGATTCACAACCAATTTCATAAATCCATTCACTTCAAATACCCAAATTATATATTAATCCCCAATTTCACAAAATCGTCGAGCTCAGAGATAGAAACACTCACCTCAGTTAATCTAGATTCATGCTTGAGGGGCGAGTTTCCTGTGAACCGGAGATGAGCTTCATGGGAACATAAGATGAGCTTCGTGTCAACTTGAGAAGAGCTTCAATCTCTAACAGGAGCTTTGTGTCAACGAATCCAACTCGACGGGAATCTTGCGGGAGCTGGTGAGAGTGGCTGGAGATTTTTTATTTTCTCCGACGACGACGACAAAGCAAAGAAACGAACTTGAACCCACTCCCCCAACATATCAGGATCCAAACAAACCCCCCAATTTTCTGATTGACTGATTAATATGTTTTATACATATTTTTACCACTAAATCATATCAGTAAGGGTAAAAGAGGTTTTCACTATTTCCTTGTGCAATAAGAGAACTGCAGACAATTGAGTAGTACCGCAGACAGTAGTAGTACCAGAAAAGAGTATACCAGACATTAACTCTTTTACATGATAAACGAAGCGACTACGTATTGTAAAATCCGAGTTAAAATATAAATTATTTATTAAAAATATTTAAAGCGCAAATTATCAAAAGCCGTGCACAAAAATTTGACAGTGAAACTAAAGAAACATTCGGTTACCAATTATCACGCAGATCGCTCTTTATAACCATCGATTAAAACAGATCGACGGCTATCACGTCATTTCAAATTTGACGAGGATTGAGAACAACAACTGTTGGAAGGAAAGTTAAATCAGATGGTTGAAAATAAAATTCCTCTTGTATATAAAGAATCGTGGTTTGGTGCGTGTATTGATTGACACAACGGTTTCAGGACATAATCGGTTTGATTCGATTGTCAGTTTTTGGTGCGTTTTTGGGTTGGAAACCCTAGGGCTCAGTAGATAAACGTGTGCTTGGTCGTGCAACCTCGTTTTTGGAGCATAAATCATTGATTTTGAGAGAGAAAAGAGATTTGAGAGTGTTCTTGAAGGATTTATGATTCGTGGTTGTTCGTGGTGACTCGTGAAAGGTTCAAGGGGTTCCGGAGATCATGTGTGGTATCGTTCGTCGTGTTTCGTGTGAGATCAGAGGCTGTGAGTGTTACGAGTTGCTAATTTCATGTTCCTTCGTGTTTATATCGTTTCTTTTCCGATTTGCCAAGATGAGTGCGTGACCATGGCTTCTAGGCAAGGATAAGCCAATATAATGTGATTTCGTGGGTTAATTATGTGGATTCGTTGATCCGTATTATATTTGTGAGATTGTGGATTGGTTGTTGTGTGTTTTTTGGTGTTCCTTGTGCAAGAAAGAAACTCGAGTACATCGGATTCGAGTCATGAGAGGAGTGGTTTGAATCTGAAGCGCTGTGAAGTCTTGTCGATCAACACGAACAAATGAGGGTGTGTCGATCGACACTTGATGTGTCTCTCAACACGAAGCCCAGTTTGATATTGTTGACGATTTTAGGAATCATAGTTGTTATGTGTTGCTGTTGTTCGAATTTGGTATTGTATTGTTGATTTGAGCCTGAGTGATTCGTCGTAGATTGTATGACCGTCTCACTGAGTATTTGTAATAATAGTCACGCAACTCGTTTTTCCATTTGTTGCATGTAAAGTTTATGATCGTGGAATCATGACTATGAAGAGGAGGATGATCTAGGATCTTGGTTGTTATGTGTTGTATAGACCTTAGAAACTTGGTATTTGGTTGGTAGTTGTTCTGGAAATGTTGGTTTATCTGGTAATGTTGAATAAATGGTCTAAATGATTTAATTGATTTGTTATCTTCTGCTGGTTTATGTGATGTGTTTGGTTTAATGTATTTGGTTGAATTGGCCTCCAGAATTATTATTCATGGGAATAATAATATGAGATTTGAGAGTGTTCTTGAATGATTTTTGATCTGTGGCGGCTCGTGAAATGTTCAAGGGGTTTCGGAGATCGTGTGTGGTGTTGTTCTTCGTATAGCGTGTGAGATCAGAGGATGCAAGGGTTTCAAGTAGCTAATTTTGTGTTCCTTTGTGTTCATATTATATCTTTTCCAATTTGCCAAGTTGAGTGCATGACCAGAGCTTCTAGGCAAGGATAAGCCGATATAATGCGGTTTCATGGGTGAGTTATGTGGATTTGTTGATCCGTGTGGTATATGTGAGATTGTTGATTAGTTGTTGTGTGTTTTTTGGTGTTCCTTGTGCAGGAAAGCGACTCGAGTACATCGGATTCGAGCCATGAGGGGAGAAGTTTGGATCTGGTGCACTGTGAGGTTGTGCCGATCGATACAAGAGGTGTCGATCGACATAAACAGATTGAGTCATGTCGATTGACACATGTTGTGTCGATCGACACGAACAGATGAGGGTGTGTCGATCGACACTTTTGGTGTCGCTCGAGACAAAGCCATGTGTGATATTGTTGACGATTTTGGGAATCGTAATTGTTTTGTTGTTGTTAGGAATTGGTATTGTATTGCTTATTTGAGCCTGAGTGATACGTCATAGATGGTATAATCGTCTCACTGAGTATTTGTGATAATACTCACGCAACTCATTTTACCATGTATTGCAGGTAAAGTTTGTGATCGTGGAATCCTGACTATGAAGAGGGGGATGATCTAGAGTATCAGTTTTTATGTGTTCTATAAAACTTTGAAACCTGGTATTTGGTTGCTAGTTGTTCTGGAAATATTGGTTTATAATGTAATGTTGACTAATTGGTCTAAATGGTTTAATTGATTTATTGTAGTCCGCTAGTTTATGTGATGTGTCTAATTTAATGTATTTGGTTGAATTAGCCTTGAGGATTATTATTTATGGGAATAATAATCCGAGATAATTATTTTTTTTAAAAAGGAATTGGGTGTTTCAATTTGGTATCAGAACCCTTACGGTTTTAGAGCAGTACGTTAGATCATCCTCTTCAAGCCTTTAATGCGATTTCACGATAAGTGTTGTGTGATTTGTTTTTGAATTCTAGTAGCTAATTAGTATATGCTTTTGGGAAGTGCAATTCGTGATGGCTAGGGTTCCGTGAGGTCGAGGTCGTGGCCGAGATGGCCGAGGATGTGGTCGGGGACGTATGAGTGAGTCCTTCGAGTGGCACGGAGTGTGTCACATGAGCAGGAGGCTGATTCGCCGACGTATCAGTATGAATCAGTTGGCAGTGTCAGTGTGTCTATTAGTGTTGCCGGTGCCGATGGTGAGTCAGAGCAGCTGGTGCGGTAGTAGGCCCTGGTGGGGGTACTGCTGCTGGTGGAGCCCATGATCTTGATAATCATTTGGCAAAGATGTTAGCCTTGATTTTGGAGCGGTTATAATTGTTGATGTTTATAGGCATTTGAAATTTATTACTCTAAGGGATGAGGATTTCCCTGTATACTTATTTGGGATGAGGATTTCCCACTAAAAGTAGCGAGAGATGAGGATTTCTCTCGAGGGGATGAGTATTTCCTTGTATGTCGATAGAATACGTTCCTGCGAGTGTGTGGGTTAAGGAGATGAGTTAAAAGTAATAAATATATGTAACGTGCGTATAAATATAGGATTATAGTTGAGCTTTGGAGGTAAAGAGACGATCTCGAGAGGTGTTGGCTGTGTTGGCCAGGTATTGCGTTAGAATGGAGATGGTATTCCGGGGTATGGATTGACATAATGGTATCTTGCGAGGTGGGTCTAGTCAACAGGTGCTTATATGTGTATTAATTGATTATTCAAAGGGAAGTGTTTATCTCAACATATCTACAACTTAAGGAAGACGTCTCGAGAGTCGAGTGGTCGCGAGCTTAAGGGATTCATTCCTGAGAGTGTGAGTTGTCATGATGAGTATGAGTAATCAATGTATGAACGTGGTATGAGCATGAGGTTGGATATAGACCTCGGAGTTTGGGTGGGTAATCTCAAGTGATTCAGCGGTGAGTTGTGAGTTTGGTTCTTGGTGACCAGTGCATAAGGATTTGAGGATGAATCCATTTCTAGTGGGGGAGAATTATACACCCGCAAACCGAGTAAGGTGATTTGGTTCATGTGTCGATCGACACAGTGTAGGTTTGGTGTGTGTGTTGATCAACACAGCGGTTTTGGGACAGAATTGGTTAGATTCGATTGTCCGGTTTTGGTGCGCTTTAGGGTTGGAAATCCTAGGGCTCAGTAGATAAACATGTGCTTGGCCGTGCAGCCTCATTTTTTGAGTAGAAATCATTGATATTGAGAGAGAAAAGAGATTTGAGAGTATTCTTGGAGGATTTGTGATCCGTGGTGGTTTGTGGCGACTCGTGAAAGATTCAAGGGGTTCCAGAGATCATGTGTGGTGTCGTTCTTCATGTTGTGTGTGAGATCAAAGGATGCGAGGGTTTCGAGTCGCTAATTTCATGTTCCTTCGTGTTCATATCGTTTCTTTTCCGATTTGTCAAGGTGAGTGCGTGACCATGGCTTCTAGGCAAGGATAAGCTGATATAATGCGGTCCGTGGGTTAATTGTTTGGATTTGTTGATTCGTTTGGTATTTGGGAGATTGTTGATTGATTAGGATGTGTTTATGGATATAACTTTCTGGATTTCTGGCAAGCAGAAGAATCCACAGAAATGCACACAAGGTGCTCGACAAAATGTCAAACAGAAAGTCAGTTTATTGAAATACAGAGACTTGGTGGTATAGCGATAGGAAGTAGAGAGCGCGTAGGGTTTTGCTAATTGTGGGAAGAGAATTCTCACTACCATGAGATAGCTTAGTCGAGTTAAACGATGTAAAAACCCGGACTTGTTGTGAGACAAATAGATCTAAAGAACCTGAAAAGTTCTCACACTAATGACTATTCTCTATGGTGAGTAGAGTGATCTATCTACTTCACATGAATCTTCACTACCTCTGCCATTGTCAAACCATCACAGATCTGCTACCAAACTTGCCATCGTTGTCTTCACCCCGACGCCAAGTTTGCGGGGGAGTATTAGAGAGCTCAAGTCCAATAGTGTAATTAAGCCCATAAGTTCATGTAACTAGGATTTTAGCAAGAAAGATTTGATATCAATATTTGTGTAATGACAATGGGAAACTAACTTTAACTGCGTTTATGAGCAGCCCCTTTCTCCTATTTTGAAGTATCAATCAATACTATTTTGTTCTTGGTGAAACACCTAAAGCTTCCTCTTTTCATTTTAGTTCTTGCACAATAAAGCTCAATGATCTATTTCCATTTCTAGTTTAGATTCTATATCAATAAGCTCAAGCACAAATCTATCTCTCTTTTGATGCTTGATTACACTATTGGGCTTGAGCTCTCTAATAGTTAAGAGATTTTCTTTGTGGTCATGTGTAGATCTTGTTTTAGTTTGTGATTTCTTCTGGAAATTATGGTTTCAAGAATTCGATTTGGATATTTTAGTCAATGTAGCAAAATTTTACTTTTTCTTTTTGTAATATTTGGCTTTTTGTAGTAACTTTGGTTTGTTGAAGACCACATTAATGCAGTTATAATTTCGTAAAAATTTCTCTTTTACTTTGGTTTACCTCGCTTTTAATTGTGAACATGTAAGCTCGTGAACCGTTGAATGAGTTCATCAAAGTTTGACGAACTGTAATTTACCATATGTCAGATAAGCTTTTCGGCTATTGCTAAAACAATTTAGGCATTTTTGGTCGCTATTGACATTAATAAGCCCAAACTCTAAGCCCAATAAATTATATATGGGCCCAAATATAACGACGACAAAAATGTAAGGTCAAAGGAAACTACTCACTAACTTAAGGTCAAAGGAAATTACCCACAAAATTAACACGTAAACTTAAATTACTTTCTTTAGTGAGGTTATTGTTTCTTTTCTAAGGAGCTTGGAATTGGCGGTGAAACAACGATAGAGGAATATATAATCGGGCCCGCGAATGAAGAAGTAGTGGACGATCTTGATATAGCGGTCGATAAGGATCTGGTTAAGTTGTATGGTGCGGAAGAAGGTTTAAGTTAGGTTGCTAGGCCTGTTAAAGGAGGAAGTACGGTTAGCATTATGTCGCATCATGGAAGTACGTTGAGTAAAAGGCAAGGGTCTTTGGTCAATTCTCTTGTGACCCTGTTCGGAAGCGTTCATGAAAAAATGCCAGATACAGGAAGCATGAGGAGTGCCTTGTTCCCGCATTTCTTCCTCGTCGTTACTTATAAGTGCATTAACTACTTTTGTGATGTAACCCGCAATAGCGGGTGCAATGAGGCTCATGGATCTCTTGGGTCGAAGGTAATTAAAAAACTTTCTTTGTTCTCCATTTACATAATTTACAATACACTCAAACCGAAGGACGTTGCTGCTTACGACGATCCCAATCTTGATAGCGATGCTAATAGTCTTAGTTATCGCGAATATAGTTAACATGAACAACATTGTCCATGCGGTCTTATCCACCGTGAGCGTCGTTCTTTACTTTTGTTTCTTCGTGATGGGTTTCGGTCCTGCTCCAAATAAAATATCCTCTGTTCGGAGATTTTCCCAACTCGAGTCTGTGGAATCTGTATCGCTAACTGCACACTCACGTTCTGGATCTGCGATATTATCGTCACGTATAGTCTTCCCGTCCTGCTCAAATCCATTGGACTCGCCGGAGTGTTTGGAATGTACGCGATTGTCTGTTGCATCTCTTGGGTCTTTGTTTACCTTAAAGTCTCTGAAACTAAAGGTATGCCTCTTGAAGTCATCTCCGATTTCTTCTCCATTGGTGCTAGACAAGCCGAAGCTGATAAATCCAACTAAGAAAGATTCGAGATCTCGAGATTAAAGTTTGGTAATGTTTCTGTGTATTCATATGGAATTGTTGTTGTGTTTTTTTTACTTTGTGCAGTAATAATATGTTTCAAACAATCTCTTTATTAAAAGAACAAAGCTCGTGTTTGTTACTTTGGCTATCTCGAAATCTGGTTTTCAGAACCTTGAGAAGGGAGGCGACGAAGAAAATGGGAGAGTGAGCGGTTCATAGAAATATGGGTTTGCTTTTAGTGGAGTGTTAAATTATAATATTGTTTCATTCAATATTGTTCCTAGATTCAAGGTCCGTATGTTATTTCAAGATTAAGGTGAGAACTTATTGGAGTTTATACACTATTACATAATTCATCTAGATTCTTGTCATTCCACAAGTATTCAAACATCTGTGGATTTTATTAAGCTTTTTTTGTTTTATCTTCTGTTTTTCCAATCATTTACATTGCCTAAGGACACATTGGTCTACCCAGCCGATGTCCAGAAAAATGAAAGATTTCAGGGTAATGGAAACACCTTCATCCACTGGTCTTAAACTCCAATAACAGAGAAGTTTTATACATGTTTCATTTTTTGGTCTCGTCTCTGTTCAGGTTAGTACAGTGGGAAGATTAGCCATGCAATACAATCTATGTTATACATATAAAACAATAAAGATACAAAGCTGTTAGGTCCCATAAGTTTCTATCAAATTAATAGCCAACAAGAAGAGGAACATTTCAAACCAAATTTTTTTAACACATTTAGTCATTGCAATTATAGAACGTCTACAATCCTAAATATTCTAATTCAATCTCAAGAATTTGTTTTCTTGATATTATGGATTTAGATTTTTCTACAATCCTTAATCCAGTTGATTTGTAATCTTGTACTAACATTGGCAAAAGACGATCTCGTCATTTACGTAGCTAGCAAAAGAATTCATCATGCATATATTTATCAATTGCAGACGTTAAGATAATAAATTATTCAACAGCATAATATTCAAAACAACCTAAACTAAAATATAAAATCATGAATGAGGAAGAAAATCTGTGCGTATGCACGGGTATTGGCCTAGTATGATTATAATTTTGAAGCAACCTTTGAACTAAGGTTCGTTGATGATTCGCCGATATATAGGAACATTTTTCAACAATTGACATAGACAAAACTTTGTCACGAGGAACCAAAAGCTAGGCCATTTAATGTCCTATAACATTGAGTTTGATTGTGTCTAGCAGTTTCTTGCATATAATTAACACTGAAAGAGTATAGTGAATAGTAAAGAGTGTGATATGCGTTCTCTAGTTTTGGATATGATGCCGTCCACTTTTAAGTTTTATGATAACCAAAAGATGCATATAAAGCTCAGTAGTTATATTGCAAAACAAGTAAACAAGTTCAATTAAAAGCAAATTAGACTTTGGTTTTGATCTGATCAACATATGTATATGTGTGTGTGTGTTATATGGATTTAGGTTTGATCTGATCTGCATCTTTCACGAGAAACCAAATCACTCTCTTATATATTACATTTTGCTACTTGGAAATAAAACTCGTAAACTTAGATAGTGCATAATACAACCACAAAAGATTCACTCGTAATGTATGAAACTTGAATTAACCCTCTCCGTATCTACGACACGTCAGCAAGGGTGAGGGTGCCACGTGGCACAAATCACTCAAGTCAGGCTTTATTTCATCGTCTCACGAGAGTTGTTATGTTTTTGTTGGTTCGGCTTTCGTCCTCCCTCGAAATCATCCACCGTTTACAATCGTTTTTATTTTCGACTTCCGTATTTTGCAACGAATTATTTTTTTTGTTGGCTGGGATAATGAAAGTAAGAATCTATCCCAATTCTTCAATTTCGATGAATGATTTTTTCGTACGAATTGCAAGTATTTATGAGTTTGTTTGATGAACCTAATTAGCTTCTATATTGACAAGTGAAAAAATGTGAATGCATGAGTATGGAATCCATACTCTCTGTTTACTTTTCTTTCAGGGATATTATCTTCAAGCGCAGTAGTGGAGGGAAGCAAGATTCGATGTGGCTGTTCATAATTGTTCAACGAAGCTAAAATCATGCTTCAATGCTTGGAAGTCACATGGGTTGAAGAGATGAGTTAGGAGTAATAAATGCATGTAACGTACGTATAAACATAGCATTAGAATTGAGCTTCATAGGCCAGGAGAGGATCTCGAGAGGTGTTGGCTGTGTTGGCTAGGTATTTTGTTAGAGTGGAGATGGTATTCTGGGGTATGTAATGGCATGATGGTATCTCGCGAGGTGGGTCTAGTCAACATGTGCTTATACATGTATTAATTGATTACTCAAAGGGAAGTGTTTGTCCCAACATGTCTAGAGTTTAAGGGAGACGTCCAGAGAGTGGAGTGTTACCGCCATCACTAGCTCAAGGGATTCGTTCTTGAGAGTGTGAGAGTTGTCATGATGAGTATGAGTAATCAATGTATGAACGTGGCATGATCATGAGGCTGGATGTAGACCTCAGAGTTTGGGTGGGTAATCAAGAGTGATTCAACAGTGAGTTGTGAGTTTGGGTCTTGGTGACCAGTGCGTAAGGATTTGAGGACAAATCCATTTGTAGTGGAGGAGAATTGTAATGCCCACGAACCAAATAAGGTGATTTGGTTCGCGTGTCGATCGACACAGTGTATGTTTGGTGCAGTGTAGGTTTGGTGCGTGTGTCAATCGACACAGCAGTTTCGGGACAAAATCGGTTTGATTCGATTGTCCGGTTTTGGTGCGGTTTAGGATAAGAAACCCTAGGGCTCAGTAGATAAACGTGTGCTTGGGCGTGCAACCTCGTTTTTGGAGCAAAAATCATTGATATTGAGAGAGAAAAAAGATTTGAGACTGTTTGTGAAGGATTTGTGATTTGTGGTGCTTCGTGGCGACTCATTAAAGATTCAAGGGGTTCTGGAGATCATATGTGGTATCGTTCTTTGTGTTGCATGTGAGATCAAAGGTTGAGAGGGTTTCGAGATGGTGATTTCGTGTTCCTTCGTGTTCATATTGTTTCTTTTCCGATTTGCCAATGTGAGTGTGTGACCATGGATTCTAGGAAAGGATAAGCTGATTTAATGCGGTTTTGTGGGTTAGTTGTGTGGATTTGTTGATCCGTGTGGTATTTGTGAGATTGTTGATTGATTGTTGTGTGTTTTTTGGGGTTTCTTGTGCAGGAAAGTGACTCGAGTACATCGGATTCGAGCCATGAGAGGAGAAATTTGAATATGGTGCATTGTGAGGTCGTGCCGATCGACACAAGAGGTGTCGATCGACACGAACAGATTGGGTCATGTCGATCGACACGAACAAATGAGGGTGTGTCACTCGACACGATCCCTGTGTGATATTATTGATGATTTTGAGAATCGTAATTGTTCTGTGTTGCTGTTGTTTGTTGATTTGGTATTGTATTGCTTATTTGAGCCTGAGTGATACGTCGTGGATGGTATGACCATCTCACTCTATATTTGTGATAATACTCACGCAAATCATTTTTCAGTGTGTTGCAAGTAAAGTTTGTGATAGTGGAATCATTGTTATGAAGAGGAGGATGATCTAGGGTCTCGGTTGTTATGTGTTGTATAGAACTTAGAAACATGGTATTAGGTTGCTAGTTGTTCTAGAAATGTTAGTTTATCTGCTAATGTTGAATAAATGGTTTAATTGATTTATTGTTTTCCGCTAGTTTATGTGATGTGTCTGGTTTAGTGTATTTGGTTGAATTGGCCTCGAGGATTATTATTTATGGGAATAATAATTCAAGCTAATTTTTTTTTTTAAAAAGGAATTGGGTGTTTCAGGTTTAGATTTGTAGGTCTGGAATTGAGAAGCTAGAATGGAATAAGACTGTTTTGGGATTGATTAGGTTGTGTTTATGGATATAACTTTCTGGATTTCTGGCAAAGAGAAGAATTCACAGAAATGCACACAAGGTGCTCGACAAAATGTCAAAGAGAAAGTCAGATTATTGAAATGCAGAGACTTGGTGGTATATCGATAGGAAGCAGAGATTGAGTAGGGTTTTGCTAGTTGTGGGAAGACAATTCTCACTACCATGAGATAGCTTAGTCGAGTTGAACGAGGTAAAAACCTGGACTCGTTGTGAGAAGAATAGATCTAAAGAACCTAAAAAGTTACCACACTAATGCCTATTCTCTATGGTGAGTAGAGTGATCTATCTACTTCACATGAATCTTCACCAACCCATGCCATTGTCAAACCATCACAGGTCTGCTACCAAACTTGCCATCGTTGTCTTCACCCCGACGCCAAGTTTGCGGAGGAGTATTAGAGAGCTCAAACCCAATAGTGTAATCAAGCCTATAAGTTCATGTAACTAGGGTTTTAACAAGAAAGATTTGATAAAAATATTTGTGTAATGACAATGTGAAAGTAACTTTGGCCGTGTTTATGAGAAGCCCCTTTCTCCTATTTTGAATTATCAATCAATGCTATTTTGTTCTTGGTGAAACACCTAAAGCTTCCTCTTTTCATTTTAGTTCTTGCACAATAAAGCTCAATGAGCTATTTCCATTTCTAGTTTAGATTCTATCTCAATAAGCTCAAAGAGCACAAATCTATCTCTCTTTTGATGTTTGATTACACTATTGGGCTTGAGCTCTCTAGTAGTTAAGAGATTTTCTTTGTGGTCATGTGTAGATCTTGTTTTAGTTTGTGATTTCTTCTGAAAATTAGGGTTTCAAGAATTCGATTTGGATATTTTAGTCAATGTAGCAAGATTTTACTTTTTCTTTTTGTAATATTTGGCTTTTCGTAGTAACTTTGGTTTGTTGAAGACCACATTAATGAAGTTATAATTTCGTAAAAATTTCTCTTTTACTTTGGTTTACCTCGCTTTTAATTGTGAACGTGTAAGCTCGTGAACCGTTGAATGAGTTTCAACAAAGTTTGACGAACTGTAATTCACCACATATCAGATAAGCTTTTCGGCTATTGCTAAAACAGTTTGGACGTTTTTGGTCGCTATTGACATTAAGAAGCCCAAACTCTATGCCCAATAAATTATATATGGGCCTAAATATAACGTCGACAAAAACGTAATGTCAAAGGAAATTTTACAAACTTAACGCGTACACTTAATTTACTTTTTTTATGTGGTTATCTTTTGCCACGAGTGATAATGAATTTGGATCCATGATAAAAAGAAAACTGAAACTCTTTTTATTGAATCAAAAATTTCTAATTTCTTAAAAGGTGAATTTGCCAACTAACCAAAAAAAATTAATAATTAGTAAACTGACTAAAACAAACCCATGTGGCTCAAATTTGGCAATTAAATTTAAGTTAAATAGTTATGATTTGAATTATAATTTTTTTCTTGTATATACGTACCAATTTCTTTTTCTTAAATTAGATACAGATTTTTTTAAAGAGGGTACATGATAGATTGTCATATTGCATAACAAATTTTAAGAAAACTACAAAAACCGACATGAAAATCGATCTCGTTTTCCGAATCTACATAGCCAAAAATGACGTAACTTTATTATTATAGAAAACTACATTCCAACAAATTTTTATCCTCATCAACAAACAAAAGAAAAACGAACCAGTAGGGTAGTGAAGATGTTCCACGTGTCTTTATCAGAACGACACGTCATCTCTCAAAACCGGACTAAAACGACATCGTTTTAAAATCTTTTATTGATCTATCATCATGATCCTCTCCTGTCCCTATCAAGTTCACAGTAGAAGAAGAAGAAAGAAAAAAAAGCAACTGTTTTTTTATAATTGTATTCTTCTTCACGCCTCATCACGCCTTTAATTTAAATTTCAGACCCAATTCATTGATTGATTTCTTGAATAATTCAAGCAATCATTATCATCAACAATCTCTCAAAGTCTCGATTGATCGAGAATTGTAAAATTTCTGAATCAGTGATTCTGAAATGGAGAAAGTTTCGTCTCCGTCTTCTTCTTCTTCGCGGAGGTCTGCTTATCTTGAAGCTCTTACTCAAGAAATTACCAAGAAGCTTACTCGGGTTTGCTTTCTTCTCCCATCTATTTATCTTGTTTTGCGGTTTTCACCAGAGATCGATTTTCAAATTATTTGAATCTGTTTTGAATTTGATACATGCATTAGAGAATCTCAGATTGCGATTAAGTAACCCAGAAATTGGGTTAGTGTATCAAATGTGAATCTGCGGTTTGTTTCAAATTCTCACGCCTGGATTTCTGGAATTGGGGATTTTGAATTTGAGAGTATAAAATTGATTTTTTGTTTGTTTTAGGCTGTTGTGTCTCCAGCACAAACACGCAACTTGTTACAGGATTTATTTGCTGATATAGCTCTCGAAGTTGACGAACGAGCCAAAGGTAACATTTTTTGGCCTAATTGTTTCATGAATGAGTTTGCTTTGAATGCTGTGGTTGCTTCTAGAGGCAATTAGGTGAATTTAGTACTGTCATTTAACTTTTTTTGAGGTGGTAATTGGAAGCAGATGTGATTCTTGACAAGGAAGAGGATGTGATTTGTTCAGACGAAGCAGATGGTGACGGTCCGTTGTGTTTTTTCGATGTCCTTGCTGATTATTATGTCAAAGTGTCTGAGAGAGGGAAGGATATACTTGATTTGTTGGTGCAGCTGTGGAGCCAGTCTTTTGCATCACATATATTCTCTCTTCTGTTTCATAAATGGGTATTTGCAAAATCTTCACAATTTCGCTTTAGTTTTATTTTCAGTCTTAAAGGTTACTCTTTGTGGTGTCTTATACTCTGAGTCAGTGATTTTCACATTTTACTATATTTCTTCTCAGTTGTTCGAGGTTGAGCTTGATAATCAAGAAATACTCCTGCGGTATTCTTCTGCCCTGGTGCAAGGAGCAACAAATGTATTCTGGTAATACTCATTAACTTTTATATAGCAAAATCAACATCTTTTCTCAATGCTTAGCGAGGTTCATTCATGTACTCCAGTTCTGTAGTAATGGCATTGGCTTAGTGTAACTAGTGGTTTGTTTGGTTTTTGTTAAGAAGTGGTATCATATAGTTTTTCCAAGTTTTTTTCGACATTGGATTGGCTTGCGAAGCATTTTGAGGGTAACATGTGATAATCTCTACTCATTTTAATAACAGGATAGACATCCAGACGAATACAAGGCGCTTCCAAACTCTCTTTCGGGTACCTTCTTTACCTGAAATATAGCATATTCTCTTCATCTGTTAGATATTTACCTATATGAAGAGCTTTAGTTTATTAATCAAACAAAATTAATCTATAAAGTTAGACTATTTTCTCAACAAAACTCTACCACTTCTCTGCGAGCTAGAACATGTAAATCAGATATGCTAGAGATCATCGCATACTCTTTCTATGACGTTACTTTGTTTGATGTCTCTGGTAGATCTTCTAGGAAAATGTGACTTTGTTTGATGCCTCAGCTAGATTTTCTAGGCAAAAGATATTCCTTTGAATTTGTCAAATCGGGTTGTTGCTATCACATGCTCAAGTCTTCATGCCAATTTACTACTGTAACTGATAGTCTCTTTCTTCTTCTAGTATCTTCTTGAGGAAGTTGCTTTGGAGCCGGTCCGATTGAAAAAAATTCCCATTCAGGTGAGTTGTTCCTCTCCATTTTCATGATGATTCAACTGATTTAAGTCTGGAGATTGACTCTCCCTTGCCTATTTTCAGGCTCAGAGGGAACTGTATCACTTGCTCTCGAGGTTCATTTTCTTTTACAAGTCAGGTAGTACACTGTTCTCTGAAAAGTTATTATTGGAACCAAAGCGTTTATTCTTGTTCCCTGACAATTTTTTGTCCAGAGGATAAACTTGATAGCTTCTTGAGGAACTTCCCCGAGTTTCCCAATGCTTTCTTGGTTGGAGGACCCGCAGATTTCCTTGTTATTGAGCTCACTGATCAGGTATAGCATCAAAGGCTTTGTTACTTATACTATACTCAATTTATTCTCTAACCGCACACCACCTATCTAATATGTTGTTGTGGTACAGCTACAAAAACTGAAGGTGGAACCAGTGCTGTTACATTATCTTTCTCAGATGAAGATTCTTCAAGGTATAGTTCTTTCGTTTAGGAACATAGCTAGGCTCTTCTTTCATCGACTCAAACTGTAAGAAATATTGTATCATATATGCAGGTATGGAGCTGAGAATGACCACTAGCACAAGGTTAAAGGCTTGTTTATATAGTTTTACCTCTCCCGGAGGTCCAATGTACCCTACAAGAGCTGTCCGTCATGCAGCTTGGGATGCTTTGGATTCCCTCTTTCCCGTGAGTATTCTCTTTATTTAAGCTTGCTGGGTCAGAGACATATTATCTAAGAGTTGAAACAACGTCGTAGAAAATCTCAAAGTTACTCATGTTCCTTACATCTATGTCTGAACACTTGCACGTAGATCCCAATTATTGGATAGGCTTTGGCTTGTAACATTTTGATGCTCTGTCTGCAGGTCGGGCGTTACCCGAGACATCTCATTAGTCTATTTTTCAGGCTGTTGTATCCCTGGTACTGGCCATCCTCGTGTTGGAACTTTGTGGTTTCTTGCATAAAGGCAGTACTCTATTCCATCGTAAGGCTCATCTTTTCACGGCGAGAAAAGCCAAGGCAGAGCTGAAATATAGCTTTCTGATGATGAAGCTTCCAGCAGGAATCCTTGTGTATAGAAGGTGGTTTTTGGTCACAGAGGCAAAGCAGAGAACCTTTATCTCATCTGTATTGCTTTCTATGGAGAATATATAATCAGTTTTTGAGAAATCCCATGGAGTAGCTTTGAACATGTTTTGTTGTCATTGTTCATTTGTTATTTTGCTATAGAGGACAATGTTTGTATGTGACCAAAACCCCTTTTAGGTGGAAGAAGAAACATTTGCTTCTGCTGTTTCTAGGTGTAAGAACCCAATGATTATTTTACAATATATGGAATCATACAAAATTCTTTAGCAATTTGCCATAAAAAACCAAAAACTGAGAAAGACAAATTCAAGAAGTTTAGGTTAAGAATTGTATGCAAAACTGGAAGGATTGATTCTGGAATAAGATCAGAGAGAACACTTAACTTTCAGAAATCCTGTAACTAAACCTGCTTTGTCAAACCCTTTTGCCTGCATATGTTCTTTGGAAGCAACAGTTTTAAAGTCTGAACACATATTTCTAATGAAACAACAAATACAACACACGGCCATAAAGGCTAAGAGACAAACCCTCTGGCAAACGTTATCTTCTCTTCCTCATAAACCCCCTTGCGGTCACATTCCTCAGTTTGTCTCCATATCTTTCGCGTGATACTTTTCAAGATCCGCATCAAGATCTTCAGCAGATATCTTTTCGGCAGGGCCTTTACCAGAACGCCCACCACGACCACCGCCTCTACCACCACCACCACGTCCGCCACCACGACCACCTTGTCGTTGTTGTCCACCTCTTCCTTGCCCTCCTCTGCTAACCCAACAAGAACACATACTTTCAATACACATCACAAGATCGAAGAAGCTTCAACATGTAATGAGCAGCGTAGAATCTTACCTCCGGGAAGCACCATTGAAGTTAGCATTTGCGGGTCTACCAGATGGAGCTGCTGCGGTTTGAAGATTAGTGCCCACAATCTCTATCTTCATGGGTTTTCCATCGAGCTGAACATCATTGTACTTCTTCACAGCTGCGAGTGCATCACCACGCCGAGAGAAGACTACTTCAGCAGTTCCCTAATGATATAAGTAGCTTATAAGATTTTAGTCTTCAGGACTCAACCAGAGAACAGTCAAAGGAGAGCAGCAAAGATATACCTTTGATCTTCCACTCCTATCAAAATGTACTGTGTAACGTTTAAGCTCCCCGACTTCAGCAAACAGTTCCTGCATACAAACAAACCGATTCCATATCAATTGAAATATGTTCCACAATGCATAGAACACAGAAAGTAACACTAGCTGAACAACAATAGGAAGAAATTATCCAAGAAACAGTACATGTAGCAAAAGAGTATAAACTTCGGTTTCGATTTAATACAAGAACGAACCTAAATTCCACAAACCCTAAACATGTAATTGGTTAATGAGGCAGAGTCTCAAACAAATTTGTCAATTGAAATATGTTCCACATTGCATAGAAAGTAGAAAGTAACAGTAGCTAAACAACAATCAAAGAAACGGTACATGGAGCATAGGAGTAATACGATTCAGTTTGGATTCAATACAAGAACGATACTAAATTCCACAAGTCCTAAACATGTAATTGCTTAATAAGGCAGAGTCTCAGAGAAGTGGAAGAAAAGGAACAAATTTGTCACCTTGATATCTTCGTTCATGACCCCATAATCCAAATTGGAAATGTAGAGCTTCGTTCCAGTTTCGATTCCGGCGGAAGAACGGCTTGACCTAGGAGCTTCTGACCTATCGGAGAACATGTCGTGTTCCCAGGTAGACTCCGGCGCCTATACAACTAAATCAATCCGTTGTTTGTTTTTGTTTATTCCTCTTTGAGAGATTCATCAACACCAAAATCGAATTGCTGTTTTTTTTTTTATAAAGAAAACGTGAACGCAGAGTCTATTTCCATTATTGACTGAATGAGCAGATCTGAGAAGAAAGATCCGGCGAAACTAGAGAGAGGAAGAAGAAAGATCGGATTTGGACCTTGGCGGATTGGTATGGAGCAGAACGGTTGGTTTTCCGATTAGGGTTGTTGCGGCGAATTGGACCCGATCCGGATCCAGATCCATGGGCGGGACCTGATCCACGAGACTTACGGTTCTTGGCGATCATATCTTCGAGAGACATATCTAATCCAGTCGCCATCTTCACAAATTCTTCGATCGGCGGTTCTCTGTGGACAACGGCGGAGAGGAAGAGAGAAGGAGACGATGAGAGACTACAACAAAAGTCGAGAAGATGAGCCGACAAAGAAAAGGCACAATGGTAAAAATGTAATATATATAATTTAGGGTAGCGAAAAGGCAAAAGGTTTCGTGGTGTAGTTGGTTATCACGTCAGTCTAACACACTGAAGGTTTCCGGTTCGAACCTAGGCGAAGCCATCTTTCAAAACCGCCTTTGAATCATTTTCTCTTCTATGATTCGCTGATTGATTTGCCGATAGTTTTAGGAACACTTTTTTGACATAGACAATATTCTTTCACGAGGAACCAAAAGCTAGGCCATTATGTGTCCACCAACTCAATATGTTTTTGAGCTCTGTTCGTACTTCATAACAAACTAAATTTGGATCCGCGTCAAATGCGGGATTATAAATTTTATCATTTATTTTTATAATTTGATTTGCATAGAATATAAAACCAACAAATGAATTCAGTAAATAATATTATGAAAGAATTTTAAAATCTATCATTAAATGATAAATAAATATGGTATGCGATTTATTTAGTTTAAATTAATTCGTGTGTAATGTTCAAAACATTTATATACACCTGAGTTAATAACTTTTACATGTATTTTGACTAAAATATGAATAAATAATCAATATTTAAATTTTATTTTAAGTTTATTGAGTTGGTTTGCACAAACCAAATCAAGATTTTCATCTTTAAACGTATAATTACAAAATTGTAATAGTACCAAAAAAAAAACAAAAAAAAGTTGCATATCATTATCTAGTTCTCTTTGATCGACAAATCTTGTTTTTTTTTGGGATAATCATCGTATATACCATTTTCTTAAAATTACCTTCCCATTTCTACCACATGTCGTTAAGTCTTTCATTTCCATACCACTTTCCACTGTGACCTACACTCGACATTCCTATTTTACCCTCGATGCAATCTCTCTTGGTCAGAACGGCGTGGACTTTTTGGTTGGCCAGGTTGACGTCTTCAAGGGTGGTGATATGAGGCGGGAATTGAGTGAATTAAATGATGTCTGAGTTCTCCATAATACCTATTCGTGTATTTTATAAAATTGGGTTCGGTTTGGTTCTGGTAATTTTGAGTCGGGTTCGGTTTTGTTTTTGGGTTTCAGATTTTGCCCACCCCTAGTCTTAAAAGCGATCTAACCGCCACTGAACCAGATAAAAATTGCCAAATGAAATGTTTGAGCTTGGGTAGACAAAACAACTTCCACATGTGTGCCTTTAACGCTTTAATACTAGGCTCAGTTTCTAGACTTGTAAATGCTCAAGGCGAGTTAAATAAATGCACATTTTTCAAAAACAAATTTGAAATAGTTTAAAAAAAATATAAATTAATTAAAAGAAAACAAAGATAACAAAATTAAAACCAACAAAAAATGCTAAAAAAAATTCAATCACATATATTTCTTCCTTTCTTTTCTATGAATTCATTTACTAAACTCTCATAATCGATTTGTCTAACCAACTCCCTCTCTATAGATATGATAGCCAAGTCATTCAACCTTTCTTGTGACATAGTTGATCGGAAATAAGACTTTATCACAATCAACAGAAGAAGAAACAAAACACACCATTAAATCTGAAATCAAAAGAAGAAAAATAAAGAACTAATTATAAAATACAAGATACAAGATACAAGAAGACAAGGAAGAAAAACGTGAAATTAAAATTGATTGTTCGGTTTGATTTCAAGGAAGACGATGAAAGGAGAGTTTCAAATTTGATTTCTATTTTGTTGTTGCAGTTTTTTTGTTTTTTTTGCACGTTTGTTGATTCTTCGGTGGTTTGTTTAATTGTGCGGCCGTGAGGAAAAAATAATTAGAATCTTAGAGTGAAGTTAAATGGGGTAATAAATAAACCAACAATAAAGCAAAAAAAAAAAAGAATTTTTTTTGCATTTTTGGATTTTCGAACTCGGCAGCGTAGCTTGCATATGTGACTAACTGTAACCATTAGATTACTACTAACTTTTGGTTATTTGGGCCTACTAAAATTTATAAATTATTCGGGGCCCTAAGGCTAATGTCTTTTTCATATCTCACGAGGCACGGCCCTGACTAGGCTCCCCAATTACATTCTCTCTTGCCTCAGCGTTGAGTGTCGTGGCTAACCAATACCCTGACTTTACAGTGTACTTATCAAATTTCATAAAGGGCCAAATAATATTATCCACCATGAAAACCGAACTAATTTCTAGTCCTTGTATTAATGTTATGTCCGCTAGATCCATATAAACTTGTAAAATCGGTTCGTGCCAATCATGCATGACTGGATTAATTTAATTGTTAACCGTGAGATTAGGGTGCAAAGACTTTGCCTCTTCCCCTTGCCGGTCAGGGGAACTTATCTGGAATCCATGATTGTTTCACACCGATATCTCGTACCTCAAACCCATGCACATACGTCTCCCTTGATAAAGTAAATCTTTGGTCGAGAATATGCTCTTCCATCTGTAGGATTGTGACCTTTATTTCTTTGCCAATAACGGATGACAGTTTCTAAAATACCTTCTTTTTAGTACTCTTGCTACGAGCTAGTTTGGGAACTGATACAACTTCCATAATTTATTTGCCAATAATGCCGAATATAAAGGTGTCTAAGGTCCGGAAATCCAAATTGTCACACCCGCACTTTTGACAAGAAGTCAGCGGCAAGATATTAGTCAGTTTAAATATCATTCCATTGCTCTAAAAATTCGTCTACATTATTTGGTAAAATACAACGTATTTAGGTACTAAACTACACTGTCTTGGGAAAATCTTCACCATTGTCTGCTGCCCCATCTTTGCCATCCCTTGATCCACCTCCCTGGACACCTTTCATGCCACTTTGGTTAGGGGTGAGTATTGAATACTCAGTAAAATGGTCTTCTCCGTCTCACAACCTAACACATCCTAACTACCCGTAACCATTAACTCCCACATAATGCCCAACACTATGTGTTAATAACCACTTCACAAGTGACCAACCTCAACCTCATTCCCGTCATAAGCCACGCTTTGTCCGAAAACCTTACTCATCACTATAGAAATCAAATAAACCTAGGATCTCAGATCCTTTCCTGGTTTATCTGACACCACACAATACCATATTAATCAAGTAAACCTAGGATCTCAGATCCTTTCCTGGTTTACCCAAAACCTCACACCCAGCTCGTCCGCTGAACAAACCTATTATAGTCCATCCGGCTCTCCTAACAAGTTGCACTGGTCAAGTTAGGTCTTCGTGCCATCTTTCAAGTTAAATTAAAAACAAGGTGGAATGTATGCCCATACATACGTCATATGCAATCATATAATTCTGGGAGGCTTGTGAATCGGCTATCCTAACATTATAACATGCATTCTAGTCTAGACTCTTACCTACGGTTCACAAGCAACATATAAATTTCAAATTACCCAAGTCTTTAATACCTCTTCGTTCTCAAACAATAGCTGAAGCATTTCACACAATACATTTTCCCCGTATGGTCGGCCCCATGTAAGCATGGATATCCCAATACGTTACCCATGACAATATCTATGGCCATACGGTAGCTGTCTCTGCAGAAATACACACATAACATTATCCGTTAATTGTGGAAGGCTCATATACCAAATTCTAGTCTATGTCCTTCCTCTAATCCATGGGTCATATAAGACCAAGCTTAAGTTTGCTTGAACGTCTCAAGCGATTCCCAAACTGATATTACCAATAGATCTATTGTCGGATTGACTAAGGATCGATCGAGCAACATTTGCATTTGCTCGGCTCAACCCTGTCAGGGTAGAAACTTACCCTAATGGTACGTTTAACCCGACAAACAAGTGAACCAAGGGGTAATGATATTTCTTTTGATTGAACTCCTTATCTTAGTCATTCTTAATCATACAATGAGTCTCCAAGAGTAACTACAAAGTTACGTGGATCAATTCTCATTATACTTTGCGGTAGACTAGATTCTACGTAACAAAACATATGATTAAGCCTACCTCAACTTTGGCTATCCTCACTCGATCGGTTATCTTACCATAGCTCTATTTTCATGATTTAATGATGATTTATCGAGCCACTTACAAGTGACCGCATTTGGATCATACACTTGGTCCATGATAGCTCCCTGGGTAGGGTATAGTTAGGCTCATGCAAGACTCTATTCGGAAATAACTGTAAACTATTATTTCTCAACTTCCTAAACAATTCTAACAATATAAATATGATTTGGAACACATAACTCCTCAGAGTTCCTGTCATTTCCACCAAATAATGAGTCATTCTTGCCTTAGCCTTAGCCATGACAAGATAACAGCCTAAACTGGACTGTGGCAATAAACAGAGACTTCGGCCCAATTAACGTGTACGGGGCCTGGCTCATATGTGTCTCTTGAGTCTTGGTAATGGTCACGTGCACCGGTCCTCTAGCTTGATCGGTGTCTTGACTTCTTTTGCACTTGCTTCATCTTCGAGGCAGTTCGACATGTCTTCACTAGATCGCGAATATCTTCTAGACTACAACTCCATTTGATATTATTCCAACTCCATTGGAAATTTGACTCAAAGGTCTATCTCCATATGAAATTTCATCTCATTCCAAGTAGGTTTGATCCTCCGTCTGTGGCTAACTTTCAGACGTATATCTTCTGTCCAACTTGAGAAATAGTGAAATCTTGAACTTTGAGAACTTGGATTGGCTCCTTTGACTTTTATAAGTTTTTGTAGAATGTATAATACTCATTTAGCTCCTTTTTACATCCTTTTTGATGTTTTAACCTGTATAACTCTTAAAAACCAAATATACAAGAAAACTACCTCTTTTTATAGAAAAGCTTATTAAATAGCATAGAAAATATATGAAAATAGATAGTATAACTGGTAAAATATGAGGTATATCAAGCGTCCAACACTTATACGCACCGGAACACCGTACATACTGGACCACCGTCCGTACCGTACCACCGTACGTATCGGACCACTGTCTGTATTTTACCACCAAACCATATTCTGCTCTTGTAAGTGTACGTCTCGGATCCTTTATCTCTTCGTACACCTTACGTACTGGTTCGAGCCCTCGTTCGGATCCCTAATCCAGACCGAGTTTTTCTCGACCCATCACTACACTACCCTTAACCCATACTACTAAAACGGTACATGAAATCAATAATGGAGAAAAGAATAAAGGAATATGTTATTTACGGATCGCGCCTTACCTTGGCTTTGAACCGCTCTCCTAGGGACTTGGGGCGCAGAGTACCTTCTCAAGCTATTCTTATTTTCTTGCTCCTAAACGTTAATCTTTGACTCTGGAGTGAGAATGATTTTCGGTGAGAAGAATAATGAGCTTACTTTGCTCACTATTTATACTACACCGAATACCCTAGAAAAATATTCACTTTTCTTATTTTTCTCTACCTTCTTTCTTTATGGGCTAAGCCCGTTCATTTCTTTTCTCTCCAAGGAAGGACCTTATCCACGTCCACTTCTCCTTCTAATGGGTCGTAGGAAAGCCCGTCTGAAGTATTCCTACCCAATTCCTACCCCGGTGTTACACAAACCCCTTTCCACTTTGGGACCACAAAGTTTGTCCTAGCGACCATGTGGATGCCCCGATCTGATCCATTAAAACTCCACCAATACTTCGCTCTAGAGCTGGTTAACTTAGAAGTTAAGGTTTGTGGGAGGCAAAAGCATGACATAATGTAAGTTGACAACGCGAGCGCCACTAACTCAATTAAAGCCTCTTTTCCTCCCTTCGTCAAAAACTTTGCTAACCATCCATTCACCCTATCAATATGGCGCTCGAATACATAATTAAAAATTACAATCTTGGCCCCTCCTATACTTTATGAGATACCCAAATAGTTATACAAGCCTCCCTCTGTATCAATACTGAAGATCGCTTTTATCTGTAATTTGGATTGAGAAGGAATATCATGTCCATACATTATCAAGGACATTGAAAAGTTAATTTCTTGTCCTGATGCGGCGCCATACTTTCTTAAAACCTCCAAAACAACCTTCCCTTCAACCTCCTCAGCCTTACAGAAGAATAGACAGTTGTCTACAAACAACATGTGTGATATCGGTAGTCTACGGTAAGCAATATTGATTCATGTGAGTAAATGATCCTCCCCGTCTTCCTAATATTTGCTATAAGGACCTTAATACAAATGATGAAAAGGTATGGGGAAAACGGATCTCCTTGTCGTAAACCCCGATTTGGGATTATCCTACCCTTTGGTTATCCATTTAGCAACACCTGATATAAGACCGATCTTACACACCACATTATCCATGTTATTCATATGTGATGAAAACCTAATTTCCAAAGCACTTGCTCTAGAAAATCTCATTCATCTTATCGTAGGTTTTGCTCATGTATGTCGTCACCGCTACGAACTCTCCTCGGCATGATCAATTTATCCTTAAACCATAAAACATTTTCCAGACACGAAAGTTGATTGAGTTTCTGTGACCACCTTCGGTAAGATCTTCTTGAGTTGTAGACATAAAACTTTAGATATGATCTTATAATCACATTTTAGAGATTTATCGGCATGAATTGTGCCATCCGTTTTAGCCAATCGATCTTTGGGATGAAACAAATGTTTGTCTCATTCAGGCGAGGATCAAATTAGTCTTGTTGAAAAGCGTCTTTATTTCATCAACTAGTTCACCTTTCATTGACAGCCAATATTGTTGATAAAAAAGGCTTGTCAACCCATCTGGCCCCAGAACCTTGTCGGGGTTCCTATAAATTGTTTTTCTCACCTCCTCCTCTAAATTCAATGGAGAGGTACTAGAGGAGGTACAACAACGAACCACAAAGGGGTATGAATGCCGGATTGATTAGGGAGGTCTATATAGCGTTATTGCAAGAAAAACAAACTACTTGAATTGAAAGACGCAATATATATATATATATATATATATATATATATATATATATATATATTGATAATTATAAAATAGGGTTTTTAAAGACACGGCTTATGAAAATAATCATAAGGCGGTTTAATCGAAAAGATGCAACCCTAAAAAATAACCATATTGCGATTTTATCACAATAATGCAACCAACAAAATAGTGCTTTTTACTATCATCTTATACTAGAATTACATTTTTCAAACATGCCATCATCACATGTACATTAATTTGCAAGTGTGCCACCTATTAATAACAAAAAGACGAAATTACATTTTCAATCTAATTTTTTTTTATTTTTGTTACAGATTTTAGTTTTTAATTCAATTCAAGTTTCATATATGGGGTTTTGATTCAATTTGGGTTACATATATAAGTTTTTGTTTATTTCTCGGTAAATTTTGTTTTTTTATGTTCTTCTTACTGATCTATGATATTCACGTCATTATAAGATTTTAAAATAGATTATAAAAATTTTTTAAAGTATTATTCGGTTTCAAAAACCATATAATTTGTTTTAAAAACCTTATAATCTATTTTAAAAACATTATAATATATTTTGAAAACATTATAATTTGCTTTAATAACTTAATAAAATTTTTATAAAACCTTATAAACTTTTATAAACCTTTTAAAAACCTTATAAAATAGTTAACCCAAATCCTACACCCTGTAACATCCTGATATATCATGGTTTTTACCCAGTTTTACAACATGATATATGTCCGTTTTATTGAGTATTTTGGTGTTTTGGAGTCTTTTGTGTTTTATATTAGGTACAAGGATGAATTGGACTCAATTGGTGTTTTGGAGTCTTTTGTGTTTTATATTAGGTACAAGGACGAATTGGACTCAATTGGTGTTTACTGGAGCATTTTGGAGCTTAACGGAATGAGTAGTCAAAGTGGCAAGTTTGGATTGAAAAATTCAGATCAGTGTCGAGCGACGAGGTTGTTAGTGTTGCTCGACACCAACATTTATCAAGCGTCGAGCGACAGGATTAAGTGTGTCGCTCGACAAGACTATCGGAACATCCCAGATTTTGAGTTTCAGAAGATTTCCGTTTTCGCGTCCAAAAAGCCCAGATGTTTGCAATTGGGCCCATGACGGTTTTGTACTCTATAAATACGTTTTCCAAGCCATTGTTTAGGCTTATGCTTTATTCTATTGAATTGCTTAGACTTATCTATAATAAAATCATGTTTTCTTCTATGATCATGTCTGAGTAGTTCCTTTGTTAGGTTTAGGGTTTTTGAAAGTGTTTGATGAATTGCTGATCTGATCTGTTTATTAGGATAAAATCAATAGAAGTTCTTCATCTTAACTTGTTCTTACTGCTGATTTTAGTCTCGCGAACTGAAATATGATCTTAGGGTAATTAATAGAAACGACAGTTTTACTGATTCCTTGAACTAGTTTTTGATGAGCAAAATTCCTATTTGCAAAGACATTTGATTTAGGTTTTTGTGAACAATTGTGCCTGAAATTAATGCTTGTTTAAATTAATCTGATTTCGCAACGACAGTTGGTTTTCTAGGATTTAGACATAGAAAATATTCGCAGCGACAGCTGGTTTGTTTTACTTTCGTGTGCATGTTCATGAACTGAGCTTAATATTCCTAATAACTGATTTATCCGCAATTCTAATTCACTGTAGAATTCCCTGTGCCTAGCTCTTCCTTTGATTGATTTACAACCGTTTTATTTACTGCTTTAATACTATTCTTGCCTAGCATAATCTGAATTTGATAATCTATTGTGCTTTCTTAGACTCCTTGTGGATTCGATAACCCTAAGTACTGCAATTGACCTCTTAATTTGAGAGAGTAGGTCTAGGGTAAATTTGACCCATATCAAATTTTGGCACCGTTGCCGGGGAGTCAATAGCCATTAGATTACTACTATTAGGATTTTGTCTAGGTCTTTTTATTTCTTGTTTTTATTTTTCTTTTCTTTTGTTTTTTTTTTTCGTTTTTCTCTCTTTGTTTTGTGTTTCAGGTACATGCGAAATCGCAATACCAAGAGCAGCCAAGAGAAAGAACTTTTGGAACTCAGACTTGAGGAACTAGCACGTCTAGAACGAACCAACAGAAAAGCGACAAAAGAAGCTAAGAAGATGGTTGCAAATACGATTGTGTTCCAGAAAGATGGTGGGTTTTTCGACAGAGAAGGAAACCCGTACAACAAGCTTGGACAGAAGCTCGACGCTGATGGGAATGTGATCGTCGAGCAGATCGACGAGGAACAGCAACGAGCTCGCGAGGAAGAAGAAGCAGAACAGGCTCGTGGTCGTGAGGAGCAGCTTCTCGTCGAGCGACACAGAGAGGACGTCGCTCGACACGAACAAAATATTCAAATCGCTCGACATGCTGATCAGATCGCTCGACGCAATGGAATGCTTGGTGTCGAGCGACAGGAGGCTGGTGTCGCTCGACACCCTGTCCAGAATCGCACTTTGGCTGATTTTAATCGCCCGGAGCAGTTCTACGCTAACCGAGCCAGGATTCATCCTCCTGCCTTCCAGCGCAATGACTTCGAGCTCAAGCCTGCGTACTTCTCCTTAGTTGCTCAAGACCCGTTTTGCGGTCTTCAACATGAGAATCCAATGGATCACATAGAGCGATTCGAGGACTTGGCATCTGCTATCAAAGCCAATGGAGTCTCAGAGGACTACCTATTCTGCAAGTTATTCCCCTATTCTCTTCATGGGGAAGCTAAGTATTGGCTAAGGACGCTACCACCAGGCTCGCTTACTAACTGGATGGATACAAAGAATGCTTTCCTGAGCAATTTCTTTGACGATGCGACTTTCAAGCAGGGTGATCATGAAGCATTTAAGGCTGCGTGGTACGGATTCAAGAGCTATCAAAGAGACTGTCCACACAATGGATTCAACGAGGTGCAGCTGCTTAAAATCTTCTACAGAGGGATTGCGCTGCAATACTCTGTGTCTCTGGATGCTGCAAGCAACGGGAATTTCAACACAAATTCTCCAGGGACTGCGACCCAGCTCATTGAGAACATTGCCAACAACACCAGTGCCAAGAACATGGACTTCGAAAGGAGCAAATCTGGACAGAGCATCAATGGGAATCAGCTTGATGAGGTAACAAAGAAGCTTGATACTATGACTAGTCTTCTAGCTGGGAAGAAAACAGTTCACTTTGCGCAAGACGTCGAACCTGCAGAAGAGGATGTGAACTATCTTCACCAAAACGGATTTCAGAAGTACGGCAATCAGAAGCCTTTCCAGAACAGCAACTATACTAGGATTTATGGATCTTCTTCTTATCAAAAGCCTCCTCCTCCGTCTGAGAATAGTAGAATGGAATCTATGATGGAGCAGCATCTAGAGGGACAGCAAAAGTTGGTTGTGGAGTGGAATGGGAAGTTCGATTTGCTCTACACAGACTTAAATGGAAAGATCGAAGCTCTAAGTACTCATGTTAGGAAGCTAGATGTTCAAGTGGCTCAAACTGCAGAATCTGTCAAGAGACAAGAGGGTTTTCCTCCTGCGAAGATAGACTCTAATCCTAAGAGAGCTTGCAATGCCATTCGGGTAAAAGATGACGATTATTTTGAAGAGTTTGATGCAATTTTCGGAGCTCCAGAGCCAATGTCGATCGACACTGTGGATGAGTGTCGATCGATACGTGAAGAAATTGTTGTATCACATCTTAATTTGAGAGAGTAGGTCTAGGGTAAATTTGACCCATATCACATCCTGAAACCAAAATTTTGATTTTGGTAAGGGGGTGTCAATCGACACCAGCTGTGGGAGTCCATCAACACCATGTTCTGCGTTCGGTTCGGTTTTAAAATTAATCGCTCGGTTTGCGTCGCGGTTAAGGGAAACCCTAGGGCTTGCTTATATAAGCCCTTAGGCAGTTCGTGGCCGCGTTTTGGGAAGAGAAATCAGAGATAATCATAAGAGATTGAGGGAGAATTCGATCGTTCTTGAGGATTATTGCAAAGAAATTCTCGAGACATTGTTTATTCGAGTTTTAGGGCCGTAGGGAGTATCGTTCTTCGTGATTTCTTGAGTGAATCGCTTGAATCATTCTGTAAGAGTGGGTAGAGGCTTTGTTCATCGTTAGTTCGTGGTCAATTCATTTCCTTTCTTTGTTTAAAGCTAAGGTGAGTGTGTGATCGCAGTTATGGGATTAGTTTTTTAGGGATTGAATGATTAAATTGTGGTGTTTATGATTGAATGGTGATGTTTATGATTGATATATATGTTTTTACGTGTTATGATGTGATTTGGCTATGATCAGTCTCGTACGATGGAACGGGACCGAGTCTCGTGAGGATTTCAACTCGGTCTAGGTTTCTGCGAGGAGTGTCGATCGATACCTAGAGGTAGTGTCGATCGACACCCCTTTTTATGATCGCGAGGATTGCTTTTGGTTTAGGAGTGTCGATCGACACCGCTTGATAAATTGTGAGAATTTACATATTTGTTTATTGTTGCATATATGTTGAATGTTGTTTGTTCGCGTAGTAATTGACATTCTTTTCCTTATTTTGTAACAGGTAGGCGGGATGTCCGCTTCACTGAGTATTTATGATAATACTCACGCAACTCTGTTTTTTTTCTTTGAGTTGCAGGTAAAAGAAAATTATGAGATCGTGGAACCATGGCTGGGACGAGAGGATGATAGGGATTGTGTTTTGTTGTTTAGCCTAGCGAACCGTTTGCTAGGTTGCTAGTTATTTATTCCTGAATTTGGTTATGTAAGTTGAATTATATTTTGGAATCGAATAAATGCTTAATATGGTTTATTGGTTTATTAATTTGGTTATTTGGGCTATTCGGTTTATGGTTTTAATTGTTTATGAGTTCCGTAATAGAAATGTTAGTTAAAAAAAAAAGTTTGGGTATTTCATTTTGGTATCAGAGCCCTTACGGTTCTAGGGCTGTTAGTAATTGCTTGATTTGAGACTGTGGCATGAATTGACTATGAGTAATTAGTTTCTTCTGTGAGTTGTAAAGTCTTAGATCATCCTCTCTGAGCCTTCAAAGAGATTCCACAGTATGTGATTGTTTGATGTTTATTCTGTGAATTCTAGTAGCTTAGAATGTGCTTTTGGTAAGTGTAGAGTGTGATGCTTAGAGTTCCGAGAGGCCATGGTGGCAGGGCTGGTGGCTGTGGAGGCCGAAGTTGTGGTCATGGTCGTTTTCGTGGTCGGGGTCGAGTGTCTTCGTCGTTCGAGTGGGAGTTTCAGAGTGAGTCGTCAGAGCAGGTGGCTGATTCACCGACGTTTCAGGAGGTTTCAGTGGGTGCTGTCAGTGTGTCGGTTAGTTCAGCTAGTGGTGGAGTTAGTGCTAGAGCTACGTGTGCGGCAAGAGGCCCATGTGCGGGTGTTGCTGCAGGTGGACCCCAGGATCCTGAGGATCGTTTGGCGAAAATGCTTGCATTGATTTTAGAGCGGTTACCGGGTACGCTACCAGGACAGGCTCCAGTAGCGACCCCCAGTAGCGACCCTGAGGGAGCAGTATCTAGCGATGTCCAATGAGTTGATGCTCATGGGGCCCTTGTCCTTCTCGGGTGGAGGGGGGCCAGAGGAAGCCAATGAGCAGAGGCTGAAGGTTAAGCGAAGGCTTCGTTCTCTCAGATGTCCCGATGAATTTTGTGTTGATCTAGCGGTTGAGTTCTGGTAAGGAAATGCTCGTCTCTAGTGGACCGGTGTCCAGGCCCGGAGAAGGCGAACATTGTGGACTTGGGGTGAATTCTTGGGCGAGTTTAATGACCAAAATGAAACAACCAAACTTTTTTTTATATACTAATATTTCTATTGCGGAACTCATAAACAATTAAAACCATAAACCGAATAGCCCAAATAAGAAAATTAATAAACCAATAAACCATATTAAGCATTTATTCGATTCCAAAATATAATTCAACTTACATAACCAACATGGACTAAAATCCTGACCTGACTTGGCTAATACCACACTAGATCCTCCCCTGGTCTTAGAGGCTCCGTCTAATCCATACAAGAAAGCATACCGCTCGCACTCTCGGAACGCATCCCTCGAGCCAACGGTATCTGGGGAACTCACCTCCCCGCAAGAGATCTCACATCCCTCGCTACTTATTCTGGAAACTAACTTCCTAATAAGCATACAGGAGAGCACACCTCTCCTCTGATTAGAGCCGCCTAACGTGGTATAATCTCGATATTCCCAGCCTAGAATATCCTCAAAGAAATGACCCACACTGGCCCATACCCATAAAACACATCTAAGACCCACACGCCTCATAACTCTTATGAAAATAAATAAGGAACACCTCTTATAAATTTCCAAAAATGTATATCGTTTCAACACCAACGAAAATATGAAAATCCAGAAACAACAACGTAAAGCTCAAAATCTGAAACTGGAAACAAAACCAAAAGAAACGGAAACCAACTCAATCCTCGAACTGCTCCTCCAGGTCCTCGATTGCTGCAAGTGGCTCCACCAGCTCCGCCCTCAAGGCATACCTGGAAGCTCTGTTGGGCTTCTTCAGCCCAATCCGAAGTCCTTCCATGAACTTGCCCATCTGGGCTCGCTCCACATCCATGCCGCTACTCGCATAGACCACCAGCCTGCTGAACTCAGCATCATTCCCACGTACTGATCGGTTGCCTTGAACCAAACTCTGAAACTGTAACTCTAACTGCTCCACAACTTCTTGAGGAAAGTATCTTGCATTAAACTCGCCCAAGAATTCACCCCAAGTTCACAATGCAGCATTTTTTTTAGAACAAGTAGAATTCTTGAGTCAAAGTATCGCTGGTCAGGCTAGGCCGTGGTTTCAGTTCTGGTAACAGATGCAGCATTTGTGAAATCCAAATTTGGACTGACGAGTGGTTGTACATGTTCTTGTTTGATTGTTGTATGATCGACCGCCAGACCTAGTTGGATTAAAAATGTCGCTCAGAGATTATTACAGCGTGACCAAGGAATATTGGGACGTGTTTGTTATCATACTCAGTGTTTATAGCTTGGATTATTCGAGGAATCCTGAGGAGCATGAAGTTCTTTGCGTTTGGTTTTGGAGAGGCTCGGGAGCAAAAGCGGTATGCAAAGTCGAGCAAATGCTGTCATGAGGAGCGCCAGTTTTGGTTGCATGAAGGCATAGTGGAGTCTCTGGAGGTTAAGGTTCACCATCATGGATGGCAAACCAGTATTTTTAGGAGTTTTGGTTTCTCGCGTTATCATCATATCCAGACAAGGAGATCAATTGTTTGGAGGATGGTGTTCAGAACGAGCAAGAAGCTTTTCAGTTTATCGGGAGGTTATCTGGGTTATCAAAAGGAGCAGTGTTCACGAGGTTGAAGAATGGCGTATTTCAAGAGTACTTAGATGTCTTGGTGATTTTGGTCATTGGCGATGTTTAATGTACTCGAGGAGTCCTAAGGGTCAGGCAGTGCAACGGAAGATTGGCGTAGGTTGCGTAGCGTCACGTGTTCAGGAGTGCATAAAACATTTCGTGTGGCTCAGGAGAGGAATCCGAGTCGTGAGTTGTTTTGAGGCAGTCGGTTCAGTTTTCAGGTCTCTTCGAATGGGATATGCAGGTGTATAGGTAAGGGAATCGGCCGATGGTTGAGTGCGTTGAGGCGTCAGGAGTGGATTTGGACCCTTGTTGAGCAGTTCTTTTTTCGATGTTTCATGCTCGGTATTTATTGCTCTAGGGACTGCGATCCCGAATAAATCATGTATTTTGAGGAGATGTGAGCTCTCCGGTATGTTGATTGGGATGTGATTTTCCCAGATACCGTTGACTCGAAGGATGTGTCCCGAGAGTGCGAACGATATGTTTTCCTGATGGGTCACAGGATGCGTCCTATGGGTGTCAGGTATAGATTGAGTTAAAAGCAATAGGTAATTGGGGCGTGCGAGGAGTTTGGTTTGGTGATGTGCTTCGAAGTTGAGTTGTAGATCTTTAGAAAGTTAGTTGTGTTAGCCAAGTGTTCAGTAGGAGTAGAGTTGTTTTGCTAGATTAGGTTATTGCATGTTATTATCAAGGAAAGTATTCCTAGTTTTCAGGTGCTTATTCACGTATGTGTTGCTTACTCTAAGGAAATATTTTCCTATATAGAGCCAGAGCTTGAGGGAGATGTCCTGAGAGTGGAGTGGCATCGGCATCGTTACTTCAAAGGAGACGTCCTGAGAGTGTGATGATGATGGTATAAGTATGAGTAATCAATATCTGACTGTGGCATAAACATTAGACAGGATACAGACCTCTTTGATATTTCTTGTGCGTTCGGTTCCAACGACCGGGATATCGGATGTAGTGTCTTGGTTATGCATGTTCTTGTTTGATTGTTGCACAATCGATCGATCCAATTCTGGGTCTACACCTGGTTGTACTTGTTCTTGTTTGATTGTTGTGCGATCAATTGGACAGACCTAGTCACGATTAAGAAACATTGCATTATGGTATTCCAGGCTAGGAGCCTTGCGCGTTTTTGCTGCTTAGATTTAGGTCGTTATTAATGATATGGGTAGGCGTTTTGGAATTTATTACGGGTGACTCATTATTTGGAGACGGTGGCTTTCCAAAGTATGTATCAGGGACGGTGGTTTCATGTATACTTACTGAGAGACGGTGGTTCTCTCCAGAAGACGGTGGTTTTTCTGTGTACTTATACTGGGATGGTGGTTTCTTTTATAGTACTAAGAGCCTATATTGGGACGGTGGTTTCCTCTATAGTGCTGGGAGACAGTGTTTCCCTAGAGTGTGTGTGTGGGGGGATGAGTTAAAACGTAATAAATGTCTGAAAACGTGTGTAGAGCGTGGGTTGGTGGTGAAACTTTGGAGATTATGTGAGAATCTCTTGTGGTATTGGCTGGTGCAGGCCAAAGTGTGGTCCGGTGTAGACTTGTGTCTTGGGATTCGAGGTCGAATCCAGTTTAGTGGGAGAGAATTGTAACATCCTGAAACCAAAATTCTGATTTTGGTAAGGGGGTGTCGATCAACACCAGCTGTGGGTGTCAATCGACACCATGTTTTGCGTTCGGTTCGGTTTTAAAATTAATCGCTCGGTTTGCGTCGCGATTAAGGGAAACCCTAGGGCTTGCTTATATAAGCCCTTAGGCAGTTCGTGGCCCCGTTTTGGGAAGAGAAATCAGAGAGAATCATAAGGGATTGAGGGAGAATTCAATCGTTCTTGAGGATTGTTGCAAAGAAATCCTCGGGACATCGTTTATTCAAGTTTTAGGGCCGTAGGGATTATCGTTCTTCGTGATTTAGTGAGTGGATCGCTCGGATCGTTCTGTAGCAATGGGTAGAGGCTTTGTTCGTCGTTAGTTCGTGGTTAATTCATTTCCTTTCTTCGTTTAAAGCTAAGGTGAGTGCTTGATCGCGGTTACGGGATTAGTTTGTAAGGGATTGAATGATTAAATTGTGGTGTTTATGATTGAGTGGTGATGTTTATGATTGATATTCATGTTTTTGCGTGTTATGATGTGATTTGGTTATGATCAGTCTCGTACGATGGAACAGGACCGAGTCTCGTGAGGATTTCGACTCGGTCTAGGTTTCTGCGAGGAGTGTCGATCGACACCTAGAGGTAGTGTCGATCGACACCCCTTTTTATGATCCCGAGGATTGCTTTTGGTTTAGGAGTGTCGATCGACCCCTAGGAAGAGTGTCGATCGACACCGCTTGATAAATTGTGAGAATTTGCATATTTGTTGATTGTTGCATATCTGTTGAATGTTGTTTGTTCGCGTAGTAATTGGCATTATTTTCCTTATTTTGTAACCGGTAGGCGGGATGACCGCTTCACTAAGTATTTATGATAATACTCACGCAACTCTGTTTTTTTCCTTTGAGTTGCAGGTAAAAGAAAAGTGTGAGATCGTGGAACCATGGCTGGGACGAGAGGATGATAGGGATTGTGTTTTGCTGTTTAGTCTAGTGAACTGTTTGCTAGGTTGCTAGTTATTTATTCCTGAATTTGGTTATATAAGTTGAATTATTTTGGAATCGAATAAATGCTTAATATGGTTTATTGGTTTATTAATTTGGTTATTTGGGCTATTCGGTTTATGGTTTTAATTGTTTATGAGTTCCGCAATAGAAATGTTAGTATAAAAAAAAAAGTTTGGTTGTTTCACACCCTAACCCCAAAACCCATACCTTAAATGTAAAATAGTATCTGAACCCAAAATTTTAAAAAATGTTTGTGTGTTTGTGTCTTTGTTTGCATTTTTGTTATATGAGAACATTCTTCTTCTTCTTTTTCTCAAATCAACGAAATCCAATCTCAGATCTAAGTTTTTCAAATTCATGTTTCTTAATCTAGTTCCGAGAGAAAAGATGAGATTTATTTCAGAGAGAAAAAGAGATATGAGATATGAGAGCGGAAAAAAAAATTGAGATCTGAAAAACAAATATGGGAACCTTTTTTTTTGAAAAAAAAAATAAATTAAAAAAATGATAGCACATTTGCAAAAAAATTCAAACAGTGACATTACTGAAAAGTGACATATTTATAGTACTAAAAAGATCAATACTTTGAATAATTTTAAAATAATAGAATGATTTTTTTTATCACTTTTATGCTTTGAGTGAATTATAAAATTGGTAAACATGATTAACAAATATTCAACTGAAAAAAAAAAGACTTAAAAACACATATATATATATATATATATAGGCCAGACAGTTTCTTTTCGAAATGAAGCAACCCTTAGAACTAACCATAAAGCATATATATCAAAAAGAATAACTCTGGAAAATAACGATAAAGCTGTGATAGCGAGAAGATGCAATCTTCGATAATAATTATAAAGTTGTTCATTTTGAAAAGACAGTATTATAAAACGGTTATATCGAAAATACACAATTCTTGAGAATAACCATAAAGTTGTAATATCAAAAGTCGTAATTCTTGGCAAAATGGTACATATAAGAAAAAATACAGCGATATAGAAATAACAATTAAACGATTTTTTCTTCGGAACGACAATGCTATAATATTCATTTACTAGGATTATTATTAATTTATAGAGAAGGTATATTTGTTTAAAATTTATTTTAGTACGAATTTACGATGACAATCTAAGCAGGAGTTGATATTCCTTCGTAGTATTAGCGATGATATAGCAACGAAAACGAATGAACTATTGTCGCATGTTAATAAATAGGTAAGATGTTAGGTAATATAAGAATTTTATGTTATTAATTGTATTGAGATTATTATATTTACCCTAATTTAGTTTTTTGTTTTTTTAGTGATTATAAGTAGTAAATATAAAAGGGTTCTAAAAAAAAAAAGTTTATGAATTTGTATTTTTTTTAAAGTAAAGTTTATTTTCTCCAAATTGATAACATAATACATTCAATAAAATATGAAATTTCAAACATACATGAAACAAAAACTTTATTTTGTTTCCAAATGTTTTAGATGTCTATTTTTTTTATTTTTTTTGGGAAAAGGAATATAAAATGGGTGAATTTGTGGGATAGCACAAAAAAAATTAAAATTGAAAACTAGCAAATTGGGTAGAGAGAGATAGGAAGAGATAGAGAGAGGAAAAGGTAAAAATTGATTAGTTTTTAGATTATAATTTTTTTTTGTGTTATTTTAGCTAATTTCCCTATAAAAATCACAAATAGAGTTTTTATAGGAAGCATAATAACTATTGGAGATGTAAAAATTAGGAGAATATATATGTAGCAACGAGTATAATGTAAAAGCAATCATTTTCATAATCCGAATTTTCAAACTCAGCTTTGATACCAATTAATAACACCTGACTGGAAAGTACAACAAATTTGGCATTATATTTAGTCCATTGGAAAAGGAAATGGTTTTGTGTTTACTCCTCATCATTAACTATACACTTTTGTGATTAAACCGAGAACATACCTAAATTCAAACCCTTTTGAGAAAACATATTTGTTGGACTATGTAGATCAGAGATTTTGGAATCCACTTAAGGTCAAAAGTCGAAATAGAACGCGAAATAGTACATAAAATCAAGCAACTACTTATGGTCTACTTGATTTTGAAGAAAATCTCCTCAAATTGCAAAGAGTCATTACAGTTTCCTTATCAAAGTTTGCGTCACATAAAAACCAGAGACCATCATAAGTTGTGGTTTCAGCCAAGGATTGGGAAGATGCGGGCGATGTGTTCCAAGGGAACATTCTCACCAGTGTTTTTCTTTAGCTCCGGATGGTTAAATTCAGTTTGCGGTAAACGATACTTCCATCTTCTTTCTCAACATAATAACAGAGGTATAGAAAGTACCATAAAGCACAACCCCTGACTTATAGATCCAGAACTTTGTTACCAGACAATTTATTTAGAATTTTGAACTTTCTAACCTGGAATGTGACGGTTCTTGGCAGCTTCATCCCAGAACTGTTGGAACCTCACAGTCTACAAAAAGTAAAAACAAGAAGGTATTTAGAATACTCAATGGACACCTTTTGCTGAATTTGACTAATATTGATGTTTGCGTACCTCAAGGTAGAGCGAGAGAACAATGCGTGGCTTGAACTGGTCCTCCATTTGCTGAAGCACATAATTCAAACAAGTGCATCTATTAATTCTCACAAATCCAAAATGTTAACACTCAAGCTTCATCAAGAATCCCTCTATATAAAGACTAGCTATCTGGAAAAAAAATTAGAGTAGCAAAATCATTTGAGTATTAGTGATTCAAATTCTCAATCTAGTTCAATTGTAATCACCAACAACTGAAGAAACATTTGAAAATACAATTCATAACCAAATTCATATTACAATTCACAATACACTAATCTACACTTAACCAAATTCAGTACATCAATTACGTTACTTCGTAGATGCAGATTCCTCCTATCCAAATTCAAAAGAGTTTCTGATCATATTGATGACAGAGGTTTTAACCCTATAAAATCTACTGCAAGTGCACAGCAAAAAAAGTAGTAATTTAGGGATCGAATCCACGAGGACCAAGTATTACACTACGAATTTATAAGAACAAAATTAAGCTAAGACGTAAAGATGGATTGTTGAATGCAAATATGTAAATGAGAAAATAAATAAACAATGAAACTAATGAATTAACAAGCGTTAGGCTTTAGGGATATTCGCAGGAATTCAGAGATCATAAACAAACTATTATTCAGGGAGTAGATAAGCACAATCTAGAACTCAAACATGAATATATGATTTTCCACTGTCGTGGTTCCAATCACTTTATCTATCAACCTAAAATCCTAATTGTGGATCCTAAAATCCGCAACTATAAATTTGATAATAAAATGGGGAATTTAGGTCTAGATTCTCGTGATGAACCTAAGAAAAATATATCAAGCGTAACAAAATGGATTTGTATTAATATGATTCGAATATCAAGATTAATACAAAGCTTTTATAGTAGAAAATGTATATATGATGACAATTGATAGTATGAAAAAAGTGTATGTTGGTTTTTCTCTCGTTCTCTCGTCAATATATTTCCGTCCCCCTCCTTTAAGCCAGCTCTCGCGTTTATATATCCTCCTCGATCTCTCAACTGTTCCTGCATCCTCGCAGGATATTCCTTCCACGATCCGCGATTTACAGCTACCTTCTCTGAGATCTCCGGGTTTGACCGAGTCTCATTATCATTCGTGCTTATCTTTTTAGCAGGCTTATTTTCACAGCGCGCTCTATATTTCGTAAACTGTTTTAATAAGCCCATTAATGATAAAAACCTAATGAGCTTTTAAGACATAATTGTTGGGCTTTCGTGGGCCGGATTTATTACAAAATCCAGCACCAACAATTGCCCCCCAAGCCTTTAAGAGATAAGCTTATATCTTGAAGGGTGAATATGTTTCTTGCGTGCTCACTTAGAGGACCAGTTTTGTATACAATCTGATTGAGATTGCATCAGGAACAAGCGTGTTACGCTAGTGACCCAATTTAATGAGCTCGTGAGGAAGGGAGAGGTTTATAGATACAGTTGGCTTCTGTTAAGAACCAACTGTTTGAACTTTGAGTAGATAATGCGAAAATTGAAGAGGGTTTCGATCCTCCCTTATTTATGAGCATACTGCTTATTTTCTCTTCGTTTTGATATCTTAAGAATCTCAAGTTTTGATTCGAGATCTTTATGAATAGCGGTAGGATTTGGACTAGCCATTTGAAAGTTGTTTGTGTGACCGTTTTAAAGGTCGTTATACTCAAGATGAGCGTGTTAGAGCCATTTAAGACTTTAAAGTAAAAAATTTGATTAGCCATTCTGAGGCTGTATGTATGACCGTGTTGAAGGTCGCTACGCTCAAGACGAGCGTGTTGGAGCCGTTTAAGGCTTTGAAGTAAAAAATATGATTAGCCGTTTCGAGGCTGTTTGTATGTCGTGATATGATGAGGACAAAAAGAAAAATGAAATTAGGGGATGGACTCAATGGTTTGAGCTGCCTACGTACCCTGTCGAGGGATCAAGCCTTAACGTAGTTCGATTCTTAATTAGAACTTAGTGGTAATACATTTTGAGACTCATGGTATTCCATGCTTGCCTCTAGGGTATTCCGTTTAAGTTTCTATGTATGTCGATACTGTTACGAACTATTGCGATGACCCTGTATGGGCCATCCCATCGAATTCCTAACTTGTATATGTTTCAGCATGCTTTCTAGCTAATGCATCAACCTCTTCATCACTAATTGCCCACTTAGCAGCTCGATGTAAGGCGTCAGCTAGCGTTTCAGCCTTTCGAACTATTAGTTCATGTTGGAATGAGGAGGTGTACCATAGTCTATGACGCAACGCTGCTAAAGCCATTTTGTCGTTGAGGTTTGGGATTCTCGCCTTGACCTCTTTGAATCGGGTTATGTATGAACGTAAGGACTCATCTGGGCCTTGTGCTAGTGACCAAAGGTCTGCCTCAGAAGCTTCTTTTTCGATGAAAATCGATTACTGTTTCAGAAATGCTGAAATCAGTTGCGTGAAATTATTAATGGATTTTTCTTCCAATCTTGAGAACCATTCGAGGGTTGAGCCCGCGAGATTCTCTGCAAAGAGACTGCAGTAGCCTGCCTCCTTTTCATCTTGCGTGAGATGTGCCCTGGTGATAGCCAGCCTAAATGCTCGTATGTGAGCTTTAGGGTCGCTACTACCTTCATAAATTGGGAGCCTGAGCTTCCTGGTATCCCGAATATGGGCATAAGCGATGCGATCTGTGAATGGGGTCCCTCTGGTTTCCTTGATCATGAGATCAATTTCTGGAGCTGAACTTATGGCTCTACGGACACGAGAGCTCATTAGTTGCAGTTCGGCGTTGGTTTCGTCCAGTCGTTTTCTTAGGATTTCAAAAGCTGCTGTCATATGTATCTTGATGAATCCTCACAGTGTGGTTTTCATCCGGTAAGGTTAGATCGCAAAGGTTCTCATTGAAATCGCTATTTTGTTGGGCGATTTGAGGAGGCGACCAAGCCGATGTTTGTAAGCCATAGGTAATAGTTGTACACAGCGTGCTAGTTTCTGGCCTTATTGGCGAGGCAAATGTTACAGTCGGGTGAAAATTGATTGTCCTTGCCCTATGGGGATAAGGGACTGTACTTGTCGCGAGAGCTGAGGTCCTTAACAACCTCATGCTTTGCGGCTCGCAGCCTGGAGCAGGAGGAGATAATGGAGCTTGTAGTTGAAAATCGCATCCTTCTCCAATAGAGATTGGGTTCACCCTAGCTACGGATGTGAAATTTCCTGATAGGTTAGATCCAATATTCGTGATATTCAGGAGTGCAAATACGCGATGCGAGGTTATATCAGGGGTACGCATCGGATACACACTATCTCCCGGAGATACCTGGATCGTGGAGAAATCCATGCCGGTTTGTGGGAGAGGACTTTGTGTCGTTGTCAGCGGTCGAAGATTCCCTGCTCCATCTTCGGTTGTTCTAGACAACTCGGAGATTCGTGCTATAAATTTAGCACGTTGTTGTTCCATGCTAACAGCAATACTTTGGGTAAACCTTTCCTGCCTTCTGGTGATGTCGACCAGAGAGTTCAGGATGTTCCAGATGTCAGCGGCATCATCTGGAGCCGTGAGCATTGCATTTGCTACTGTGCTAGGCACGGCTGACTCAGTACGAGTTGGCACCGTCACGCCAACCAGCAGTTGGGGAGGAGGCAAAGATCTCTCTACCGCACTCACGGGAGCATGTATTGGATTTGAGCATGCTCCTGGATTGCCCGGCCTGATCCAAACTTTAGAGTTTAGACGGTTCGTGGTGATCTGGTTTTGTACGTTCGCTCCAATGGTCGAGACCAAAGTAGCGTCCCGCTGGTTTAGGGAGCTTTCAACTCCCGAGACCGCGGTCGAAAGGTTAGACCTTATTTTTCTGGCGTAGTGATCATCGAGGATCCTACAACGTCCTGGCAAATTGGTCTTATTGAACGGGGTTGTGTGATCGTACTGAGGACGGTTGTCTCGGTGACAACATTCATCGCGTCAGGCTGCACGAGTGCTTGAGTCACCGGCTGAATGGCGGCATTGGAGGTTTGATCGGCCGCAACGGATCTTTGAGTATTCGATGGAAGTTGATCCATTTTGCTACTTCGAAGATCGGATCTAGGGTTCTGGAGTGAGAGAATCTAATTATACCCCTCCTTCTAGCGCCAAATTGTGAATCCTAAAATCCGCAACTATAAATTTGATAATAAAATGGGGAATTTAGGTTTAGATTCTCGTGATGAACCTAAGAAAAATATATCAAGCGTAACAAAATGGATTTGTATTAATATGATTCGAATATCAAGATTAATACAAAGCTTTTATAGTAGAAAATGTATATATGATGACAATAGATAGTATGAAAAAGTGTATGTTGGTTTTTCTCTCGTTCTCTCGTCAATAGATTTTTGCCCCCCTTTTTTAAGCCAGCTCTCGCGTTTATATATCCTCCTCGATCTCTCAACCGTTCCTGCATCCTCGCAGGATATTCCTTCCACGATCCGCGATTTACAGCCACCTTCTCCGAGATCTCCGGGTTTGACCGAGTCTCATTATCATTCGTGCTTATCTTTTTAGCAGGATTATTTTCACAGCGCGCTCTATATTTCGTAAACTGTTTTAATAAGCCCATTAATGATAAAAAACCTAATGAGCTTTTAAGACATAATTGTTGGGCCTTCGTGGCCGGATTTATTACAAAATCCAGCACCAACACTAACTATCGTTGATTTTAGTATTGTAGACAAGCATTATGAACGGGTTCAATATGTTCACAAATTACCTTAGCATCGGCTTTCGTTGGCTAAAGACAATTTGCTTATCTATGTTCTTTTCTAACAACCTAACAACACTTTTGATGAGTTAGTTCACCTAAGATCATGAGACTAGGTGATCAATCTCGTTCAAGCATTAAAACGACTATAGATGAAGATAACAAAAGATATAAATCCATATCTATGTCTGATTTAATGATTCATAAAATCCCTTCTAACTATGAAATTAATCGGACATGGATGCAAAGAAACAATGATCATAAAATAAGAAATCTAAAGGGGTTCAGAAATCTTCTCAGAGATGTAGAGTCAGAGCTTCGTCAACCCCAAATATTACAAAAAAAAAGTATGAATAGAAAATAAAAGCTTGGTGTCTAAAGTGGCTAAAAACATGTATATAGGTCTAAATTCGTGCTGGTCGAAATCCCTAGCTAAAACCAAGTCAAATTAGGAAATACAGAAGTTTTCTTTTATTTTCGTCGGTTTAGCCAGATTGAGATGTCTTCACGAGAATTGGTATAACTCTTTTGACCGTTGATCCAAATGACTTGAAACTTCTTCTGGATGAAAGCTGACTCAATTGGATTTCTTGTGTCCAAATTTCAGATCAATCCAATGTCTTTAAGGTCTCCGACGGTTGCTTGACATTTGATGTTGTACAACTGTCCAATATCTCGATTTCTTGTCATTTTCTCCAATTAACCTGCAAAAGACTCTAGACACTACAGACACACTAAAACTACTACTTAAGGCATAAAACCCAATAAAAACTAGTAGATATAATAATAAAAACCAATTTAAAAACTATGTTACATCACATATTTCGTCAGTTACCCTAATTTCGATATCATTCACTACGATCAAAACAAAATCAGAGACCATAAACTTATCTTGAGATTTGGAGAATATGATTTCATAAACCAAGTCCATTCTATTCGTCGCATGGATCTAACAGATCAAGAGAGTGATCGAGAGAGACAGAGACAGAGAGAAGAGAGATCGACGATGATTATCTATGGATTTTGTGATGAAATTTCAGAGAGATCGAGACAGAGAGAAGAGAGAGATCGACGATAATTTGATCTCGTCGCTAAATTATTGTAAGATTAAATAAACTGCTTACCCTATTATCCGACAGTTAACCAACGAATCTTACGTTGGTAAAACCATGTTTAATTTCTTGTAGACTGGTAGCGATAGAAAAAGTGAATGAATGATAATATATAAGTTAGCAAAAAAAAAAATAATAATAATAATTCCACCATGAAAGTTTCATTCGATTAAAAGAAAAACGATTCAGTCGTTTATTAGAACATAATTCCAAAGCTTTTAAAGAACTTCAAAGATTCACTTGTTTATGAAAACAAAAACGGGAACAAAAGTAGTATACAACGTTACTTGTACAAAGCTTAAGGATTACGGGGACGACGCACCGAGAGATACACCAGCTGCATAATGGTCGAGTGTTGTGATTGTTAAGAACCACCTCCAGATTATGTCCTTTGCAATCAATGATGCTTCCTGGTATGAGATGTGAGAAGTCTCCTATTAAACATTGAGGATGCGCCGTGCCCCCACAATCAAAGCATGTATAAAACCATCTACTTGGATCCAATTCTCTCTCACATATGTCACACCAATATTTTCCATTTGCCTTCTCCCCACGACATAAAGTGAGAGGGTGCTCATCATTCCTATGCTTTATCTTTACCGGCAGACTAGCACACCGTAAACACAATTTAAATTCACAAACATCACAACTGAGCATATGAATACATACCTTCGTATGGCATGAATCACAACGGTTTCTCTGATCTGGATAAATAAAATATAAGGGATGTGAATGGCCACTATGGACAAACGGCTCAGAAAAGAAACTACAATGTAAATCAATATCTTCTGGATTCCTTTCTTGAGACTTGTACTTGAAACCAGTAAAATACTTTCCACACAACTTGCAATCTAGAACCTTGTGAACACCATTACCTGGTCCTTGTAATAGGAATGGGACGTTATGAAAGAAAAGCCTTTTCTTCATAGGAAGATTCGCACAGCTTTCATGGAGGATGAAACAACATGCCTCACATCGTGTACTATCATCATAAATGATATGCTTGGTGTGGAGCCTTAAAATATGTTTATCGTGACTAAAATGACGTATGAAGTCATTACCTACCACCTTAAATGGCGAAAGATCTTCAATAATCTCAGGTTTCCCTTCTAGTTCCTCACCATTCCATACGTTAGAGCTTGTTGCACACATTGAATGAACTGCATAGTTAGGGCAAACTAAGCAGGAATAAGCTCCAGTGTATTGGCATACACTTTTGCGGCAGACTCCACATGTCAAGTACCCAGGACCACGATGATGAGTGAAAGAAATACGATGATCATGACGATTGATGTTCACGACTCGGGGTAAGGCAATACAACCAACGTGGACCGCAAAACCACATTGAAGACACATATAAGGGAATGTATCTTTTTGTATCCCACAAAGGGTACAAGTGAAAAAGACTCTTTTTGAAAATAAAACAATTGGATGCTTATGGGTCTTCGCATTCTCGATGACAAGGGGTGGTGGTGATTTAAAACAACCAATACACACGGTGATGTCGCAGATAGAACAGTGATAAATGATGTCTTTTGGCTGTTTTCCACACATAAAACAAGCCTTCTCGGCATCATCTGTAAGTGATTCACATGCCGTTAACTTGAGAGGGTGATTAGGATGGCAAGGATAATTAACCTCTTCTGAGAGGTTGGCACATTCCAGGTGGAAGTACAAGTCGCAGCCAAGACATGAATAGGAAGGTCCACCTATACAATCTTTGCATATTTCACAAGGGACGACCTCCTCCCCCCCGCTTCTTCAAGAAAAAAAGTGGATGGTCATGACAGTTGGAATGTTCAATAGTAGACGATGGTGGTTTCATCCCACAAGTCAAATCCACAATGAATTTGCACGTGGAACAACTATAACGGTATTGCAGTAGCTCTTGCCCACACAAATCACATGGATCTTTCAAAAGTCCCGAGTAATGTGTGAGTAAGAGAGAATGTTGGGGGTGAAAAGTATGGTTGATCTCGGATGGGAGCTCAACGCACTCCTTATGGAACCAAACTTTAGGGTCGTTGCAAAAGTAGCCGCTGTGGATGACACCTCTTACTTCGCAGATTTCACATGTAGTGTTAATAGACCGAGCTGCTGCAGGTAAAAGAGAATAATCCCGAAAGGGTAGTTTTTCTGATGATGTATCCATCTATGGATCGAAGTATGTGCATCAATGGAGTTTGTTTGGTGAGATCTCTAAGTAGAACCGGAAGACATTTCTATGTGCCTTTGTACACCAAAAAATATAATTATTATTAGATTAAGTTGTAAAAGAAACAACTTGGCCTATTTTCAAAAAGTTTTAAAATATATTAAAATTCAAGCCTGATCGTTTCAACCGAAGCAAAAGTCCTTTCATCAAAACACAGTGAGACAAGTAACGACACATTACGATTGTGTTAGCGACAGTTTAACGTTAGGTGACAATCATATTTCATTTAGAAAGGTAGGCTAAGAAGATTTTTAAAAAGATACTGTAGGAGATATTTTGTAATCTATCTTAATAACAATGATCGAATAAAAAACAAAACGCGTACATAATCACTAATTATGCATTGTCAAATAAGTTTGTTTTGTTTTGTGACTTTGGCTATTGGCAACATGGGTTACTTTGGTTGAGGATATTCGGATGGAAACAAAAAGTTATAATGGTAAATGTGAAATGTAGCCATAGTTTATGAAAAAATTCAGTAGTATGGTTGATGCGTATATTAATATATTTTTGGTGCATAAATATCGTAAGTTATAGCCTTGACTGTTTAACTGCAGCGGATGTGGGTGCAGTTGCGGGAGTTTGCGGAAGCGGACAGTAACAGTTTTAAGTGTTATAAAACGATTTATACGAATGGTATAGCGATTGGAAATAGATGCGTTTGCAGAATATTTATATCTTGTTGACTAGCGGTTGCATAGCAGAATTCAAATCATATATTATTATACATTGATAACTATAAGCTTAAATCAGTTTTGTACGTTTCCTTCCTCGTAAGTTTAAAGTCATAGTAAAAAATAAAGAACACATTTATACATTTATAGTGTTGGTAGCTCTTATATGAAAACAATCAGGCAGCATATCCAAGAAAAATTATTCTTATTTTCATCCAAATGTCAAACTAAATAGTATTAATACATTTTTATGTTGCCTATGTCAGACGATCCAACAAATACAATTCTAACATAACATATATTTGTGTCCTTGCTACTCTGGTTTTAAGCAAAGTTGACAATGGAAGTGAAGTAGTCCTCTTCTACCGCCAAATATCTAAAATAACGTCTTTTTGCTTGGTTTTCTGCTTAAATTCTCTATCTTTGAGTTGTTATCTCTTTGGAAATCTCTCCTGGCTTGTCGCCATATTTTTATTTTGAAGAAAAAAGATCATTACTTTTTTACATGACTAAGAATAATAAAAGTGTATAGAGTGAACATAGAGAGGATAAAGTATGACCAAGAACAAAAGCAAAGAAGGGGAATTGGTTCTAAAATTAAGGAAAATGATATGGAAAATCGGGTGTGTGATTGACACGCGCGACAATTTCACAAAAACAAACCTCGCCTAACTTTTTATCTTCTTCGTCCTTTTTGTTGTGTCGATCTAGTATCGGAATCTCTCTGCTCTTCTCGATTTGGTTTGCTTCTCGTAGTGAGTGGGCTGGAGAGTCGGCGTGCATGACGGCCACGTTGAAGATCAGGGGTTCCTCAGTCGTTGCTCTCTAGCTTGTTGATGGTGATGAGCTTCTGATTCGGTTCAGCTAAAACCCTATTCTTGCCTCACGTTTTTCGATGGCGCAGATCTATCTTGTAGACCCCCTCCTCTCTTTGCGATCCAGGTGATAATGTTTGTTTGGACCGGCTACGGAGATACGTCCGCTACCCGGTTTAATTCTTCTTCATCATCAATGGTTTTGCTGCCCTCCAAATTCATTTTTGGTCGCTCCGCCTCGCCTAGGGTTTCCTCTGGTGGTTGGCTCCTTCTCCGTCTGCCTCCTTTGTATGAGGGCGGTTGAGACTTAGCCGGAAAGTTGTCTCTGTCTCCACCATGTCGCCCTTTGTTATCCTTCAGGTTTTGTGGTTGTGGTGATTTCTAGTAATTGTGGCCATATGCTTCACCAGTAAGGTCGCTTCTTCTAGAGCCTCGTCCTCGCAGTCTCCTCCTCTTGGATTTGTTGTGCTCCAATGTGACCTGTTTTCAGAATCTTGGTCTCTTCTAGTCAAATTTCTTGTTGATTTGGCCTTCTATATGTTTGGTTTCGTCTGGTAGGCAACTTGCGATCCCACAGTTGTATGGTCTAGGTGGTGTCTCAAGAATGTTAATTGCGGCTAGTTGGTCCAAGGTTCTGTCTCAGGTTCTTGCGGTGGTGGCTTCTGTTGATACGGTATTGCTTCCGGTGGAGGCTCTTGATTGTGTCTCGTAAAACATCGCTACACATTGAGATGTTATGGTTGGTTCTGGGTTTGGTGTTGTTTGTGTCTCCTTATAATGTTGTTGTGCTTTGCTCTGGGTGTTGCTCCTTGGTTTCCGCTACTTGATTTCTTTGCTTTAGAGGAGTAGTAAGACCATTAGTGATCGGTGTGACATTTATGTGTATATTTGGCTCTGTACTGCCGACCTCAAAGGTGAGCTTGGAAGGGGGAGCTGGCACCGTTCGCTTCTAGTGGTTTGTGTGGATTCTTCTTACCATTAGCTCATGGATTGATGATTCAATTCAATCTCACTTTTGCGAGAGGAGCTTGTGATCGATGTCTTGAGGAGTTAAGCCATTGAAGACTTAGGATGGTCTCCTATGAAATGCTTCTTCAGTTAGGTGTGAGAGTGTGGTAAGGTAGCTGCACCTTCAATCCTTCAACAGATTTCGGTAGAACAAACATCATCGTCATCACTTCATCTTGCTCCATTTGCTTTGTGCTTATGTCGAGTGGATGGACTAAAAATCTTTTTAGAATTATGCATTCATGTTTTTATCTTTTTTTCCATGAACTCATTTTCTTAGGTTAATCGTTTTTTCGATTGTAAACCTATGCCGTTTTTATTTTTAATGAAATATTTACCATTTAGCAAAATAAAAACAAAAAAAAAGGAAAATGATATGAAAAGAAAGAAAATCCACGAAGAATAAAGAGACATAAATTTTAATCGTTTCTTCAATCGAAGTTTATTCTCAATTCAACTTTCAATATAAGTTTCTGAATTCAGTGTCTCGCTCTTTTAAACTTGTATACCAATGGTTTCAACGACTTGGGTCCAACAAAGAACCTAATCCATTCATACTTAAACAAAATTTATGAGAGTTGATTACTTCTTTCGGCCCTTTTTAGTTGTGGAGGATAAATTTCCAAACCATTTGAAATTAATTCGTTGTTGTTTGAATAATTTTGGTACAAGGTTTTAAGTTTACAATACATAGTTTAACTAGTTTCCATCCACCCTAGGCTTCCAAATTCCACAAAAATTCATACAACAATCCCCCTTCCACCAAAATCAAAGGTTTTCTTCTTTCTTGCACACACATGGAAGACAAATTAGTGACATGATTAGGGCAGTCGAATCCAGGTTAACCCATCTAAACTTAATTACGTTTTGCTACAGCAAATTCCGACCAAATCCGCTTCTACTTGAATTGAATGATATATACCCGAAAATCCCATAACACCGAATCGGAAAAGAATTTGAGATTAACAGAATAACTATTTAGTTGTAACACAAAAACAGCGAGGAAATTTTGAGATTAGCCAAAAGTTGAAGAGTGGTTTATCATTTCCGTCCCCCATGGCCCAGAGCACCGCAATAACTTTTACCCTGTGGGTACGCCTGAGCGTAGGAAAAAACAGTTAAAAAAAAATTGTTCAGAATTTGGACCAAATAGAGACACAAAACGATGGAAGTAGAGTACTTACATGACCATTGGAATCAAGTGCAACAGTGTATTCAACGCCAGGAGAGGCAGAGTACTTACATGACCATTGGAATCAAGTGCAACAGTGTGTTCAACGTCAAGAGGGGCACGTAGAATGGAAATACCTTTTTCTTTTGTAAGCTTGAATAACACGCGGCTGGTGCTCGTCATGTTGCTCTCCATGAACAAGACATAAGTTGGGACCATATCCAAATGAGTAAACTGAGCCATCTTGTGTTACAGCTAAAACATATCCCGCTCCATCTGTGATTTGCACCACAAGGGAAATGATCTCAAGGAATTCAACAGTTGACTCGAAACCAATCGCAAACTTATACATGAAAGCAAAAGCTAATACGTTGTAGTTGAAATGTTTGAACATGTTTTATCTGTAGATAAATCCATCACAGTGGTAAAGCTAAGGCAACTACTATTTAATTAGTATAGAGCAGAGTGAGATAGAAAAAAAAGGAAACAAACCCTCATTTAAAGTTTGAGCTATTCAAAGTTGATATTATGTTACATGATGAACTAACATTTAAAAAGGTGTCAAGCTATTGGCTAGAATCAAGAATCCCAATGCTAATCAGACAAATCCCACAACTGCTCTATCTCACTGCCAAGTGAAAAGTTCACTTGTTAAGAAGAAATGATGATGTGAATGTGCTAAAGAAATGATGGAGTAAAAATGTTTATTTGCTCTAAGATAAAGGCTAGGTTAAAAAAATAGTTAGCTTACTTAATTCCTTTGTTCTCGAAGTTTAAGCCACTTAGTGAGAACCTCCAATAGGAGATGATAAAACAATCTGCAAATAAAAGTATGGTATAACCTTATCACAAAGAATTTGGTCTTTAGCTTACATTTGGACTTTTTACCAACTATGTTGAAACGCCTGAAAGTTATTTTTAATTACCTCACATCTCCTTGAGAATTGTCTTTGAATCCTTGGAGTCTCATGGATCAAATCGATTTGTAAATCTGAAAATTCAATTATGTTCACATTTAGGTAATTAATACCACACTAACGAATAAGAGATTCAAGTTCTGGAGTCATGACCAACAAATTTCACATATTAATTTAGTTGCAAATTACATATAATCGGATTCGTATCAAAACCTAAACGGAATACTAAAGAACAAAATTTCAGAGAGAAGGTAAAACAACATAGATCGAAATAAAACATAAATCACCTGAAAGGTTATTTTCTACCAGTAGCAACCGTGACATCTTTAACTTTGAAGCCTCTCATCGATGTCACCGGAGAGCGAGAGCAATACACAAGAGTGAAAAATCATAGCAAAGCATTCCGTGTGAGATAAATAGCGTCGTCCATCAGATATAACTTGCAATGTACGTACAAAATAGTGTCTTCCATCAGATGTAACGTACGTACAAAATGTCCTAGTGCAAACAATGGTGAGTTGCTATAAACTGAAACATGAAATCAAATAAAGAGAATTTACATTTTCAGTAAACACCTTAATGAACCGCTTAGTAAGGAGTTTTCTAATTGTTGTAGCAATTTCCATATAATTAGGTGGGATGCACCTATAAATCCAAACTAAATAAATGAGTTTAGCAATATCGCAGAATTAAAAAAATGACTTTTAGAAGTGAAAGTTTCATGTGTAAAGATGTCAAAGCAAAACAAAGAAAAATGTTTAGCAATCATTTTTCATTGCTATAGAACTCACTCAATGCAATTGGCCCTTTCTCAAAGTATGTAGTTTCAATTCAACAAAGACTTAATGTTGTGAGGTATCCAACCAAGGTAACAAAACGTTTTATTCGACAATCAGAGGTGGTAATGGATCTCCCAAGAACTTGTCTTTCCGGATCCTATTGTACTCTATTTCGCTGTTCATTGCTCTTGATAAATGTGTGAGACAATGTATCAATCAGCGTTCACCTTGAACATCATAGTAAAACAAATCTTTCCAATTTTTAGAAACAGAGAGACGAAGAAAATCATATAACCTTTGCAATTTTCGATGAAGCCTAAACTGGAGTAGAGAACAAGAAACGTTTTAGCTTATTTTTCTCCCTCGTAGGCCTATCACTACTCAGAGTTGTCGACCTCTTCTCGGGCGATTTCTTACTTCCACTTCCATCTGCTTCTCCTTCTTCCTCCTTTGCGTGTTCACTTTCTATGTCCTCTTCTTCATTTTTTTTTTGTTTTTTAAGGAATATTTTAATTTTCAGTGTAGCTTCACCACGACGAATACCCTCACGATCCACATAAATGGAAGAAGAAGAATTACTCCATTCACATTCACTTCGTAACCCACCGAGTTTGGAATCTATTTTTTGCGGGATTGGAGATCTTAAATCAACACAAATTAGAATGAGCGGCTCTAAGAATTTTGATTTGATCTATGGAAATCGAAGAGGGGTAGACATCTAAAAAGAGAAAAGAGAACGGATGAAGGAATTAGAGAGGTGGAGTTTCTAATGGGAGAAGAAACCGTACACAAGAATATCGAAGCGGCGTGAGTATTATTATTAGTATTATTTTAGTTGTGGCTTAATTGTTTTTTCTTTTTTTACCCTTTTTTTGAAAGGAAAAAAAATGAGGAGAAGTGTCAACCAATCAATCCGCCACGTGGCAGCCACATAGAGAGTGTTGGCCTTCTATTATACAGTAGATATATATCATATCATTTTTTCTTTTTTTAATTGATATTTATATTTTCTCTACATTTTCCGTTTATATTCTTTCTATTTTCTAATTTAATTTGTGTAGAATTCGTTTGGACTATTATTATTTCTTTTCTTGTCCAAATTAATTTTGACTAATAGAAAATTTTCTCTTTATACTAATTAGTTTTGGACTATTAGAATTTTATTTTTTTAATATTTGGTTAGTTACTTGATAATTATTTTGTCAGTTTTCCATTTTTAATTATATTTTTCTTTAGTTAAATTAAAACTTTAACACGTGTCATAATCCGATCAATATTATGTACATGTCACGATCTTATAAGTTAGAATTTTTCCTAGTTGTTTGGACTATTAAATTTTTTATTTTTCTTCTAATAAGTTCAGACTATTAGAAATTTTATTCTTTTTTAATTAGTTATGGACTATTTGAAATTTTTTTATTGCCTGGTGTGTTACTTAATAATTATTTTGTTTGTTTCTTATTTTTAATTCTAGTTTTTCTTCACTAAATTTAAATTTTAACACATGTCATAATCTAAAAAGGAAATCTTGTCTAAATCAAAATTAATTTTACTTATTGATATGTGTCATCATCTAAATAGTATTAAACACAAGTCGCGATCTCGTAAGTTAAAATTTTGTATATTCTCTTTTATATAATAAGATTTTTATATAATAAGATAATAATCTAATCTTATTATATAAAGCTTGATGTGTCAAACATAATAATTAACTCGATCGCGACACGTGTCAAATCGGTCGATCCGAGATTTTGATACGTGTTAAATTTGTTTTCAATTAGATTTTGACAATATATATCATACAAATCTTATTCTTTTTTAAAATTTATATACAATTAGATTTTGACAATATATATCATACAAATCTCATTCTTTTTAAAATTTATATATCTATAATTATCAAATATATTATAAAAATTAATATATATATTATAAAAAACAACTAAGTGCTAATGCATAATTCATTAAAATAATTAGCCAATAAGTATGATTTACTCTTTTAATTTTTTTTATTATATGTTTCGGTTTTGTTTTTTTTTCTTCCAACAATATTTTTCTCTTTTTCTTTACGTGTTTTAGATGAAATAGGTTTTAAAACTTTCTCATAAGCCTATTAATTAATACACATGTATTTTTGAATTCAAATAGACTTATGGATTATAATATTTTTTCTTTATATAAAAAAAATTTTGCTTTCTCAATCTTCTCAACAAACTTTCCACAAACTTTATTTCAGCTTAAATAACATTGATTACTCTCTTTTTCGATAGGTGAGATAGATTATGACGATCTGTTCTAGTTTGTGAGATTAATAAAGAATTATAACCCTATTTTTTGTTTTGTTCAATTGTTTACAACATAAATATCATCACATCAATGATTGCTAAAAAAAATGTATTTATCGTCATATTATGGTACGTGTTATCCAAAAGTGGACGAACTTTTAAATAAGACGTACTATAGGGATGAACTTATTTGGATGGACTTTCTATTACTTGATGAATAGGTTAGCATATTTTTATTGTATATTAATAAGAGTGTTAATTTTATTTTAACATAGAAAAATTAATATTTAAGGCTTTGTGCATCATTCGCTTCTTGCAAAATTTGGAAAGCAATTGTGTGAAAAAGTCTTATTGAAATTTTCAGTTTTAGTTTGCAATTAAAAATATGAGCTTCAATTCGTTAAAATTTTGAGAAAATAGATATATGAGTAGCTACATAATTAGGAAAAAATCAAGATAAAAATGTAATTTTTTAATTTATTTGATGTCAACATTTTTTATTTTATTTTATTTACTTTCATGAGTGCTTTAATTTTTTTTTTTTAATTTATTATTTTGACTTTTTACTGGTTTAAAATATTTTATATAATAAAATTTTATCATAAACCCGTATATATGCGGGTCTTTTTTACTTAGTTATCTATAAAATATGTATTTAATTTGTTTTTTTATGTTTTATTAATTAAATAACTTTTTTGCACGGCATATTATTTTTTTCACCAATCAAACATTGTTCTGTTTCGCTTTTTTTATATAAACCACACTTGTTCTGTAATTGTTTTTAGCATATGATCCACAGTTTTATAGTACCACCCCGTATTTTTTTTATCAGCATCGCTTAATTTAGTGTTCGGTGCCAAATTTGTCTATCTGCTAGATTTGAATCTTTCATTAATTACCTAACATTAAATACAAAGGTTGAACGTGCTAGATTTGAATCTTTCATTAACTACCTAACATCTTTCATTAACTACCTAACATTAAATTAAAAGGTTCAACGTGTGAACAGCTAAGAGATTTTTTTATCTTTGAATCATTTTCTAATAGTTTGATGCGATTCTCGACTAACTAATGCAGCTTTTTGTTTAATACCTCAAGAGGATCTTTATTAATTCGATGTTAACCTCGAATTGTGTCCCACATTATATTTTTTTCTCATCATGTCCCCAACTCTTGGTAGCTCCCAAGGGGCAGCAAGTACACGTTGTGCTTTGACCGAATAGGTAGGTTCCAGTTACACATAAAATTGCATATGATTAAACAAATATCGCTAATTAACCAGAATGTATTCATCATGTTTGAGATATTAATGATGAAACTTCGAACCACACTACATATTGCTGATGTAGAGGGAATAATGCTTAGAAGCCCAATTAGAGTAAATCTTTGGCTTATAAGCCGTTTAGTAACCGATTCTGCTCCTAAGCCCATATAAGACATAACACATGTATACTTTTAGTGTTGACATATGGGGTTTGATTGGCAAAGTATAATAGAGCTTGAGGTGGAGAAGGAGTAGGAGCATCAAGCAGCATTAGCATTATGCTATACTACTCTGATTAAAATGCATGATTGGCAGAACTGTGAGTGATTATATATAAAATTAAGATAAATTATTTTATCACATTATTTATATGTATTCTTATACATTATATATGTATATACACAGACACACACACACACACATATATATATATATATTAGCCATAAATTATACATCAAAATTTTAAAAATTTGTTATTAAATTACTATTTCATTATAATACTATTTTAGCAAATAGTATGCCATATAAAATAATAATATATATTAAGTTTAAATGTTAATATAATTATTTTTATAAATTATTAAACTGATTATGTTATTATTCAAGCTATATTTTATTCAAATTTATTTAAAAGTAATAGAACGTATAAAGCAACGTTAAATTTTAATAAACATATATATATTTTTTATAATTACATAAATAACGTATATTAATTTTTAGTGAAATGCATTGTGTATATATATTTTTTTTAAATTATGATAAGACTTTTTAAATTTTTCTAATTTAAATTATATTTAAATGAATTATTTTCTTTTTATAATATTATTTCAAACTATAGAACAAATAAAATAATGATAAACATGAACTAAAATAACTAAAAGTTTTTATTTATAGAATTTTTTTTGATATTATCTAAAAATAAATTAGTTTTATAATTTTATTTTAATTTTTTTAATATATTAGAGCTCAATGCTCTGGAAAAGCTTCACTTGAAAGCATTGGGGGCAAAAGCATTTGGGAGCATTAGCAGTTAGTAAATCCTTTGCTTAATGCTCTATTAATTATACGTGATTGGATAGTACAGAGCATGATGCTCCTTTAAATGTTCTGCCAATCAAGCCCATGGACGAGCTGTTCAGAAAGGGAACCACGATGTACATGTTTTAACCTCTTTTCTTTTTGAAGTCTTAAAGTATGTTTCATGTCATCACCGACCACTTTGAATGGTGCAATATATTTGGTATCATCTGAAATCCCTTCTAGTTATACACCACCCCATACGTCATATCTTGCCGCACATTTAGTATGAACTGCATATTTTGGACAAACAGAGCAAGAATAAGCCCCATAGTACTTATCTACACTTCGGTGACAAACTCCACAAATTGAATACCTACCACCAAGATGATGAGTAAAATTAATACGACTTGATTGATGTTTATGACACGAGGTAAGCCAATACACGTTCCATGAATAACAAAATAACACTGTAAACAAATATAATCCCTCTTGTTTCCTTCCATCTCACAAGCATCACAAATGTATGAGATTCTCCTTGAAAAGAGAGTAAGTGGGTGCTTGTGGGTCTTGATATTCTCAATTACAAGGGGAGGTGGATTCATGGTACAAAAATAAGCATGCTCTGAAGTTGCAAATGGAACAATGGTAAAGCACAGTATTGGGTCGCTTTTTCCACATAAAAAACAAATCTTCTCGCCATCATCTAAAAGGGATTCAAATGTGGTGAAATTGAGAAGGTGATAAGAGTGACAAGGATGATTTACCTCTGTCGAGAAACGCAGGCAGTCCACACGACATTGAAGACATGAATAGGATGGTCCACCAATAGAATCCTTGCATACTTCACTTAGGGCCTCTTCTTCTCATTTCTTCAAGAAGACAAGTGCATGTTCATGGCACGCAGGATGTTCGATAGAATGAAGTGATGGTTTCATCCCACAAGCCAAATCCACCTTGAATTCACATTTGGAGCAACTATAACATGGAGGCAATAGCTTTTGTCGACACAAATCATATAGACCATATCCCGAGTCGTTTGTGAGCAAGAGAGGATGTTGGGTGTGGGAAGGGTGATTGATCTCCAATGGGGCTTCCACACACTCTTTATGGAACCAAACATCACAAAAAGGATCATTGCAATTGTAACTCCATCTACATAGCAGCCACAACAATTTCCCCGTAGTTAACGGAGCTGACAGGAGAAGAGGATGTTTGGGAATGGGTACTTTATATGTTGTTGTTGTATCCATGGGTGGATCGATGTATATTAATCAAAGAGGTTTGTTTGATGAGGTATATTAAAGTGGAAGCGGAAGACATCATTATATATGCCTTTGTAAACGAAGAATACAAAATAATAATTGTTAGGAGTTACCTTTGTCCTTTACACATGATCGAAGTTTGGGTAATACATCCAAAATTTCCATCTTATAAGTTATAAGAGATCATACATATTCAAATGCAATCACAAGCATTCTTAATCTTTAGACATGATAGAAGTCGAACAGAGTTTTCACAATATATACTCCTCTATTTTCTCCTCCCACAATAGTATCCAAAATGTTATGCCACTGCAGACAGTGGAACTAATAAACAATGCACATGAAGAAACTTACGACATTCACTAGACTTACTGCGAGAACTTCAGATAGGTTCTGAATCAGATTCCAACTTCTACTTCTTCACTCAAAAAACTCATCACAAACTCACAGCTTGATATTTCAGATACTCATCATCACTGTGGTCTAGAAAGTGGGCATTATTGAGCTTTGTGATGAGTAAGACTCCACAAGCTTGACAAAACATCTTCAGATTGTCATACACAAACCTAAACCTAAACCTCTATAATTTCTAAGTATTCCAATCATCTCTACCCAGAAATTGATGAATCGCAAGAAATTAGGGTTTACCCCTTCGCTAAACCTATCTCTCACCAACAACCAGTCATTGAACGTCCATGGCTCTTGACAAATAACTAGATACTTAACAATGCGTACAAATACTCTTTAATAGACCACCAACGAAGAATGATATTAGCTTAGCAAGTTGATACTATACATAGCCATTATCGCCAATCATATCAACAAAGACATCTTGTAACCAAGGATTTCTAAACAGTTTCACCAATCATACATGAATCATAACCAGAGGTGAGTAACTATAGATTCCAATATTATCACAAAGCGAATTTCAACAATTTCCCATAGGATTCGATTTTAAGTACTAAGAGTTTCAACAACAATAAGATAAGATTGGGACACAAAACAGCGAATATAGATTCCAAACATATCAATTGCACTACTTACAAACCGTGAAATTGCAAACCAAACAGATACAAAAACCGATTAAAGGAACAATCTATAAAACCTAATACCGAAAGTCCAAATTCCATAGAACCCTAAAAGCAACATTCCACACATAGAGAGAAAAAAAACCCTAACTCATTCCTCAAGAACTGGTGAATTTCGTAACAGCCTTAGTCCCTTCCGAAACGGCATGCTTCGCCAATTCACCAGGAAGCACCAATCTCACCGCCGTTTGAATCTCCCTAGAAGTAATCGTCGGCTTCTTATTGTACCTCGCAAGCTTCGACGCTTCTCCGGCCAACTTCTCAAAGATATCGTTGATGAAACTGTTCATGATTCCCATCGCTTTGCTCGAGATTCCGATATCTGGATGCACTTGCTTCAGAACCTTGAAGATGTAGATCTTGTAAGTCTCCACGCTCTTCTTCTTCATCTTCTTCTTCTTGTCGCCGCCGACTGCTCCGGCTTCCTTCGGGAGTTTCTTTCCGGCCTTTGGTTTTTTCTCCGCCGGAGCTTTCTCGGCCTTCGATTTCTCCTCCACCGGTTTCTTCTCTGCTGGCTTCTTCTCTGCTTTAGGAGCCATGGATTTTGATTTCTCGAGTTTTCTAGGTTTACGATTAACGAATTTGAGATTACTTTGATATTATCTAACTTGGGAGAGAGATTTCTTTTATATAGATGCAAAGAATTGATTTGATTGGTTAAAATCGTTTGACGCAGATCGTTGTTTCCACCGTTGGATCTGCTTTTTATCGACGGTTTAAAAGGAATCTTGAAAAAAAGGAAAACTGTCACACATGATGGATCTGATTGGTTACATTTGGTGGCAAGGATTGCTGACGTGTCGATTTTGGCACTTTTTAGGCTCGTCGTGAATTTTTTCATTTCCCGCCCCCGCGATTCTCGAAATTTTCTACATTTGGCCCATATATTTCAAATGGGCCAATTTTGGACTTATACCCGACCCGACAACCCGACAGGTTTCCCAGATATCGGTTTGTTGTTCGCAACACAGTTGCTTCTGATTTTGACGAAGGACCTCTTTGATGAAGCTATATCGCACGAATCGATCATTATCAAGCTTCCATTTTCGCCATAGCTGTAGAAATGTGAGCTCTGTGATCGATTCTGGTGAAAAAGACAGTGAAGATTGGCAATTCGTCGATGCCGTCAAAAGAATCGTCCGAGGAAAACAGAGCTGGGAGATAGCATTAAGCGGTGAGCTCGTTTCTCGTAGATTAAAGCATTTCCATGTCGAAGAGGTTCTGATCGGAACCCTAGATGATCCAAAATTGGGTCTGAGGTTTTTCAATTTCCTCGGTTTACACAGAGGATTTAACCATTCGACGGCGTCGTTTTGTATTTTGATCCATGCTTTGGTTCAAGCGAATCTCTACTGGCCTGCTTCGTCTGTATTGCAGACGCTTCTCCTTCGTGGGTTGAAGCCAAGTGAGGTTTTTGATTCGCTTTTTAGCTGTTACGGAAAATGTAAGCTTAGTTCAAGCTCGAGTTTTGATTTGTTGATTCAGCATTATGTGAGAAGTAAGAGAGCTTTAGATGGGGTTTTGGTGTTTAGGATGATGATGATGAAAAATGGTTTACTTCCAGAAGTGAGAACTTTGAGTGCTCTTTTACATGGACTAGTTAACTTTAGGCATTTTGGTTTGGCAATGGAGTTGTTTGAGGATGTGATCAGTGTGGGTATTCGTCCTGATGTGTACATTTACACAGGAGTTATACGTAGCTTGTGTGAGTCAAAAGATCTCGAACGGGCAAGAGAAATGATTGTTCGTATGGAGGCAAATGGATGTGATGTGAATATAGTTCCATATAATGTGTTGGTAGATGGGTTTTGTAAGAAGCAGAGAGTCTGGGAGGCTGTTGAGATAAAGAACGGTCTAGCTCGAAAAGGTTTGAAACCTGATGTTGTGACGTATTGTACATTAGTACGCGGGTTATGTAAAGTTCAAGAATTTGAGGTCGGGTTGGAGATGATGGATGAGATGTTACGTTTGAGCTTCAGTCCTAGCGAAGCTGCAGTTACAGTTTTGGTAGAGGGATTAAGGAAGAAGGGGAAGATTCAAGAGGCGCTTGACTTGGTTCAACGAGTTGCAGAATTTGGTGTGTCGCCTAATCTTTTCGTGTATAATGCATTGCTTGATACTTTGTGCAAAGGTAAAAAGTTTTATGAAGCTGAGTTGCTGTTTGATAGGATGGGGAAGATCGGGTTACGTCCAAATGAGGTGACATATTCGATTTTGATTGATATGTTTTGCAGAAGAGGGAAACTGGACACTGCACTTAGTTTCCTTGGGAAAATGATCGATGCGGGTTTAAAGCTAACTGTTTATCCGTACAATTCTTTGATTAACGGGCACTGCAAGTTCGGTGACATTACTGCAGCAGAGAATTCCATGGCGGAATTGATTAATAAAAAGTTGGAGCCAACAGTTGTAACATACACATCATTGATGGGTGGATATTGCAGCGGAGGGAAAATTCACAATGCTCTTAGGCTCTATCATGAGATGACAGGGAAAGGTATTGCGCCGAGTATCTATACATTCACCACGCTTATTTCTGGTCTTTTCCGTGCTGGGTTGATTAGTGATGCAGTAAAACTATTTAAAGAGATGGCTGAATGGAATGTTAAGCCAAACAGAGTGACTTATAATGTCATGATTGAAGGTTATTGCGAGGAAGGCGACATGGCTAAAGCCTTTGAGTTGGAGAATGAGATGGTCGAGAAAGGAATTGTGCCTGATACCTACACTTTTAGACCGTTGATACACGGGCTATGTCTCACAGGTCGAGTTTCGGAAGCTAAAGAGTTTGTGGACAGTCTTCACAAGGGAAACTATGCGCTGAATGAGATATGTTATACCGCACTCTTGCACGGGTTTTGCAGAGAAGGAAGATTAGAGGAGGCGTTAAGCATTTGTGAGGAGATGGTACAAAGAGGGGTGAATTTAGACCTTGTGTGCTATGGTGTTCTTATAAATGGAAGTTTAAAGCACAAAGATCGAAAGGTGTTTCTTGGACTGTTAAAGGAGATGAATGATAGAGGACTGAAGCCGGATGATGTGATCTATACAAGTATGATTGATGCAAAGAGCAAAACCGGAGATTTCGAGGAAGCATTTGGGATATGGGATTTGATGATAACCGAAGGGTGTGTACCTAATGAAGTCACTTACACTGCTGTTATCAATGGATTATGCAAAGCCGGGTTTGTAAACGAAGCCGAGATTCTACGTACGAAAATGCTCTCTGGCAATTTGGTTCCTAACCAAGTAACATACGGTTGTTTTCTCGATATTCTCACCAAGGGGAAAGGAGACATGAAGAAAGCTGTGGAGCTCCATAATGCGATATTGAAAGGGCTTTTAGCAAACACCGCTACATACAATATGTTGATCCGCGGGTTTTGTCGACAAGGTAGAATGGATGAAGCTTCTGAGCTCATAACAAGGATGAGAATTAATGGTGTTTCTCCAGATTGTATAACCTACACAACTATGATCTATGAGCTGTGTAGGAAGACCGATATGAAGAAAGCGATTGAGTTATGGAACTCGATGACGGAAACAGGCGTAAGGCCCGATAGAGTAGCGTATAACATCCTGATACACGGTTGTTGTGTGTCAGGGAAGATGGAGAAGGCCATTGAGTTGAGGAATGAGATGTTGAGACAAGGCTTCAAGCCTAACTCCAAAATCTGTGGAACAACTATTTAAAATGACTCTAGTTCAAATCTTGACCCCTTCTTGTAATTGTATACGTTGAAACATTCTTTGACATCTCAATCAGCTAGAAATAGAAAATAATATTGTGCACATTTTGCAATTTTCATCCACCTTGTAACAAAGGAAGCTTAAAGAAATCATCTTACACAAATCTTGGTAAGGTTGAAACGAAGGATGCAAACACAACACAAACCTTTGGGATAATTTCAAATTTAGATGAAACAATTGTTGAGGTAACAAAGACACACAAGAAGCAGGTGTTAGGTTTTAAAACTGTAAAGAGAAGAAAACACCATTTCAGAATAGTTGAATATTAGCCAAAGAAGCTTATTCAAAGAAAGAGAGATCTTAATTTAGTTGACGCGGCTTTTCAAAACGTCAAGATCCATCTCGGTTGGATCAGTTGCTTGAAGCTCTACTTGAATTCCATCGAGTTCACGCTTGAACCTGTCCTTGGAGCTCGCATAGATCATCTTACTTCTCACCTTCGCTACATCCGGACACCTTTCGCACAAAAAAACAGACCACCATCGATCATCACAAGGTAATTAGAATGGAGAATGAGGTAAACAATGATTATATTACCATGCAATGAAGAAAATCTTGCTCTTCTGGCAATTCTCAGCAGTGACAAAGTCGAAATCGTAAATGGCGTATCGGCATTCTTCAGCTGGAAGACTTGCTGCAAAGTCGTCGTAAGTTAGGATAGGTTCACCAACTTTCTCAACAACCACTTGCTTCCCTTCGATCTTGTAAACGATGAAACGGTGTGTCCTCTTCGCCTTCAGCTCCAGAAACCTTAGCTTGCAGTCATCATGGACTGCCATTCCTGACGCCGCATTAGCCTGTGTTATCAATACAACAACAAAGAGCACTTAGATTTCACATCTCTTCCCAAATTGAAAACATTTTCAGATCCTACAATGCTTAAAACAAGGATCTCTGGTTTATAAGTCTAAGCAATTTCCTGAAACCCCTAAACTACAAGAGAAACGTTGAATAATTCGCAGAAGGGAACATGAATTCGATTCAAAATTCAAGGGAAAACAAACGAAAGTACTAGATTCTTCATGATTTCGATTCTAACTAGCGAAGAACAATAGAGGGAGAGTTTATTCGTCAGGTTTTTGGTTTTTTTTAACCTAGATCAGTATCGGAAATCACATGAACACAAAATCTCAGAGATCTAATCGGAGAAAACAAATCCAGATCTAGTAAACTTAATCAAATCGGAGAGTGACGAATACAAAAAAAAAATGGAGAAGCGAGCTTGAAATTGAAGAGGTGGAAACAAACAAAAGAGCGAAAATAAGAAGAAGGAAAAGTAAAGAGTTCACCATTGCTGAATCAAAACGCTGTGAGAGAGAGAAATTTCGGGTGAGAAGGAGAAGAGGAAGAAGATGGTTTTCTTGCCCTGTTTTTTCTTCGGCGTTATTTGGAAGCTATATTATAGTCCGAATATATAGAGAAAAACACATTTCATCTCCTTTATGTATATTCTTCTACGATAAGTATTTTTTATTTTCACCGTATTCTTCAAGTATTATTGAATTTTAGTTTTTTTTTTTTTTTTTGTCGTCGAATTTTAGTTATTACGGTAAGTCGGTAACCAAGTTATTTTTGTTGTGGTCAACAACATATAATAAACATTATAAATAAATTCTTAATTTATCATTTAATTTATTTTGATTAGTTTTATTTTTTCCCACCAACTTTGTTTCATTGACATTTGTTGTATATATTTAGTGTTGTAACTATTTAAATTAAAATTGGACAAACCATTTTAGACGTATTGTGTAACATCAAACATCTGTTTCGTTTCATGACCATCTCGACTCTGGAGCTCACAAAAGTTCGACTAGACCTGGACAAACAAAATTCGAACTAAAATTTGCCATTCGGTAGAATCCAAAAAAAAACCGAAGAACTGACCCATACCTAGATACACCCATTTTCATTGTATTCAATGAACGAATGTTATGTGGTCACGTTAATTTATACAAAGAACTTTTACCGATGAGCGGTCAGATTGTCACAAGCAGTTCACCTACTCTAGCTCATCAGTTCACTTCTCCTAGCCCATCAGTTGTCAGTCTAGTCCTTGATCACTACTCAGATAATGTAATTCACTCTTACGCTTTAGAGAACTAATTTACCAAGAATGTTGATGTGCATATATGATTTGTATATATATATTTTTATGTCAACGTAATGATTTATATATGTTCTGACAATTTGTATATTACTCAATTCAGTAAGCTCTATCAAAGTCTTCATGATTCGACGGTTGGAAAGCTTGCGTATAAAGAGCAATAGACAACTGATAATGGTTGGATCTGATTCCAATTTCCAACGAATCAAAAGTGTCAATTAGGATTAAAGTATGAGGTTACTTTATCTTTGTTGGCCTATCATTCAAAACCTGTAATGGTATGATTTAAACAAAACTTCACCAATTCTTGAAATGTGAATAGTCATCTTGTATGAAATGAAAATGGACTCAAATCAAGGGATCATTGAGAATGAAAATGGATAAAATCTTAAGAAAATACAAGATAATAGATAAAACTCTAGTGATCTTAAGAACATAAAACAAATCTTGTGGATTTGTCACTAATACTAAGACAAGAAAACTTGCACAATCTTATTATCAGTCTTTATAAGTTAAATTTTCTTAATTGCCTGAATCTTTGGATCACTACTCACTAGTTCCATAGGTAGTGTGTGAGATGATGAGAAGACAAGAAAATGTGCTAATAGGATTCATCTTTGATAAAGGGTTTGGGTTTCATAGACAATGGTAAAAGAGCACAAGCCAGATCTCTTCAAGTTTTCAAAACAAAACACTGCAAGGACCCCAGAAAAAGAAATAGACCAAAGACCGATAAAATGGAGCTGTTTTGGTTGGTACCATACCGTCTCAGCAAACTTTAAGAAAAACACATATCACACGGTAATAGTAGGAAGGACTTCTTCCTCAATTGGCCCGGCTTTTGAAAACATCGAGATCCATCTCGGTTGGATCAGTTGCCTGAAGCTCAACCTGAATTCCGTCGAGTTCTCTCTTGAACCTGTCCTTGGAGCTCGCATAGATCATCTTGCTTCTCACTGCTGCTGTGTCCGGAGACCTTGGCCAAAACAACAAGAGATTTTTTTGTTTTTCAAATGCTGTGTATATAATGTGAAGCAAGAGACTTTGTTTAAGTATCCTGTAACTAGTTAGTTAGTTACTTACCATGCAATGAAGAAAATCTTGCTCTTTTGGCAATTCTCTGCAGTGACGAAATCAAAGTCGAAAATGGCGTATCGGCATTCATCAGCTGGAAGACTTGCTGCAAAATCATCATGGGATTGACCAGGTTCACCGAGTTTCTCAACAATCACTTGTTTATCCTCGATCTTGTAAACAATGAAACGGTAAGTCCTTTTCGCCTTCAGTTCCATAAACTTCAGCTTACAGTCATCATGGACTGCCATTCCCGATGCTGCATTAGCCTGATATCGAACAAAACAAAGAACATTAATATGCAACTCTCTTCAGTACACACACATATTAGTAGACTCTACACCACTTTATGCGAAAATGGCGTTTCTGGTGTCAGATATTTTCTTAAATCTCTAATTCAACAACATAGCTCACTACAGAAACTAAGTATACTTGTAAAAGCATCCCTAGTAGCTTGCAACGAAACCGGTTCATATCAAAAGGAAGAAGCAAGGTAACTTTTACCAAAAAACTTGCAAGATGGTGTAGAATTATCATAATACCAATTTAACAGATTGATGAAGGATCAGGGATTCTAACTCAAAACGAAACAAGCAAATCTAGAATCTACAGTTCAATAGCAGCTATAGTAATCCAGGGAAGAACAATGGAATCCTTATTGTTCAACAAATCGTTAACGAAACCCTAAATTCAAAGGACAACACAAAGAAGAAACAACAAGATTTTTCCTGATTTAAAAATCATCTGGGTTCAAACAAAGACAAGCGACACTGAACTTTTCCGATTTCTACCCTAGATCAGTCCATATCGACCACAAAACCCAAAATCACAGAGATCTAAACTAACAAAGTTGTTCATCTCCAGATCTAATCAAAGAAAACTACGAGCGAGAATCGAAATCCGAAGAATCAAAACCGAGACGAAATGGAACCTCGAAATCGAGAATCACACACCGAATCAAGCATCAGAAAACAGATGAATAGAAAATTTACAGAAACCAAAATCGAGCTCACCATGGCTGAATCGAATTGCTTTTCGGGGTGTGATGAAGAAGGACGAAGCAAGAGACTATGGAGTCTTTCTTTGTGTTTTCTTCTGGGCGTCGTCTTCTCTCTTTCTTTTCCTCTGCTTTATGCGGAAGCTATGAAAGTCCCAGAATATTATTATAAGCGTTTTAATTTGCTTTATTTAATAAGATAGGCAAATAAGCCTAAATATAATCAAATTAAATAAGTACCATTATTGAATTATTCAATAAATTTTGATGACTAGTCAATTAGTTGTGCTTTTTCCTGAATCATTATTCGAATTCAAACTAATGTAAATAGGGTATGCTGTTGGTGAAAACAAAGTAAGAAAACAAGAATTGAGTAAATCGGATTAAGTAATTTTCAACAGTCTAAATTATGATATTCTATAATATGATAGTCACTGATCTATGAAAATATAATACACATGATCCCTTGAAAGTTGTAGCACCTAGCAATGTGTTCGAAGTTATTTGACCAAAAAAAAAAGTGTTCGAAGTTGTTTTATTGTATTTTTAGTTACTAGCGACCATTGTAACATAGAGGCAAAATGTAACAACACACGGAACAATGGTCACTAGTACTTTATTATGTGCTGAAAGCGAAGTTTAGTTATTAATTCTGATAAGTACGACAACAACAAAAGTGTTGAAGAAATGATGATCATGATGATCTACAACTTATAGGAAATGATGAATCCCATATCACTATTTAATTTAGTAGCTTCATCTTTTAAACCTCTATATAAGTGAACAAGTTTGTTCAATGTAATACACAACTTTCACACAACTAAGTTACAACTTTCATAATTTCATTCTTTGATAAAATCTATCTTGCTCTCTTCTCATCATTCTCTCAATATCCTATTTTCAAAGGGTATAAATTTTTCTTCCTTATTTATATTTATCGTCATAATAAATTCTTCATTCTTTTTATAACAAAAAGAAAGTTCTAATAAATATGTTTTTCATTCCATGTATTTGCTTTTTATTTCAAAGTTTTCTTGTTATTCTATTGTGCTTCATGAAAACTAATAAAATAAAAAATGACTTCAGTTTTATTTTGCCAGAAATTCATTTTATTGAAAGATATTAGACCTTATATAAAAACTCTGATGCTGATATTATAATTCTTTGTCAATGTCACAAACAGAAAAATCATTATCGTTAGATTTTTTATTTTACAAGATCTTTTATTTATGCCAAGTTGCCAACCTTTGGCTTCTGAAAATCTATACTCGTTTCTAAATAAATTTTTCTTTTAGTATGAGAAATCAAGTTATTAAAGAAGAGAACTCAAACAACAATTGTATTATGGACCCGGAATAAACGATAATGTGGTGTTTTTTACGGTCCTCAATGCTGAAATACAAAAAAGAAACAACGAAACAGAAAAACTATGATTTCGAAGCTTGAAAAGTCTCAAACGAAGTCGAAAAGCATCATACTTTGCATTGTTCGATTTTTTTAACGGTGTAGTCACACTATTCGAAGAGAAGAAAAAAAAATATGTAACTTTTTTTTTTTTGAGAAATGTAATGTAACCTATTTTCGTTTAGTTATTTGGACTATTGTAACTATAATCCTAATATATAGGACCGGTCTAAAAAAATATTAAACAAAGAACGCTGTAAAATTAATCTAAACTAGTTAGGGATATATGTTACGTTAAAGCATTCGTTTAAATTAATACTGTAACAATTTTTTCCCAAACTTATATGATATATTTTCTCATGATACATTTTTTTTTTCAAACTATATTTTCTCATGATGTTATATAGAATCTCTAAACAATCAGAAAACTCGTTAGATGTTATAGATTTTTTTTTTATGATTTAGGTAAGCAAAATTATAGAAATAAGAAAAGAATGGTTCCTATCTTTTGAAGGAAATAATAAAATGAATGGCTCTCAGGTGGCTCCACTTTCGGCTCAACTATCATCATAAGCTGTGATGGAAGCCAGCTGAGTGGAGGTGGATTATTCCGTTCAAAGACTGCCACATAATGATTTATTTGAATCGGGTTTGGGTGAAAGTATCCAGAAATATGCAACCATGTTTACACGCACTTACATTTTTGTTGATTCCATTTCATGTTTAATATATATTTATGAATTGAATGTCAAATTAATGCAAACAAAAGAAAAAGTTTTTACAACTAGTGCTTCATTGTGCCGAATTTTGTATTAAAGTCTACTATTACAACAATAAGGAGGAATCAGCGGAAAGCAAACCATGCTTCTAAACCTCCATTCAATTGACCATTACACGTTCCTCGAATCGTTGACAGCTTGTTGCGAATTTGTTTATCGATGAAGTTGGCTAATTGCGAAGTAGTAAGCGGGGCTTCCCCGTGTCGCCTATTATTATGTTCCCTCCAAATCGAATGAAGTGCGGCTTGAAACGTGTATCGAAGAAGAAATTGTGTGGTGTTACCAAGAGCTCCACTAAAATGTCCCAAGTCGTTGTATACATATGTCCAAGTAGATTATGAGCTAGGACCCTCCATAAGTCTTCCGAAAACCTGCACTCGAAGTAAAGATGATTCTGAGTTTCGATGGTGTGTTGGCAGAGAATGCAATGACATGTAGCACCAATGTTCCAATATAGCATTTTATCACATGTGGACAATCTATCTTGGAAAGTAAGCCATGTATGAAAGGCGTATTTCAGAGTATGGTGTTGAAACCACAATCCTTTGCACCATGTCTTCGTAACATGTTAGACACAAATCTGAGCCCACATTGCTTTAGAGTTAAAGAGAGATCGAAACGTATCAAATTTTTTTCTCCATAATACGACATCATCACCACTTTGGAGACCCTTTCTTCTATGTTCTTCAATAACAAGCTCAATCTCATTATGAATATCAAGTCGATGGTTGCGGCGTCGATGAGTTTGGAGAACCAATCCCACGGACGTGTGCATAGGAATGCCCAGACCAATGCAGCCTCTTTCCCCCACAATATCGAGTAAGCGACCCTTTGGTGACCAAACATCAAGCCAAAAAAAAAAGTTCTATCACCGTTTTGGAGCATAGCTGAACAAAGTGGCAAAGATTGAAGCGAAGAATCGGAAATCCAAGTTGGTGTCGATCGACACCCTGTTCGATCAAGGGAAAAGCCTGATTGCGAAGAAGTCCGTTTGAAGCCCAAAAGACCCAGATGTTCATTTTTTTGTTCATGACGGTTTTGGAACCTTATAAATACGTTTTCGCAGCCATTGTTTATGCTTATACTTTAGTTTACTTAGTTTAAGAGAAATCTATTTTTAATAAGAATGGTTTCTTATTTTATTATGTCTGAGTAATTTCTCTGTTAGGTTTAATGTTATTCAAAGGTGTTTGATATTTTGCTAGATCTGATTTTAATTGCATAGGGTAATATCTTTAGAATGTTCTTCATCTTGACTTGAGTTTATTGCTGATTTCAGATTCATGACCTGAAATCTGATTTAGTGTTAATTAATAGAAACGACAGTTTTGTTGATTACATGATCTAGTCTTTGATGAGCAAAATTCATTTTCGCAAAGAAATTTGGTTTAGGGTTTTGTGAACAATTGAGCTTGAACTTTAATGCTTGTTTAGATTGTTAGGATTCGCAAAGAAATTTGGTCTTCTAAGATTTAAACACAGATAATCTCTGCAGCGAAAGTTGATTGATTTTATATTCATGTTCATGTTTAAGAACTGCGCTTAATATCCTATCTTTTATTTATTGATCTGCAATTCTGATTCACCTGAGATTTCCCTGTGCCTAGCGTCTTTCTTTATTGATTTTACAACCCGAATTTACTGCTTTGTTTACTTGCTTTTCATACGCATCATCCTGCTCAGTTTAATCTGAATTTAATAATCTATTGTGCAATTGATTCCCTTTGGATTTGTTCCTAAAGTACTATAACTGATCTCTTAATTTAAGAGAGTTTAGCTCTAGGTATGATTTGAGCTTATCAGCTTCCATGGCCTTTGCATTTCACGACAACCCTGGCTTGGCTAGGCGTCCAGCTTTCATAGGTGCGACAAAGTTTGGATCAAAGGCCCCAGATCTAAGGAAGAGTTAGTCAAGTGTGTCACCAAGACAATCGATAAATCACTATTGACGAACTAGGTATTTCAACGGCATCGCCGGAAATCACCAAATACATGGACAAAGAAAGCGAATCAACCTACAATTCAGCGGGAATCGGGATGGAATTGGGGGAGGAGGAAGGGTCATTTTTTTGGGAGGATTTGGGTTTGGCCTTTTTCTTCCTCATAAGGAGAGGAGAACTTGAAATCGCCTCCAGAATAGAATTTCGGCGACGCGAGAGACGCCTGAAAACGACGGAGAAAGTGGTCACTTTTTCGCCCTTTTAAGAGAGAGAAAAAGTCTTCTTTTTCTTTTGTTTATAGTTTTTGTTTATAAATAGCCAAAACTTATATCAGCTATTTAACTAAACAATGAGGAAACTAGGTTATGTAATCCAGAATGGCTAATCCGCCCCTTCTCATTTCTTGTCCTAAGTTTTCCAATTTTGTTGTAAAAGGAAACTATAATTTTTGGCTCCAATCCAAATATTATGTGTTAATGAGTAAGAGAAATTATCAAAAGTGGCATGGTTGGACCTCACTACTCCTAAACAAGAAGGGGAACTAGATATTCAGAAATTTGAAGACTCGTCAAAACTTTGTCACATTGAAACTTATCTAGAGATTATTTGAGAAGACCCAATCGTTATGGGTTGTTTAGACACGTCATTATTTGCTTCGAGACTTGTCGTTTTGAGACATTCCTGGCAAAACCACAAAAGGATCTTGGATGTGGAAAAAAATTATCAAGCTTCGACCTTTGGTCTAACACATTTATAAAAAAATAAAATAAAGAATGGCCTCTCAACACATTTCTGGTATGATCATTGGCTAAGTGGTAATCCGCTTTACAAGATTACGAGAGAACTTGTGTCTCATCTTCTCGGCATCAAAATGAACTCAAAATTTGTTGATGTAGCATATTTTCATAATTTCGAAAATCCTTTGAAAATCTACCATTATTGGTTTATGAATTCTTAAATTCTAGATAAAATCTATTGTTATTGGTTTGAGAATTTTTAAATTTTATTTGAATTTCTACAATTTAAATGATCAATATATTTCTCAACTACGGAAAAAACAACAAATTTAAATAGCTAACTCACTCCACACCCTTTATACGTTTCAAATTTTTAACTCTAAAAATAGGATTAATTTTTCCATATATGAAGTTAAGATTAAGAAAAAATGATGCTTGTGAAAAACATGACAAACAATAGTATTAATCATGGAAATATCTATGAAAGAATGCCAATATCAGACAACTGTACTAGAATAGTTGAAGCAGTCTGAAATCAGTTTCAACATGGTACTAACTAGATTTAAAAAACCATTACTTAAGTAATGATTATGTTTTTTTATATCGCCACCACTACAATAATGTGATGACATAGCTACATTTTTTGTTACAAATTGTTTTTTGTAGCAAATATTAGCTACCAAAAGATACAATTGCTACTAATTGTATATGTTATTTTTCCATTGCTAATTTGTAACAATTTTGTGGATATTTAGTTACAAATAATTACAAAATTTACGCGTGTAGCAAATTTGCTGCAAAACGATACGTAATATTAGTAGAAAACTTTGCGACGAAAAGTTTGAAGCAATGTGTAACATTAGTTACAAAAATCCCACAAAGTTTTTGTAGCTAATCGTTATAAATTATGGTTGTAGATTATTTGCTACATTTAGTGATAGATATTTCGTATCAATGTTTAATTACATTTACATATAAATAATATTGGATATTTTGACAAATATATAAATGAATAAATATTGGATTGTTTTGTTATGTACAAAATAACTTTATAATCTTATATACACATTATATACTCTAAAATTATATACACTTAGATTTTTAAAATTCCTTAGACTACAAAATTGTAAATAATTATAAGAGAGATATATTAATTAAAAGTTTGTAAATATTTTTAGGATAGATAGTTTGCATTCAATTAAGAAGAATGCATAACAAAATACATGAGAAAATGTATTTGAGAAGATGAAAACCAATTTCCTAAAAGAATCACATGGATCGATGATGTGGCATTTTTCAGAAGACAAATATTAGCTAATCTCGTGCATTCATTTATTCAGTGTCATTTGTTGATCAATCTGGTCCGTTTATTAGCCGATTGGTCTTTCTCCTCTTCAACATTCAGTCACGAACCTCCTTGAGAAATCTCTGCCCTGAAGCTCGGAAGGTATGATTCTTGTTTTATCTTCTAATTTGTCGCTTACGCTCTTACTCGAATTCTCTTTTTGCTTTGGTGAATGGGTTTTTGGTTTGAATCGCTTTTTGATTTCGTATCGGGATTTTTTGCAGGTTTTTGATGAAATTGAACAATGAAACAGTCTCAATCGAACTTAAGAGCGGAACAATTGTTCATGGAACCATTATAGGTACACTTCTATTAATTCTCTAGCTCGATTCGGTGTATTGAGGGTTTTGCTTAAAATCTCTTGTACCATGGATTTGTTTTACTCTTAGTTTCTCGGGTGATTGTTGTAAACAATGGAAGCTCTCCGGATCTTCTTCTTAAAGATCTCTTCTGTCGAATCGCTTAAATGATTGAATCTTCTCTTTATTTGCATATAGTTCCTGATATTTAAACTCATCTATCACATTAAATTGGCTAGATTAACCTTCTGTTGTTTGATTCATGATGGCTAGTGGTATCAATTTAGAGGTTTCAGCGTTTGTTGCTAGCATCTCTGGCTACTTTAGTGATTTTGACTCATAATTAGGGGATTGTTCTGCATCTCCAACAAAGGAAATTCTCTGGTGGCAAAGACAAAAAATGTAGACAAAGCAAAGTAATGCTGCTAAGAAGAAACAGCTCGAGGCTATCGGTAATGCTCTGCCAACTCTTACTCATATAGATTTATTGGCAATTTCGAAACCTTTTTCAAGTAATCGGATTAGATCAAGTAATCCTATTGAACATAGATTTATATGCATAAAAGAGTGAAGAGTATCTTAGAGTCTAGTATAGCCTAAAACCAAAATACTAACATTGTCGCAAGTTACTTCATAAGGTCCCACTATTTTAATGTCTTGATCCTTTACGCTCTATCTTATTGTATAGTATCCCTATGTTTATGTTGAAATGAGACTTTGAAACCCTAGGTTTATATGTAATCTTTTGGTAAAATTCAATTTATTTAAACTTGGAGTTGTATGTTGTTGTATTATAGGTTCATAGATGACCTAAGCATAAACGGGAAGCTGAAATCCAATATGTTTGGTCCAGTGGAAGAAAGTTTGAGAAGACAGAAGGAGGAAGAGTCGTGGATTCATGGTTTCAGAAAGGTGTCACAAGAGAAGAAGAGGAGATAAGCTAGAAGAAAAAGGAAAGCAAAGGTCACGCTATGTAATCAAAGGTGAGATGTTTTAGGAATGTTTATACACCATTTATACAGATTAGATATATCTTTTAGTAATCTTCCTATTTTGTAATCAGATGGAAGACTCCAAAAGCTTAGTCAAGTAAAGATGGAAAGACTACAAGACTATAAATTAGGAACATTTTTTAGTAACATTTCTATATTTCATTTTCATTTCTGCTTGCTTTTATTATTGTTTTTTGTTTGTAAATATAATTTTATTAATTGTATTATAAATGGAAAGACTAATACTTTTTTTTTAATTAATCATTTTGGTTTTGTAACAATTTGTAGCACTTCAGATTCAGAACTTATGAAGCAATTTGTGATAAGTTGCAACAATATGTTTGTCCCAAACTAGCGGGGTTTTGCTTCAATGCTTTTGTGGAATCTTGTATCAAATGGCCACAAATTTTGCTAAATTTGCTGTAACAGAATTTGTAGCAAATTATTGTGACAACATAGCTGTGTAGATATTTGTGGCAAATGTGCTACAATTAGCTACAAATTTGGATTACCGACGAACACATACTCAGAAAACTAATTTTGTAGCAAATTTGTAGCAAAACTTATATAGCTACAAATTTTGATGCATAGCCACAAAAAAAAATGTAGCTATGTTTACATTTTCTTGTAGTGTGAACTTATTTCCAAATTAGTAGAGAGTAGTTGTATATTTTAAGACTACTTTGATGTCCGAACTCCTCAATCAGTTTTGAGTCTCGATGGACACGCTGTGATCATTGTTCAAATCACCATAATCAGAGGATAATTAGAGGATAAATGGTCGTTAAATACAAGTCAAGTCATGGCACGTATGAGCACAAAGTCGGATACGTATACGTGAGACTCACGTACATGTTTGCAGGCACTGGTGACACCAATTCTATTCCAACCTCTCCGTTTACTTGGTTTATCGTCTAAAGTGAAAAAGGTGGTTCTAGGAAGAGCGTAAGAGTAGAGGTTAAGATTATTGAATTTGATTGTTCAATCGAGAATTCTTTGTATTTAGCGTTTGCATTTTGTTTCCTGATTTGAGAAGTTTCTTGCAAGATTTCTCAGAATTTTCATATCTTAGACCTTTTGTATATTTATATCAAATATACAATTGAATAACATAGATTTTACTCTGATTTTAATATATGTTAAAAATGACAATTCAAAAATTTGACGAGGAGAAAAGCTTGCATTTGTTTTCCCATGTTAGACCAAAAAATAAGAATACTAAAATCCCTTACAATAAAGAATACATTGAATAACAAATTTTTTTTAATGTATTTAAGATTACATCAAACAAATAAATGCTTAATCTATAACAACAAATTTTAATGTATTTATATCAAATACACAATTGAATAACACAAATTTTATTCTGATTTTAAAATATTAAAAACACAAATTCAATAACACCACGTAAATATTCAGTATTATCTTTGCAAATATAATTCTTTTCATTACTTTATAGTAAATTCATCATTCTATGCAAAAAATTATATATATATTTATTAATACATTTGGATGAAGATGAATTTGTAAGTATGTAATTAACATTATAGTTGTGATACTTTATAGATGTAGTTCTGAAATTTAAATAGATAATCACTAATTCACTATTATAGAAATTTATAACTTGTTGAAAATCTCAATACAAACTAACAAGATTTTGTAAAAATACATACAAAAAGAGTAATCACCAAAGTAAAAATAGTAAGCGCTAAACTTTCAAAATGGGACAAAAAACAAAAAACTGGCGCCGTTTCGAAAAACACAAACGCTTCCCATTGGCTAAATCCGTAGGCACGAGGATCGCTCTTTATTTCATTCTCTACCGTCGATTAGATTAAAATCCAACGGGCACAAATCTTTCCAATCCCACCTATAAATAACACTTGATTACCCGAAACCAAAAATTACAAGTCTCCCAAATCTCTAATCCTCAACAAATTTTCCAATCTTTCAATTCTTATTACTTAATCTATATTCTGCCAATGGATACTACCGGTAAAGTGAAGAAGGGTTTCGGAGGAAGAAAAGCCGGAGGCCCAAAAGCCAAATCGGTTTCGAAATCAATCAAAGCCGGTCTTCAATTTCCGGTTGGAAGAATCACTCGTTTCCTCAAGAAAGGACGTTACGCCCAGAGACTCGGTGGTGGAGCTCCGGTTTACATGGCCGCCGTTCTCGAATACCTTGCCGCCGAAGTAAGTTTATCTCCGATCTCTGTTTTTTTTCTCTTCAGATCTGGCTATTTGAAATGATTTTTTGTCGATTTCTAATTTGAAATTCGTTTAATTCAGGTTTTGGAGCTTGCTGGTAATGCTGCGAGAGACAACAAGAAGACAAGGATAATTCCGAGGCATCTTCTACTTGCAATAAGGAACGATGAAGAATTGGGAAAGCTTCTGAGTGGAGTTACCATTGCTCACGGTGGTGTTTTGCCGAACATTAACTCTGTCCTTTTACCTAAGAAGACTGGTAAAGCGACTGAAGAAAAGGCAACCAAATCTCCGGCGAAATCTCCCAAGAAAGCTTGAAGCTTAAGTTAATTACATTCACCAATTTAGTTTATGTGTTGGGTATTTTGTTGCTGGGCTTGGTGAATGTGTATGTATTAAGAAGTCGAGCTTTCTTTCAAGTATGTAATTTGGATTTGATTTCTCTTCAGATCCAACTACTTTAAGTAACATTTTATAAATTATGCAAGTGGTTCTGCTAAATACTCATTTACTTTCGTTGATTCAATTTTTTTTTATTTAAAAAAATCGATATCATTTCTGTTTCTCTAAGGAAAATATAAAATGTTCCATCCACTCTTTGTGCGTCGTATTTATTTAGCAATTCCATTACGATATCTAGCAACCCGAGGTTCTTGTTCAAAATTATTCGTCGGAGGTTACTATATACATTCTCTACTTTGTTTCATCGTGACCTTTGTCTTTGATTAGCTTAGAAATTCGCCTTTTGTGTATGTTTGTCTCGGCTGATTAGTTTTAGACAACTTGGTTGCTTTAGAACACCAAATTTTAATGCAGTTCTTGCCGATGACTAGTATTGTACTCCAAGTGTTTGTGTAAATGCTTGAGAGAGACACTGAATGTGTAAAGAACATTGCAGGGCTTAGCTACGACACTAATGAACCTGTTTTGAAGAATGAGTTTGAAAAGTATGGTGAAGTTGTCGACGGTAAGATCGCCATGTCTTCTGGAACTTTCCTCTATGGATAAACAAATGCAATTCCTGAGTTGTTTTTTTGTTGGATGTGAAACTTCAGTTAGAGTGATATGTGATCGGATGAGCGGAAAATCAAAAGGTTATGGCTTTGTGCTATTTGATTCAGAAGAAGCAGCTGCTGCCTTAGCTTCAATGAACAATCAGGTTTGTTCACAAAATCAAATCAGAAAAAAAAACATTTAAACAAAATACATATGATTCAATGTTGCTTGTTATTTGTTCAGTTACTTGAAGGAAGAAACATTCGAGTCGAATATGCTCAACCTAAAGAAGGTTTACATCATAAGAAGAGATGAATCTGGATTTCGTGAAGCACTGTGTAGAAAAGTAACATTTGTAGAACTCTAGAATGATTTTGGTGAAGAGTCTTGAGTAGTTTTGTAATGACTGTGTGTCAATGTGTTCTCTTCAAGCTTTATTCATATTTGTTGTTGGTGCTTCTACTTCCTTTGCTGGTTCTACAAATATTAACCTACCATCAACAATCTGAAAAACAAACAACCGAATGCAAAAAACTCATTATGCCCAATCTTAAATACTATAATCTTTTGATTTTTCTGATTCGAGATTTATTCAATATTCGCATCAAAAGCCAAAAATGAATACTACTACATTTTAAGAGTGAGTGAAGGAATTGGATCCTTACCTTCCCATCCAGAGCTTTCATAGCCTTTTGTGCATCATCCTCAGACTCAAAAGTAATAAAGCCGAAACCTTTAGGTCTCTGCGTTTGCGAATCCCTAATAAGACGAGCTAAGAAGACACACACATGACACAATTAGTTCAAACACATAATCAGACCAGTGACAAATTCAGCTTTTGTGAAATTACCTTGTGTAATCTGACCAAAAGGAGAAAACAGTTGCATCAGCGATTGATCTGTAGTGTAAGCAGAGAGTCCTTGAAGGAAAAAAAAAACAGATTTAAAAAACAACAAAAGCTTGAGAATCAGAAAAACAAACTGTAATTGAGATATTTCAGAATTTGAGATGAGAAATGATTTCTTTTATCATACTGCTGACGAAGAGCTGTGAAGTGATTCTCTTAGCCATCTTAAGAGCAGCACAAGAAGAAACGGCGTCGTTTTGCAAAAGGCGATCACGGCAATATTTTCTCCGGCAATTTAGTTTTGTCCTCGCCGGAGGTTTGTAAATAGGTATGATGACGATCGGGTTAAGTACATTTGATCCGGTTTTATTCGTTCGATTTCGATTAAAATATCCAGGTTTGGCTTGGTTAGGCTCGGTTCAACTCAATTATCTACCGGTTCAGTTGCTACATGAATTAAAAGGTAACGAGATTTGTAAAAAGGCCCAATAATTGTTATAATGTAAAGCCCATTAAATAAAACCGGATCCATTAACCGGTCTAAGCAATAAAAAGCAAAAACCCTAATTCGCTTGTTGTATTTAGCCGTCTTGTTCAACTTTTCTTCTTCGACGTTTAGCAAGAGAGAGCTTTGAGCGGCTGCAATTTCGAGTTTTCAAGGTTAGCAACCAAAAATCTCAAAGAAACTCTATTTCTGTTTATTTTCTTGGATCTGCTTTCGTCTCTGCTCAATCACGACGTGAAATTTTGCGTTGAAATATTCTTAGTTTTGGACATTTGAGTTCGATTTTGTTGTCATACTGATAGTGCTGATCAATTTTCAATTAGATCTATTGGAGCTTTGCTTTTACTTGATTGTTTACGTCGATTGCAATTCTGTTGTTGCTGTATCCGATCTAATGTTGGGAATCATTGATGCACAAATGCTGTTTTAGGGAAATGGATAAGATTTGGTTCTTTGGTGATATTTGAATGTGTATTGGTGTTAATTTTGTGTATTTACAGAGTTTTTTCGTTTGATTTGGGTTACAGAGATTTTGAGATTTGAAGAATGGTGAGAATCAGTGTGCTTAACGATGCTCTTAAGAGTATGTACAATGCTGAGAAGAGAGGGAAGAGGCAAGTCATGATCAGGCCTTCTTCTAAAGTCATCATCAAGTTTCTCATCGTCATGCAAAAACACGGTATTGTGTTGAATCTTTCATTTTTCAAGCTTTCTTTGCCCTCTTAATCTTGCTCACACATAACGTTTTTGATGAAACTGCAGGTTACATTGGTGAGTTCGAGTACGTCGATGACCACAGGTCCGGTAAGATCGTGGTTGAGCTTAACGGAAGATTGAACAAATGTGGAGTCATCAGTCCTCGTTTTGATGTTGGAGTTAAGGAGATTGAGAGCTGGACCGCTCGTCTTCTTCCTTCCAGACAGGTCAGTCTTTAATCTTTCCCTCTACAGTTCTGATTTTGGAACTCATTACTTGCTGACTACATAGAATCTTGCGTCTTTGTTGTTATCTTGATGAACAATCTTTAGTGAACTTATCATTGTGAAATCTTTGAATTGTGTAGTTTGGATACATTGTTCTTACAACCTCGGCGGGTATTATGGACCACGAAGAAGCCAGGAGAAAGAATGTTGGTGGCAAGGTTCTTGGGTTCTTTTACTGAAAAGTCGACGCTTGAAGAAGAAAAAATGTATCGTTGGTAATACTTTTGCTTCTCCTTTTGGTGAGATGAGGAATTCGATTGAGCTCAAAGTTATGGTATTAGAGTTTTTGATGCGTTTCTTCTGTTTGTTTTTGGTAATCATAGATATTGTGCCATTTTGGGTTTTGAGCAAAGTTGTTAAAGACTTAACAAGTAGACAGTAATTTTCAATTCCTGTTTCTTATGAAAAAAAACTTGCTTTTTCTTGAGCCAATCATCTATGGAGACATTTCATTTTCACTAGATATATGCCTTTTATTTTTTGCATTGGATTCATGAATGAGATGCTTGCTTGTGTGCTGCTTGGTGGGAATCTCAATTTTGCTCTGTAGAACGATTTTGCAACTAAGCTATATAGGATAATTTGATTCTACTGCTTAGTTAAGAATTATGGTAACGAGCTCTATTTAAAGTATAGTGCTTATATAACGGTTTTTCGGCACAATTTGTAACAGCGAACACTATTGAAAGTGCTTAAATCCTTATCCTTAACTTAAATATACTTTAGTTTGAACTTTCAATAAACTTGTTTGTAATTGAGATCAAATATTAATAGTTTCAGTATGTAACTTAGTTATGGTCAATAATGTCAGCTAATTTATATTCTTAACACATATTTAATTCCTTCACTTGATTTTTTTTTTTTTGTTATCGTAAGTTCAAATTCCTCAATTCTGCTGAATTCTTCAGGTTGTGTAAATAGTACCATAACTATTTTTTTCACAACTTTTCCACCTAATTCTTCAAGTTTAATGTTACCAGTCAGAGCCATTTTGAATAAACTTGTGTTTGTAATTGGAATGCGTGAACCATCTAAAGAAAATCAAAACATCTACATTGATAGAGAGAATGGTACAACTCGTGGTGAGATTTAACGAACTAAGAGACAATGACGTGTTAAAATCTGCACAACACCTGTTCGATGGCTCAAGAATCTCAATCAACGTTTTTAGAGACATACGCAACATTGGTCAAGTCTAATGCATCACTGGATTAGGTAACACCAACAACTTGTTTCAACATGATCCCATTCAAAGTATTGTAATCAAGTTTTATTTTTTTGCCTTGGTTGCTCTTGAAAAGGATTTATCCTAAACAATTCATTTCTAAATGATATTTACAGTTTAGCAACAAAAAAAAAGTTAGAGACAGATCTTGTCAAGTTAATAAAATTGTTACATTACATTCTTCTTAAACTAAATCTTTATTGCTGATGTAAACCAAAAGTTCTGACATATATAAATTTAAAACTTTCACATCTAATATATTAATATAAAACATATTGTGTCGATTTATTGTCAAGATCTTTGACTGTTTCAAACATAATACTAGTCTCATTATTTCTTGCATCAACCACAAATTGTAATATTTCTATACGTATATATTTGGATATTGTTATTATGTCTATCATGATGATCTTCAAAACATGCTCAAGGACATTTTGGCTGGCCTTTGGAGTTCTTCATATCGCGGTAACAAGGACATTCATCTTTGTTCCCATAAGTGCCCGAAGGAACACAATTATTACATTTCTGACAACATATATTGCAATACTTGAGACACCGATCTTGTCTTCCCGCCTTTGAACATCTCACATTGCATTTACCGTCGCATGGTGCTATTTAATTTATCATCCAAAATATGAAATCATCATTAAATTTAGAAAGATAAATGCAAATACTAATCTGTCAAAAGTAGTTAAATGAATAATGTATATATACTTACACGAATACGCGGTTGAAAGCATGAACAAAGAAGATGTGATGAGAAGAGAGATAATGAAGAATTGTACAACCGCGAATTTCATCTTCATTCTTGGTGATTTGCTTGGAATTTTTGTGTTATAGCTTTGGGAAGATGAAGAAAAAAACTCGAACTTTGCAACAAATGCAAAAGAAGTGATGGTTTGGGGAGGAGGAAAATGAGGCTTCAATAAGAGTTATTTATGGTGACAAGTCTTTGAGTATGTGAAACGTTTGTTATATTGTCTATCTCAAAAATAATTACAAAATAATTTAAGAGAAATTGGCAAATATATAAAAAAAAATATATATATATATAATTTACTCAATAACCAAAATTATTGTTCATTATATATAATATGTATTACGGACAATTTTGCCCTAGGATCTCCTAGATTAGTATGTATTATGTATGAAGGATAAAATCGTAAATTCTTCTATATTAGTTATTAGTTTTTTTATTATATTTATTACATGGATATTACACTAATTATAATTCAAAATTGTGCTATTTGGCAAATAAACCCATAATTTAATTCTTCTTGTATTGTACTCATGTTATTTCAAAATACTTTATTTCACTAGATTTCAAATATTCTATGTTTAGTTTACGAAATTAGTTTAATCTATATACTTATAGTAGATATTATCATCATATCAATGAAAGGTATAAATTATGTTTTTTTTTTTAATTTAGCAAAAAAAAAAAAAAAATTCAGACTTCTTTAATCATATTTTCACTAAAAGAAGTACTAGAAAGACAATAAGTTTGATTGGAGAATCTATTAAGTTTCACAGTTTTCGTGCCGTTGTATAATTGTATTATTACATATCACTGTCGTTAATTGGTATTATATATACATCAAATGATTATTATTTTTGTTAAATGAGAAATACGAAGGCACAATGTCGTTCGCGTTGAGCGACCATCGCGTTAAAGCTATAATAAGAGTGACACACGTAATCGGAACCTTAAGGTATGGGAACATTCTACAGCTTTCTTCCTTTTTTCAATTTCTTCTTTCGATTTCAACTAATAATATTTATATTCAATTTCTAAATTGAAAATCCATAGACGACTTTACAAGAAAAACAGTCCATAAGAATTCGTTCTCTAATGTTTTGCATTTATGTCAATATATGTTTCAAAGTTTCGAAGTTAAAGATGTCAATCAATAAATAAAAACCAATATACTAGATAAACCAATATACTAGATCGCATCGCTATAAATCATAAGTCATAACAAACAAAAGAGAAAATAAAACGTTTTATCGACTTAAGGTATCTCGGTTAAAAAATCGGTAGATAAGATTTTATTGATGAACATGTTATCTTTTGGAATCAGTCGGACGGTTTAAATTGGTTAAGTAGACACTGATCCAATATCGTGAGGGATCGTACAAAGTTATATTGAAAGGAAGTAACATACGTTTTACTTTTTGTTTTTGTTGCTATTACCTTTTGTAGATTTGTTTTTCGTTGGAAATTAGATTTGATACATGCTATAACACATTAAAAACAAATTTGAAAACAAATTCACTTGTAAGCAAAAATAAAACATTAAATAGTTTACAACTCATGTGGTCGATGCCATTCGTGCATGGCCAATAGATCCACAATTCACTACGGATCAACTAAATAGATAGACCAGCTAATCCACTTTAACGTTTTCTATTTATTGTTGCTTACATGCTTTGTCACTACAATTTAAAATGAATTTATGGTATATACTGTTAAAGTTGATCTCGTCTTTAGGGCAACTCCAACAACAACCTCAAATCCTCAAATTTGAGGTTTTTGGTCTCCAACAATAACTTCAAAACCTCATAATTTGAGGTTCATCTTTTTTTTTTGCATTTTAGTCCCTCTAATTATATTTACCTTTAAAATAGTCATATTAATTTATTTTTATTATCATTTTAAACCTCATAAGTTTATATCTTATAAATATTTTAAATGCATCACTAATTTCCCAAATTTAAAACAATAATAGAAAATTAAAGATTACATTTGGGAGCATTATGGAAATAATTTGAATGAGTAATTAATTGTTATATTTGTGATTTTTATTTATATTGCGTGCTTTTATTATAAATTCTATGTAAGTTTATATTTTTGTGAAATGATTTGGTTGTTAATGTTGTTTGTATTAATTTTAATGTATGTTTTATAACTATTTATAAAAGTTTTATGATTTTTGTGGATTTTGATCAATAAAAAGAACTAAAATGCAATAAAAAACATTTTTAAGGTTTCTTTTGAAGTTTTGTTGTTGGAGAACAACACCAACAAACCTCAAATTTGAAGTTTGCAAAACCTCAAATTTGAGGTTGTTGTTGGAGATGCTCTTAGAATCTTGTTCAAACGGTAGACAAATGGAATGGTTTCAACTTCATAGTTTTGGTTTATTAGCAAAGTGCGAGTTTTGTCTAAATATTATGCAGCGTCAAAATTAAGTGAAGTTTGTGTAGTCTAATATGTTAACACAAAAAAAAAAAAATTAGATCTTGACATGATTTTTTGTAACATAGTAAATTTTATGTTTCTAATTCAAAATATTGAATGAATTGGTAAAGTACATTACGGAAGTGTGAGACTCTTGTCACTCTTCATACGTTTTTCGAAATGATAATTCATGACCATTACTATACCAACTCAGTTTAGGTCGATCGGTAATTGGCAATGCATTTATATACAAATTTAATTTATAGAAAATGGCATAGAAATAGTTTTAAACTTAAACTAAATTATTTGTAAACTCAACTTTTGATTAATTCATCAAGTCATTGTAGTTCTAGATATCTTCGTGGTGTAATTTGTTGGCAAAAAGTATCTTATAAGCATATTTATAATTTTGTAAATACATCACCATGTATGTTTCTGGTTGGTCACTCAGCAAAATAGTAATATATCGTGCACGCGAAGAAGAAGGGCGTATAATAACGAAGCAAGGGGAAAAAATAACATAAGTTCTGAAGATGCAGCTGTTGAAGCAGCAATCTGTAGCATCACCAGATGGGAGTACTTCAGAAGAGGTGCGGGCCAGCTGGTGGGCTTGAAGCTTGATGGGCTTGTGGAGTGGATCAGTCCAAGCAAGTAAGGACGTGATGAGCACTCAAGGAAGGCTGGAGGATATCTTTGGAGAAGATTTACTCAAACTTGAAGATTTCCTTATTCTTAGGAGAAGATAAGGAAAGTGAATCTACACATGAAGATTTAAAGAAGATAGCGAATCTTGCATGGAGTAGCGGCCAAGGCTAGGGTAAGCCGCAAGCCACTTGTATAAATAGTTGAGGATAACTCGAGGGAAGGGTTAACACAACTAGAGCAAATCTTAGCAAAAGGGATAAGGGTTTCGAGAAAAAAGAGATCTTGTATCTAGGGCTAGGGGTAGAGAGAGGTTCACGATATCAAGTGTGATTCGTGAACAGGAAAGGCTAGGATTGGGTTGAGGCTAATACGTGTAAGTATTTTATCAATCAATACTAGTAAAGTGTTTTGGAAAAACCCCGTGTGTTGTGTTCTTATTCAGAACTATTAGTGTGATTGTTCTGAAGCAGTAGCTATTACATTTTCATTTGGTATCAGAGCGACACTTGTTCGTATTACTACAGGTGAGATCTTGTGGAGAAAATGGATAGCTATGACGAATTGGTTAACAATTCTAAGGTGATACTTGATGGCGGAAACTACGGGTTCTGGAAGTCTAGGATGAAGTTCATAATCGTGGGAATCGATGTACTGGCCTGGAGATCTGTACTGGTACAGTGGGAAGCTCCTGTGATAGTGGATGATAATGGATTCAGGACTCCCAAACCAGAGGAGACATGGACGGAGGAAGAATTAAAGAAGGCCAAGTACAACGCCAGAGCCTTGTCTCCCATACATTCTTCTGTAACTAAGAAGACCTTCGAGCTGATTCAAGGATGTGAAACAACAAAGGAAGCATGGGATCTGCTTCAGACTCACTTCGAAGGAACCTCTAAGGTTCAGAGTTCCAGAAGAGACATGATGGCTTCTCGATTTGAGAACATGAGGATGGAGGAACATGAATCTATATCAGACTTTGGTTCAAGGTTGAAGTCACTGGCGCAGGAGTCTGCTACACTGGGAAAGAAGTACAAGGATAAAAAATTGGTAAAGAAGTTTCTAAGATGTCTTCCTGCTCGATTCATGGCTTATAAGTCAGCTCTGAACGTGTCTCAAAATACCGAGGATCTTAGTTTTGGTGAAGTTGTGGGGATGCTACAGGCTCATGAGATGGAGCTGAACAATGCTGTAGACTACTCAAGGAAGAGCAAGAACTTAGCCCTAACCTCATGTGAGACAACTGAAGAGACTGAAGATGGAGAACCGATGAGTTTGTTGGTAAGAAGGTTTGATCAAGCTCTGAGAAGAATCGAACGAGGTCAAGGTCAGAAAAGTACAGGAGGAGGTAGGTTCCAGTCTGAAGGAGAGAAGCAAGGTAAGAAGGCTGAGCTTCAGTGTCACGAATGCAAGGGATATGGTCACTTCAAGTCTGAATGTCCTTCAATCAGGAGAAGGGAAATAAAGTGCTCGGTATGCAAAGGAGTCGGACATACTCAGCAGGAGTGTGTTGGTACTCTGAAGCAAAGAAGAGAGAGGTCGATGATGGCTGAAGAAGCCTCTGAAGCTGACAGTGAGGATGAAGAAATCTTGAATAACTTGGTATCATTCGTGGGGATCCTGGAAATAGAAAGTGAACAGTTTGATTCTGAAGCTGATGATGATGAACTGATTGAAAGTTACAGAGAGGTACGTGAGACTCTCATCAGATTGGGATAGGAGAATCTTGCACTAGTAAAGGAGAAGCAGCGACTTAAAGCTCAGGTTAAAGATCTACAAGGAAAACTTCAGGATGAACAGAAGTTGAGTCAGGAGAGTGTATTATTACTGAAGGAAAAACTCAATCTGGTGGTCAAGGCAGTCAATCTGGAAAAAGAACTACAAGCTGAGAAGAAGATCTCTGCCGAACTTCAATCACAGCTGGATCTACAGTACAAGAAGATTGTATGTTTGCTGGAACAGAACAGTTGGATAGAATTCTGTCTTATGGAAGGACTGAAGCAGTTCACAGAGGACTAGGATATAATGGAAAGGGTGGATCAGAATCCAACAACATCAAGTTTGTGGCTGCCAGTAGTCAGTCACAACCAATTGTCAGAACTGGAGTTGCTGAAGTAAGAAGACTGGAAGTCAGTGCAAAACAAAAGAGTGGATGTTATTTCTGCGGTAAGCATGGGCACATACGAGCCTATTGTTACAAATACTGGGAGAGAATCAGACGGCTTCGGTATGAGGGAAGATTCACTTGGAATGGTAGTCGTAATCAGATCTGGGTAAAGAAATCAGATTTAAGGGCTCCTGCTACAAGACAGGGATCTAAACGTACTTCACAGTTTGGGTTCTGATGTAACATGGCGATTGTGTCAGAAGAACAAGAAGATACAGGCCCATGGTATTTTGATAGTGGTAGTTCTCGACACATGACGGGAACCTTGGGCATTCTGGACAACTTCAAGACAATTAAGAAAGGCAAGGTTACTTTCGGGGACGGAGGACATGGTCGCATTCAAGGAAAATGGCAGACATGTGATACATGATTACCCAAACTATTGAATGTATATCTGGTGCAGGGTCTGAAAGCAAATCTCATCAGTGTGAGCCAACTGTGTGACGAAGGGTTGATAGTATGCTTCACGAAACATGACTGCAAGGCAATAGACAACAAAGGGAAGGCTGTGCTGATGGGAGTTAGAACTGGCAACAACTGCTACATGTGGAAGAAAGAGGCTATCAACTGCTTCAGTGCAACAGATGATCTAAACCTATGGCATCAACAGTTGGGTCACATGAATGTTCAAAGCCTTACGTCTCTCACAAATCAGGAGATGGTCAGGGGAGTTCCTCAACTTAAGGGAGGAGAAACATTTGTGTGTGGACCTTGCAGCAAAGGTAAGCAGGTGAAAGTTCAACACAAGAAGGTGGTGGATGTTCACTCTGAATCAGCACTCGATCTGGTTCACATGGATTTGATGGGGCTTACTCAAGTGGAGAGTGTCGCCGGGAAAAGGTATGTGTTTGTTCTCGTAGACGACTACACAAGGTACACTTTGGTCAGATTTCTCCGTGAAAAATCCGAAGCAGCAGACAACTTCAGAATCTGGGCATTACAACTGATTAATGAACGAGGAGGAATGAAGAAGATACGCAGTGATCATGGTGGTGAATTCTAGAATGGATACATGAAGGAATTCTGTGAAGATCATGGTATTGCGCATCAGTTTTCAGCCCCTTGGATGCCTCAGCAAAATGGTGTAGTAGAAAGGAAAAACAGGACGCTGCAGGAAATGGCTAGAGCAATGATACATGGAAACAACATTGCTGAGAGATACTGGGCAGAAGCTGTAAGTACTTCATGTTACATTATCAACAGGGTCTATGTACGGAAAGGATTGTCCAAGACACTGTATGAGTTGTGGAAAGGTAAGAAGCCAAATCTCAGCTACTTTCATGTATTCGGATGTAAGTGTTACATCCCGAATGTCAAAGACTACCTGGGAAAGTTCGATTCGCGAAGTGATGATGGTATTTTTATGGGCTATTCCGAGAGTAGTACAACCTTCAGATGTCTGAATAAAAGAGCAGGGGTGATTATTGAATCAGTCAATGTTGTTTTTGATGACTGTGCTGGTACAAGGTCATGCATGGATAGGATTGTTCTCCATGACGATGAGTCAGAAAAACTATCAGATGAAGGAAGAGGGCAGCAGTCTGTTACAGAGGTAGAGACTGTCTCAGAACTCCAATCTATCGCAAAGAAAGATTCAGAGACAGAGCAAGCTGCCGCACCTCATGTGCCTCGGAATCATTCAGCATCTGATCCTATTAGTGATGTGAATGAAGGGAGGAAAACCCGAGGAAGAAGGAGTATCGCGAAATGATGGGCCTAAAGAAGAAGAAACATCACGAAGTAGTACAGTTTGCATGCTTTGTGTCAGTGATTGAACCACAAAATCATGTACAAGCTCTTGAGAACGAATTCTGGATCGTTACAATGGAACAAGAGCTCGAACAGTTTGAGAGAAAAGATGTGTGGGAGTTGGTTCCACGACCAGAGGATGTTAACATTGTCGGCACAAAGTGGATCTTCAAGAATAAGATCGATGAGACTGGAGTTGTGGTTCGAAACAAAGCAAGACTGGTGGCACAATGCTACTCTCAGATTGAAGGAGTGGACTTTGAAGAAACATTTGCCCCTGTAGCCAGATTGGAGTCCATTCGCTTTTTCTTGGGCATGTCATGCATTCTGAACTTCAAAGTCTATCAGATGGACGTCAAAAGTGCCTTTCTGAATGGCTTTCTGCAAGAGGAGGTTCAAGTTGAGCAACCAAAAGGCTTTGAGGATCCTGATAATCCAAAACATGTGTACAGACTGAAGAAAGCCTTGTATGTGCTGAAGCAGGCACCGCGAGCTTGGTATGAAAGACTGACGGGCTTCCTGATGCAGCAAGGTTATGCAAGGGGCAGTGTGGACAAGACACTGTTTGTACTTGAGCAGGAGAAGGATATCATGATGGTTCAGATTTATGTGGATGATATCATCTTCGGAAGCACATCACAGAAGCTAGTAGACAAGTTTGTGGAAAGCATGACTCAGGAGTTTGAGATGAGCATGGTTGGGGAATTGAAGTACTTTCTGGGACTTCAAATTACTCAGTCAGAAGAGGGTGTGTTTATTTCTCAGAGTACCTATGCCAAGAATCTTCTGACCAGGTTCAAAATGAATCAATGCAAGGAAGCTAAGACACCCATGAGTACTACATCCAAGATGACTCGAGACAATGATGGGAATGATGTGGACGTCAAGCTTTACAGAGGGATGATCGGAAGTCTGCTATATCTCACCGCAAGCAGACCTGATTTGTGTCTGAGTGTTGGGATCTGTGCTCGGTTCCAAGCCAAGCCAAAACAGTCGCATCTTGAAGCAGTCAAGAGAATCATCAGATATGTCAAAGGTACAGTCAATTTGGGAATTTGGTTCTCAAAGGGGTCAAACAAGAATTTGGTTGGATACTGTGATGCCGACTGAGCTGTAAGTTTGGATGACCGGAAAAGTACCAGTGGTGGCTGTTTATTTCTGGGAAACAACTTGATCTCTTGGGTAAGCAAGAAGCAGAACTCTGTATCTCTATCCACAGCTGAAGCAGAGTACATTGCCCTAGGAAGCTGTTGCACCCAACTTCTATGGATGAAGCAAATGTCTGCTGACTATGGGATGGATTCTGGACCACTTCTGGTTCACTGTGACAACAAGAGTGCTATAAGCATCTCAAAGAACCCAATGCAACACTCGAGAACGAAGGACATTGACATTCGACCCCACGTCATCAGAGAACTTGTGGAGGAGAAACAGGTAGTGGTGAAACATATTGTTACTGATTTACAACAGGCTGATTTATTCACAAAACCACTGGATTTTAATCGTTTTATCACTTTAAGAAACTCAATTGGTGTTTGTGGAATTTGATCAATTGTGAAGTGTGCAGAACTGATACAGGTACTGGTTCAAGGTGCATATAAGGCTTTGATTTTGTTTGGAGTCTGAAACATCAATGAGAAAGAGCTGCCTATCATGTCGTCTTGTCTTGACATCAGTACAGGTTCCACGGTAAAGAAAGAATCAAAGCTGAAAAAAAAGGAAAATTCAGGAGACAGCTTCTGAGAAGTCAAGTGATGGAGCTGTCCCATTCAAAAGAAAAGAAAACAAAAAAAAAAAAAAAAACAAAAAGAACCCAGAAAAGTGGGCAGGCGTGTGGAGGTGAAGAAAATCAAAAGGAAAAAGATAATCCACACGTCTTGAGTGCATCAGCAAATTTCTCGAGTGGATAAAGGTTGAAAACTGGTCAAGACAAGATAAAGACATGGTGGTGTGAAAGCTACTCATTGGAGTAGAAGATGACCAGATGTTATGAATCAGGTCGAGCTGAGTGTGTGCTGCGAATTGGTCAAAGTTCAGTCTCTGAAACATCACTCGAAAAACGGTAAATTAATCTTGTGTTAAAATTTTTTTCAAAAGCCAGTTTAGGTCCATACAATAACCATCATTATCTTGTTAATCCCCATTGTGCTATCAAGTGAATGTGGTTGTTGTTCTGTGTGTTATGAAAAATCTGGTGAGTGTAAAAAGCTGTTGCAGTGTTCTGAAGTTGGTACAGGATCCCCTGGTTCAGAATAATCCGAGAAATTGGGCTTCAGTTTTTGTACGGGCCTGGCAACAAAAGAACTTGGGCCGAAGAATGTCGGTCGGATTCTTAGGGTTTTCCGAATCGCAGCCCAGAAGAGATTCTGTGTGTTTAAATAGTTCATTTGTTTGGCCGCGAGAAGAAGTACAGGAAACCAAGAGTTTTTACTTCAGAAACCCTAGAAACTCAAAGAAAGAGGAAGAAGAGTCTTTGAAGTCACCATAGGAGAAGAATCAAGCTCGAAGACGGTTGAGAAGAAGAGATCGAAGAAGGATCCTCTGAAAGACGATCCCAATCGACTACAGCTGAGGGATGAAACAGAAGAAGACGAGGGGTCGCCGGCTTTCAAGACCCCAGGTCTTGAACTAGGCGGCAAGGAGATGCCTATGACTGATGCCCTTGTTAATGAAGCGACTGATCTCATAGTTCAGCTTGCAGAAGATTATCGGAGTCCGTCGTCATCACCACTTCGTGACGAGAAATCCAAGGAGAAGGAAGTCGAGGTCTCTGATTCTGCAGGGGATCTGGAAGAAGAGGAAGATGATGAGGAGCCATTGATTCGAAATTCGAAGGCACTAAAGGTGAAGGAGGAGCTGCAAAAGAAATTGGGGAAACAGATCAAGGAGCAAGAGAGCTCTGAAACTGGTGATTCAGACGATGCAGGAACAGGATCTGCTGCTGGAGCAGGATCTGTGACTGGTGGAGTATCCTTTGATTCTGACAAGTTCTGCTCAGCTGGAGCCTACCAAAGGTACATTGTATTCAAAAATTGAGGTATTATTGGTGAAAAATTGGTAGATTTAGAGAAACAGAAGGAATTTGAGTATCCGTCTGTGATTGCTGAAGCTGGATTTACTCCCACAGTGTCGATTAAGTCAGGTTTTGATAGGGAGGTTATCAATGAGTTTTATGCGAATCTGGGAGACGCTGTGATCAATGATGGGGGAGTTATGGCTCTGGTCCGAGGTTGCATCATTAACTTCAGTCCTGTCAAGATCAACACCTTTCTGAAGATGTCTGAATTGAGTGCCAAGGATTTGAAAACTGCTGCAGCAACTGACAAAATGGATCCAGACTATGTTGCTGCATTTCTGAAAGAAGATGGATCTCATGAAGGTATGTTTCAGGTCATCAGCAAGCGTCCCAAGAAGGCTCCAGCACTGTCTACAGTCCATCTCTCTCCAAAGTTTGCTGCATTGGCCATTCTGGCTGGACACAACTGGTACCCAACAACGCACCGTACACACATTGCTCAATACAGAGCTATGCTTCTGTACAAGTTGGCTCAGAAGGTGCGAGTGGATTTTGGAGAGATGGTGTTTCAGCAAGTCATGGCCATCAGTCAGATTGAAAGAGAGGACAACAAGCAGGCTGATTCAAGAAAGCTGGTGTTTCCTCATCTTATCTATGGGATGATTCAGGAACAGTGTGGAGGTGTTGTCAGTGAGGATGAGGTTTTGGTACTGCCTACTCACTATCAGATGGATGGTAAAACTGAGAAGAAGGACACATGAGCAACAAAAGGGGCAACCAGGACGTCATTGCGTACCAGGACCAAGGCTGCTGCACCAGTCAAAGATGAACCAGCAACCAAGAAGAGAGCCCAGTCGTCTCCAAGTCAACCTGCACTGAAGAAGAAGACCAAGAGGGAGCCAGAATAGTCAAAGCCATCTAGCTCAGCTCAGTTCGATGACTCAGGCTCAGCAATTGCCATTTCACTTGGCCACATCAGTGTGCCTCTGGGTCGCTCAAGTCATAAGGTGGTCAACAAAGCTCTGTATCAGATTACTTCTGTGCTGCATCAGCTGGCTGGGATAGTTCGGGATGTGCGTCAGGCTAATCAAGGTGAGTTTTCATGATCTCTTGTCATTCTGTTTTTGTGCACTGATGATTGTGTTTTTAACTTGTGTGCTCCCAAGCAGGGGGTGAAGTAAGTGATGACGAGAGTGGCTAAGTAGGCCGTGGTCTATGGGGGAGCATGACTGGGGTTTTTGGTGTTTTTGTTTTAATTGTTTTTCAGAACTCGGTTTCAATTATGGGGGAGTTTTACTCCTCGTTCCAAACTCAAAGTACTTTGTTGGTTTTGGTTTTGAGCTTGTAATAACTTTTACAAGTTGGTTTCTTGTGGATGAGTTGGAATCCATATGTGCTTGCGTGTGGTTATCTCTGTGGTTGTGGTGAGTTTGTTTTTGCAGATGCTTGGGAGACACAAAAAGCTAAAAAGGGGGAGATTGAAGATGCAGTTGTTGAAGCAGCAATCAGAAGAGGTGCGGGCCAGCTGGTGGGCTTGAAGCTTGATGGGCTTGTGGAGTGGATCAGTCCAAGCAAGTAAGGACGTGATGAGCACTCAAGGAAGGCTGGAGGATATCTTTGGAGAAGATTTACTCAAGCTTGAAGATTTCCTTATTCTTAGGAGAAGATAAGGAAAGTGAATCTACACATGAAGATTTAAAGAAGATAGCGAATCTTGCATGGAGTAGCGGCCAAGGCTAGGGTAAGCCGCAAGCCACTTGTATAAATAGTTGAGGATAACTCGAGGGAAGGGTTAACACAACTAGAGCAAATCTTAGCAAAAGGGATAAGGGTTTCGAGAAAAAAGAGATCTTGTATCTAGGGCTAGGGGTAGAGAGAGGTTCACGATATCAAGTGTGATTCGTGAACAGGAAAGGCTAGGATTGGGTTGAGGCTAATACGTGTAAGTATTTTATCAATCAATACTAGTAAAGTGTTTTGGAAAAACCCCGTGTGTTGTGTTCTTATTCAGAACTATTAGTGTGATTGTTCTGAAGCAGTAGCTATTACATTTTCAAGTTCAATATATTTTAACCGCGGATTCGTGTATGAGATTACCGTATAAATATTTCGTATCAGTTTGGAGATATTTTTGTATCACTACAAGAAAACAGGGTCTTTTCCAACAGCCAAAACCGTCGGAAATCCGTCGGAATAAGGGTGTTTCCGACAGATTTCCACCGTCGGTTATATCTTGTCGGAAAATAACGATCCGTCGGAATCCGTCGGAAAATAATGACGGAATTCCGACAGGAACCGTTAAAACGGAAAACCATCAGAAATTAAACCAACCGACGGATTTCCGACGGTAAACAATGCCGATGGACTTCCGACGGCGGGTTAAACCGACGGATTTCTGACGGTTGTTGTAACTGACGGTTTTTCGATGGTTTAAGCCACCGACGGATTTCCGACGGGTGCTTTTACCGACGGAATTTGGAATTTTTAATTTTTAAAAAATAATTATAATTTATTATATTAAATTAAGAAAAATTAATTAAAAATTTAAATAAAATTCAATTCAAATATGCAAAGAAATTTAAAAAGTTTGAAAAGTTATTTAAAACATAAAAGTCTACAATTAAAATAAAAAGTCTATTGCGGCCGTTAATTACGGAAGAAATCGTTCATCTTCTCTTCCATCCCACGAATGCGCTCTGCATCTGCTGCGCGTTCTTCCTCCATTGCCTCCAACCGGGCTGCATCTGTTGCGCGCTGTGCCTCCATTGCGTTTAACCGCTCGAGAAGCTCCGTGTTTTGTGTCCACAAACTGCTATCACCGTGAAATCGGAATGAAGACACGGATGAGGTGGAACTGTCTTCAGTAGACCGAAGACACGACCTTTGGACTTTGGAGTCACCTACCATATACAAGAAACAATAAATGTTAACACTTATAAGTATTATAAGTTTTATAAAATTTGTAACTAATTGAAAACGGTACTAACCTCATACGTAAACTCGTTGATCTTTTCGAATGGAACGTCGGTGAGCGGTGGAGTTCCTTCGACGATCGGTTGAGATTGGATGAAGTCCTCACCGAGCTTCGCAACACTTTCCACGATTTCCCGAGCAACTCCATCTTGGATTTCCCCCGTCTTCCGGTTGGTATGCGTATCTCTGATCAAATCCAGATTTGAAGGCCGCGTACCTTGCTTTGCATACTGTTACCATTGAAAAGTAAGCAAATAAGTGAGCGATCATAAAAATGTTTCAAAATAATTAAACTTACCAGTTGTTCTGCACGAGTCGCCTTGCTCGTCGCTCCGAGGTTATGCGTTGCTTCTCCCTTCCCCTTTCGGTCGCTCTTCCGGTTTGTAGAGTGGGTTGTAGAGGTCGCTTGCGTTCCCTCCTGTTCCCAATACACAATTAGTTGAGCCCATAACCCGGGATTACTTTTCAAATCCCGAGGGATCTTCCCATGCCTCCAGAGGTCCTTGTACTCGTTCATCTTCCGGGAGTACATCCTCCCAGCCTTTGCGTCGAATTCCCGTCGAACCCGACTAGTCAGCTGCCTATCCCAATTAAAATCTTGCTGGAAAACAAAAAACCTTCAAAGAATTAGTATAGAAATTTTTAATTTAATATAACTTTTAATTGTCTAAATTACCGCAAATTGCCGAAACCAGCTGTCACGGTCTTCAACCGGCATCGAAGAGTATGTGGGATACAGTCGAGTTATCAAAAAATTAAGCATTGTGTTGATAGACCTCGATATCCCGTTTCCTGAAAATTGAAACCTAACCAAAATAAAGGAAAAGTATTAAGTAAGTTAACTAAATCGAAAACATTTATACGAAATCCTGGATGCTCATTACTGTGGATGCTCATTACTGTGGGAGCTGAGGTCATAGGATTAGGAGACGGTTGTTGTGTCTCCAAAGAGGGATTGTCGGGGATCTATGACTGACTAGAACTCCGACCCCCCCTACTGGAACCAGTGCCTCCAAAACTCTGGTGAAAATGTCTATAATCCCTACGATTTCCAAGATTCGTAATTTGTATATACAATTAGTAGTTAAAATTTAAATTTAAAATTTATAAATAATGTAATGAATATATTTATTTGAATACTTTTCTGAAAAAATATCATTTAGTATTAATTAAATGATGGTAATTTAGTATTTTATTTTTTAAAACAATTATATACATATTTATAAATTAGTAATCATTTTAAAAATTTTATAACACAGACGCAAATTTCATAAAAATTATCTTAAATCATGTTCTTAATGAATATTCATAATATATTAAATTATAACAATTCCACAAAGTGAAAAAAAACTTTATTTCGTAAAATATTTATTTCTTAAACAACTAATACGTTTAAATATCGAGAACAATTTCCTAAACGCGAAAATAACAAAATAACAAAATTTCTAATTACCTAAAATTCCCATATTTATTAAAATTCTCAAATTTCTAAAATCCAAAAATATTCTTAATACAAAATTCCCTAAATCCAAAAATTTCTAAAATTCTCATAACCCCTAAATCCATTTCACATAAACAAATTCTCACAACAATCGAATTCACACATAATAACAATCTCACAACAATCCAATTCACACAAAATCATATTCTAAAATCACCCAATTCACATAAACAAATTCTAAAAACAATAATTTTGAAGAACAATGTTGAAACAATCTAAATTATCAACCCAAACTTACATTGCTATGTAGATTTCGTCGTTGAGGAGGCTAATCGGCGTTTTCCGGCGAGTTCTCCGACGATGTGCGGTGCTTTCCGGTTTTCCTCTCCGTTTTCCGATCTGTCGTGTGGAGAAGAAGAAGCCTTGTTATAATCGATATTTCCGACGGACTTTAAAATTCCGACGGAAATTCGACGGAATGTGGCGCCTTTTCGAGGAGATCTATGCGATTTGGCGGCCAAATTTAGGATTCCGTCGGAAATCCGTCGGAATTTTAGTGACGGATTTCTGACGGATTGTGATATTTTTATATAAGATTCACGCGTATGAACTTAAATAATAAATTAAGGATCCGTCGGAAATCCGTCAATAATTTCCGACGGATTGTGTTAATTTTTTATTTTATTTTCCTTATATTTTTTATGAAATCCGTTGTAATTTTCAACGGATTTCCGCCGTCGTGTTTTCTGTTTATTTTAAATTTCATATGTTTGTAATGATTGTCGTATACATTTATGTTAACAAATTTTCCCAAAACTTAGTACACATTTAAAACACAAATATTTCACATTCGCAAACATTTATTCATATCAAAATATTAATCCAAATCTCCCGAGTAACCTTCACTAGGGATGAAGTCTGAATCGTCATCAAATTCGTCCCGTGATTCCTCTTCGTCCGAATGAACTAAATCATCGCCGATATGTGTGACATCAACAACAAGGTCAATTTTATCCATCTCCTCCACATGTCCCATTTGAATACTTCGCGATGTTTGCAGAGCATCATGTTCTGGAACTCCATATAATCTTCCTCTCGGGTTAATTGGAGTTACTGTGATCCAAGGATCTGGACGATAGGAAAATTGAGGATATGGAATGTAGCAAACCTATTATTAAAATTTTTGTTTTGTTAATATACATGAATAACAAAACATATCGTATGAGCATGGTGGAAAACATATTATGGACTTAATACGTGGTCTACTTGTGACGCAAGGATAAATGGATCGTATTTCTGTAGGTTCCGTCTTGAATTTATCGAAATCACACCAAGGGGGTCTACTCGAACCCCACGTCCATTGAATGGGTCATACCAATCACACATAAACACAATGCACCTCAAGTCCACCATTCCTGGGTACTTGATTTCTAAGATTTCGTTTAAAATGCCATAGTAGACGGTATCACCTGAATGCGAGGAAATGCCATAGTCTGAAGTTGACCTCGGTCGTCCTTCCTCACGAATCCTAAATGAATATCCCCTAGTGCAAAACCTTGGATATGAAGTCGCGGTGGTGCGCAAACCAGTAACAATCTCCACTAACCATGTCGGGGGAGGTTGACCACTTCTTAATCGTTCGGAAACCTAATGAAAGATACAAGTAATAAATCATTAACATATAAAACGTTAAACTCTGGAAATGTAAGAGTAAGGAACGTCGTAGTACTCTTACATAACATTTCAACCACGCCAAAAATTCTTCATCTTTTAAGACAGCAAGTTCTGATTCTGTCTTATTAGGATGGTAAGTTTGGACTAGGGACATGTAAATGCTGTAACATAAAAATCTTAATTAGATGAAGACAAATAATTCCAAAAATTTTGTATAAAAACAGAGATACCTTTCGTACTCCATAATTTCGTCACAATTTCTAAGGATATACGTATGCAAATGTGAGACCTCTTGTGCTGAAAGTCTGCGTTTCTTTCCTTTTCCACTTACTCGACCAACTTGGGAAAACAACTCGGGTACAACCACGGCATACATTGCTTTCTCAGCTCTATCATCATGTCGCACCAGACGTTTAGCCTTAGTCCGAACTTCCGATGGAAAGTAATATTCGGCAAAGTGTGATACTACGTCATTTAGGCTCTGGGCAACAATAGATCCCTCCACCTTGCTCAAATTTTTAACCTTTTTTTCAAGTGGAACATGCACCGCTCGAACGGATACATCCATCGGTATTGAACAGGGCCTCCTAATGCTGCTTCTCGTGGGAGGTGAATGGGAAGATGTTCCATAACATCTAAAAAAGACGGTGGAAATATCTTCTCCATAATGCAAAAGAGTACCGGGATGTTAGACTCTAAATTACGGATCTCGTCCACTGTTATTGTCCGTGAACATAAATCTCGGAAGAAAGCCCCAACTCCTACAAAATATAAGTAAACAAGTTAATACATATATAATAACAATATATTAGTAAGAAACTCATGGGAGTACGTAATATACCTCCAATTGCTTGATGGATGTCTTTTGGAAGAAGATAAGCAAATGCAAATGGAAGAAGACGCTGCATCACAACATGACAATCATGACTCTTCATTCCTATAAACTTCCCTTCCGTCGAATCCACGCAATTACGTAGATTAGATGCGAAGTCGTCTGGAAATTTTACAAATTTTTTGAACCATTCAAAAAAATACTTCTTTTTGCCCAGCGTCTAACCGGTACGCAGGCATCGGTAATCTACCGTTAGAAACATGAAAAGATTCCCTGGAACAAACCAATGGCAAGTCTAATCTAGACTTCCAGTTGTCTTTTGTCTACCCTGGAACATTTAAGATGGTGTTCATGATGTTGTCAAAGAAATTCTTTTCAACATGCATGACATCTAGATTATGCCGCAGTAGATGGTCTTTCCAGTAAGGTAAATCCCAAAAAATACTCTTCTTGTGCCAATTGTGATATTCCCCACAACCGTCGACGGGGTGATGACCATTACCCCCACATTCAGGAGTTCGCTCTGCACCAAAATCTCGTAACTGTTCCAATATGCTATGACCATCTATCTCAGGAGGTGGACCATGTAAGACTTGTAAATTCTTTCTGAAATGTCTTCTAGACCGATGATATGGATGATTTGCCGGTAAAAAACACCTATGACAATCAAACCATGATGTCTTCCTTCCGTGCTGCAATTGGAATGCTGAAGTATTGTCTTGGCAATAAGGACATGCTAATCTTTCATGCGTTGTCCAACCAGATAACATACCGTATGCTAGAAAATCGCTTATGGTCCACATAAGAACAACACGCATTTTGAAATTCTGCTGGATTGAAACATCAAATGCCTCAACACCATGGTCCCACAATATCTGCAACTCATAGATCAATGGTTGGAGGAATATATCGAGTGACCGTCTTGGATGATCTGGCCCGAGAACTAGAATTGAGAGAAACATGAACTCTCGCCGCTTGCACATTGAAGGAGGCAAATTTTAAGGTGTTACGATGACCGGCCTCAATGAATATTTTATTCCATGCTTTCCAAATGGGTTTAAACCATCAGTGGATAAGCCAAGGTATACATTCCGTAGTTCATGTGCAAAATCTGGATATACGGATTGGAAGTGTTTCCACGCTTCCGCGTCCGATTGATGCGTAATATCTCCATCTTGCTTATGCTCTGCATGCCATCTCATACCCTTAGCTGTGCTTTCTGATTCATACAGCCTCTTCAACCTCTCTGATAATGGTAGATACCACATCTATTTGAATGGAATCTTCACTCTGCCAGTTGTGTCCTGGAACCGTGGTTTACGGCAAAATTTACATTTGTTTCTGTTCTCATCTTCTCTCCAGTATAGCATACAGTTGTCGATGCACACATCTATAACCTGGTAGGGCAAACCAAGACCGGGGACAAGCTTTTGGATCTCATAGTATGAGCCTGGGGCCAGATTATCTTCTGGCAAAACATCTTTGACGAACTCGGCGAATGCATCAACACATTCTTCGGACAAATTATAATCAGTCTTCATGTTCATCATCCTACTAACAGCAGATAGCGGTGAATGACCATCCCTACAACCGCTGTATAGTGGTTGCTTTGATGCGTCTAACATATCAAAAAACCTTCGAGAATCTAAGTTAGGTTCTTCAGCCCTATCACCCTCAAAACCACCCGACTACAAATTCTCTATGAACGCATCGTTAACCATCGCGACCGTACTTACCCCAACATCTACTTCCGTTGTACGTTCTCCTACGCTATCAGAAAAATAAGGTGCATTACTACTACTACTACCATATTCATAATTGTTTTCTCCATGTAAAAACCAAACCTTATATCCCGACCTAAATCCATATCTATATAAGTGATTCCAAACAGTATGAACCGCAACACTAATTCTATTACAGCAATTAGAACATGGACATTTAATATCCTGACCTTTGTTGGCTGCATCTTGATTTCTGGGTAAATTCATGAACTCGCAAATACCTGCAGCGTATGCGGACGTTAATAAGTTCGAGCTCATATCCATCATTGGCTCGTCCATCCAAGACCGAAAATATGAACTCATCGCTTATAAATTTTGTAGATAATGGGAATTATGTTTTGTTGATATTGTGAATTATGTTACGGTGAAATGAATATATAGAACTGATTCCGTCGGAAAACCGTCACAACCTCCGACATAACACCCCACCAATCCCATCGGCCACCGCACGGTATTCACTCAAACTTTGCCGACATCGGAATCCGACGGAATGTGGTATTTATATATATTATTTACGCGAACAATATAAAAATAAAACAATCCGTCGGAAATCCGTCGGTCATTTATGACGGATTTCCGACGGATTGTTTTAATTTTATTTTTTTCTGTTTTAAAAAATATATATTAACCAACCATATCGCACAACGTTGTGCAGAAAAGAAACAGTATCATATTACCGAATAAAAAGACTGTTTATATTAATTATTATTCCTTCAAATAGATTCAAAAACTATTACTTGCTTGTCCCACTTCCCGATTGTGTGTCCTTTAGAGTACCGTACGCAGTATAACTCTCGTCAGAGTAAGTATCATCAACATACGAGTCTCCGTTAATATTAGAAGTATCTTCATCGCTGTTATTTGAAGGAATACAATTTTCTTTCGTCCAGATACCATCTATGTTTTCAAGCTTGATGTTAAGGTACGTGTACCTAGTGCCGACTTGAACTTGAACCTACAAAATAGGCAAATATAAGGTAATCTATACTTCATTTACTTAAATAAACATATTTCAAACTTACACTACTCAATACAACGACTGATCCAACTCGTATATCAGGGCCAAAAGAAGCGTCTACACACACTTCTTTTTGAATGAATCCACCAATTCTCCCACTTGGATCCTACATCAATACATATTAATTTCACGTTGCACGTAACAAAATATATCAACATAATCATATTTTCATTTATAATTATCAATTACCTTTAAGACAACCATTGCGTCTCTCTCATCAGTACAATCGTACTCATCAATAATTGCAATTACCTACTTAATTTAAAAGCACCGATTATACATATAACTTTCATCTAAAACCTCTTTTACAAAAAACTCAATCTCACCTTCCGAACAATGTCCAAATGATTTAAACAGTTAAGATTAACGTCCAATTCAACGGACTATACCCAATCCCTGGGTGTATGCATTAACCTCGCTGGAAAAGTATAAACATTTTTATAAAAATGCCTTTAAAAAAAAAGACTGCATTCGTTTCATTGTATTGAAGAAACGTAATGAAGAAACGTAATATTGTACATGTGTCACGTAGGTGTTCAATTGCAGAAATCCAAGGATGGTCACTAAATGCGGGATCTTCGGACATCCTGAAAAAACTTGTTGCTTCTTTTATGAAAACCATTTTTACTCTGCTGATCAAATGCAGAAGTTTTGACCAATATATATAATACCATACTCCGTCGGATTTCTGTCGGTACAAAGTGACCAATCAAACTTTGCCGACATCGGAATCCGTCGGATTTACGTAACAAATTATGAGGGACTTTGTTCCGTCGGAAATCTGTCGGTAAACGGTGATGGAATACCGACGGAGTTCCGACACTTTCAGTAGCCGTCGGAAAAGTGGCTGTTTTCTTGTAGTGTATTACTCTTCTATCTCGTTTAGGTTAAAAGAAACACACATATGTATAATAATATATATTATATATAACGTGAAAATATATCTACATCGTAAATCAAGGAATATATTTCCAAAACCCTAGTGAATGAAACCCTATAAAGAGAGAATTCTAAACCATTTTCTCTTTCACTTGTTAATTGGTGCAATGCATATTTCTATCGAGACCGTGAAAGGAAAGAGCATTAACCTGGAAGTTGAGGATAGCTCTGAGACCATTGACACAAGATCCATGGACCTACCCGTCAATTGGTTCTTCGTCTGGGTCCGGATTCGAGTCCGGTTCCGAATGAAGTCATGATGATTTTTGTATCGACTCTATCGGGAAAGAAGTTTGATCTAGAGGTGAAGGGGTCCGATACTATTGAAGAAGTTATGGCCAAGTGTGAGGAGAAGGACGGCACTCCAGTGGACCAGCAAAGGATGTTATTTGAAGGCAAGCTTCTCAAGAACCATAAGACCGTATCTGAATACAACATTCAGAATGGATCGACCATCGTCATGGTGGTGAGAATGTGCGGTTGCTAAACTTTTATCTATATCTTTTCTAAAAGACGTGGTGTTTTGTTTCTAAAAACAATAAGTAGACAGTTTAATTTAGGGTCAATTTGCAAACTAACCAAAAAAAATTAATAATTGAGAAAATAACAAAAACTAGCATAGGTGGCCAATTATAGACCATTGGATTTAGGTTAAATTGTTAGAGATTTTATTATAGTTTTTTTTTGTGTTATTTTCCTTTAATTTTTTTTAATTATAATATATATTTGATTAAAACAAAAATTACAGACCGGCACGAGGTCTTCGTCAGGGCGATCCGCTATCTCCTTACTTGTTTTTGCTTTGTTTGGAGAGGTTGTGCCATCTTATTGATACATCTATTGCTTCCGGTGAATGGAAACCGATTAGTTTATCTTTCGGAGGACCAAAATTGTCCTATATTTGCTTCGCGGATGATTTGATCTTGTTTGCGGAAGCGTCAGTGGCACAAATTAGAGTTATTCGGCGAGTGTTAGACCGATTTTGTGCCGCTTCAGGGCGGAAAGTGAGCTTAGAAAAATCTAAAATTTTCTTCTCAAGTAATGTGAGTCGGGATCTTGAGAAGAGGATAAGCGATGCAAGCGGTATCAAGTCAACAAAGGATTTAGGGAAGTATCTCGGTATGCGTATTCTCCAAAAACGGATCAATAAAGATACTTTTGGTGACATTTTGGAAAAAGTTACGTCCCGGTTAGCTGGATGGAAGAGTAGATGTTTGAGTTTGGCGGGTCGGCTGACCTTAACAATGGAAGTTCTCTCATCAATCCCGATACATGTGATGAGTACGATATCACTTCCTAAATCAACACTTGCAGAATTGGACAAGATTTCAAGATCTTTTCTTTGGGTAAGTGGTCAAAATTTGGTGAATTGGAATACGGTGTGCTTACCTAAGAAGGATGGAGGTTTGGGGATTCGTTTTGCTTCGGTAATGAATATGGCACTTCTTGCTAAGCTTGGCTGGCGTTTGTTACAAGATGAGAGTAGTCTATGGGCAATGGTTCTGCGGTGTAAGTATCAGGTTAAGGGGGTCCATGAGGCTTCATGGTTGGAAGTAAAAGGTAATTGGTCTTCAACTTGGCGCAACATTGTATTAGGGTTAAGAGTCGTAGTTATGCCAGGTTTAAGATGTATTGTTGGTGAGGGAAGTCAGATCCGGTTCTGGATAGATAAATGGTGTTCCAATGGCTCGTTAGTGGACATGGTTAGAGGGATGTTCCCGGTAGGGCAAAGGGAACAATGTGTTGCGGACTTATGGCAGGTCGGTGTTGGATGGTTGTGGGACCAAATTACACCATGGTTACCGCATGATTGTATCTTGAAACTGAGCTCTATGGTGGTGGATAAAGTGACCGGAGCAAGAGATAGAATTTCATGGGGAGAAAATGCGGATGGCGACTTTACGGTTAGTTCGCGTGTTCCTTTGGCTCGGAATTCATCAAGTTATAATGACGAATGTTGAAAGACATCAACGAAATCTTTGTGCTACTACTCTTTGTCAGGTTTGCAAGGGAGGAGAGGAAACAATCATGCATATATTTCGAGATTGCCCGGCTGTGGATGGTATCTGGCGTCGGATTGTGCCCCATAGGCAGAGGAGTCGATTCTTCAGCATGACGTTGATGGAATGGATTTATAGTAACTTAGGTGAGACTGGAGGTGATAGCGAGAGTGATTGGTCTACTTTGTTTGCTTTAACGGTTTGGTGGGGTTGGAAATGGCGTTGCGGTAATGTTTTTGGAGTAAATGGCAAGTGTCGAGATCGGGTTAAATTCCTTAAAGACCAGGCAAAGGAGGTCGCTTTAGCCAATGTCACCGATGAGAGGAATCAGCGGACGAATAGAGCTCGTGTGGAACGTTTCACCGGTTGGAAACGACCAGTGGACGGATGGATGAAACTCAATACGGATGGGGCTTCGAGAGGTAATCCGGGGTTGGCTACGTCGGGTGGAGTTATTCGTGATGAGAAAGGGGATTGGTATGGAGGTTTTGCTCTTAACATTGGGATATGTACTGCTCATTTGGCAGAACTTTGGGGAGTATATTATGGTTTAGTCATTGCCAGGGAGAGGAGAATTACATGTTTGGAGTTAGAGGTAGATTCGGGGATTGTGGTGGGTTTTCTCAAGACAGGGATTAGTGAGTATCATCCGCTGTCTTTCCTGGTACGGTTGTGCCATGACTTTTTATCAAGGGACTGGAGAGTTCGCATTAGTCACGTGTATAGGGAAGCTAACCGTCTCGCTGACGGGTTAGCTAACTATGCTTTTTCGTTACCTTTGGGATTTCATATGTTAGATTTACTCCCAGAGGATGTTGTTTTGATTTTGTCAGAGGATGCTAGTGGAGTCTCGATTTCACGGCAGATTTGTTTGTAATTTTTATATTTGAATAAATAGTAGGGGATCTTCCCCTCTTCCGACCAAAAAAAAAAACAAAAGTTACAGAGATGGAAATATAGTCCATCTAGTTTTTGGAACGCAAATTATATAAATGTAAAGATTTTGTCTTAAAAGACAAGATAGTAATACGAATCATCCGCTTCGATTAATATCGGAGAGATTTAGCCACGGCCACCTCTACCACGTCGTTTAATTTATTCTCTAATGTGGTAAGACAAAATCATTTATGAAATTTGTTGAAGTGTGATCTTAAAGCATATCAAGTGATTCAAAGCTTTTTTAATCATCGGTTATTCTTGGTTTAAAATTTGGTTACATCAAAGAAATAAAATACAAGTTGTAAAATTTGGAGAAATCATCTCAAAAGGACGGTCGAGCCAATATATAATCTCAAAAGGACACACATAAATTGAATTTCCGTTTCAATTAAATTTAATTCAAAAATAGGTTAATTACCTAGTTACCCTAGCGAAAACTTACAAATTACCTTCTTTACCTGGGTTTTATCCGCCCGATCCGACTGACCCGATTGACCCGACGAGACCCGACTGAGAAAATCAAATCCCTAAAACTATTCCTCTCCCGGATAATCGCTCCAAAATCAAAACTGATTTCAGACAACCGTTACTCCTCTCAATTTCGAATTTCGAATTTCGTTCTCTCTCTAAATTTCAAATTTCGTTCGATTTCTTTCTTTTGATTTTCGTTCTCTCTCGATCAATGGCTCGACACCGAAAGAAATCCTTTGTGAGAAGGTCGGAAGTTGGTCTTCCGGAAATTGGTGAGAGGAATCAAGGAGAGGCTATTGTTCGGGAAACAGGTTTTGTTCGGGAAGTTAAAAACAGGAATGAAGAAGAAAGGGTTGAAAACACGAATGAAGAAGAAAGGGTTCGCTCTCATCCGTGGGTTGAGAGTGAAGAAGATAAAGAAGATGACGACGAGACTCCTTTGGTGAATATTAGAGACAAGATGGGCAGAAAGAGGAAGGGAGGAGTAGCTCACAAAAGAGACATGAGTCCGAAGAAGAAGAAGAAGATAACGGGAGATGAGAGGGATCCCGCTCCTACTCCGGTTGAGGAGGAGGTGCGGAAGAAGAAGAAGAGTGAGAAGAAGAAGAGCCAGAAGAAGAAGAAGAGAATGGGAGATGATAGAGTGGAGTCTCCGGCTCCTCCTCCTCCGGTTGTGGAGAATGAAGAAGAAGAAGATAATGCAGAGGAGAGGGAGTCTCCGGCTACTCAGAGGGAGTCTCCGCCGGCTTCTGTATCTCCGCCTCCTCCTGCTCCGGTCTTCTTCAATAATCAAGAAGAAGATTTAGAAGATGAGTGGTTGCCTCCTCCTCCTCCTCCTCCTGCTCATGCAGAGTCAATGGTAAGTATATGTGTCTTGGTAAAACTGGTAGAATTAGGTAGAACTATGTCTTAACCTATTAGTAAAACTGTTTGTGTTGGTGATGAGATTGGTGATATTTGGTAAAACTGTTTGTTGCAGGATGCCAATGATGAACCAATAGCAGGAAAACCTCATGGTATGTACTTCCCATCGTCAGAGTATAACAAAAAGATAAAGATATCGGCGAAGTGTCATAAAGAGGAAGTTTTGACAACGTTGAATGAGTTGGAGCATCCTTTGACCAATGATGAGTGGGATTGGTTTAAGAACCATCCACAGTTCAAACACGTTTTCCACATGCCGAGGGAGAAAAACCACAAGGCTGCGGGCATGTGGTTGCTTTTTCTTTGAACCGCTAAGATTGAAAAGAAAAAGGAGGTTTGGTTTGTTGTGAATGGGGTTCCCATCCAGTACAACATTAAGGAGCATGCGTTGATATCGGGTTTTGATTGTCGAAACTATCCACTTGGTTTTGACAAACTTGGAAGTAAGAGTTTTGTGAATAAATATTTTAAAGAAAAGGTGATTAGACGGGAAGATGTGAGAGAAAGGTTGAAGCAAATGGTACCAAGGGGACGGTCTCAGGATAGGCTGAAAATGGCAGTTCTCTATTTCTTATCCAGCGTAGTTGTAGCACCGATAAAGGCTGGAGAGAAAGCTACAGGCGTTGATGACTTATTTCTACATGTTGTGAGTGATCTTAGCATTTGCGAGTCGTTTCCTTGGGGAAGATATTCCTTTGATCGCATGCTGGTATCGATCGCAAAAACGATGAGTCATTTTGACGGGTTTGTGCAAAAAGAGAATGCAGTATGGGGGATCTCGAGCTTCTGTCTGCCTATTGAGGTAAGTAAAATGTAAATGAGTTATTGGATGCGTTGCTTTGTCCTAATTGAACATAACTCTAACCATATGTTTGTTGTGCACCTTCTACCATTTGAGGCCATTCAAGCTTTCAAGGATAAGTTCACAGTAGCTAATCCTTCTCCGGACGTCTCTTGTCCTAGGATGTGCAAGAGAAAGTTCAAGGATTGCGATATGAGAGGATATCCTCTTTCGAAGCTATATCATGAACTTGGTGCAACTGAGGTTAATGTTTCTTAGTTATCTACTTATCATAAGAATTATTTTTGGTTGTTATGTATTTAATATATCTGCTTTGTTATGTTCACAGAATATTGTTAGTAACTTAGCAACCGAAGGCGATGAAGAAGAGTCTCTCCTTACTGGAATCACCGAGCAAGAAGATGACGATGATGCACATGATGCTGTGATTGAAAGTTGGATGGAGCGTCTTCGTCAAGGCTATACTGTCCGCCTTGAAGAGATGTTCAACGAAGATGTGCAGTCCTGAGGAGAACTTGAGAATGCGGAGAACCTTGAGAATGTGGTGGATGAGGGAAGTCCACATCTGAATTTGATGGATCTCTTCAAGACCTTCAAAGATGAGATGGAAGAAAAAGTGACTACGCTTGCTGGGAGGATTGATGGGAGATTTGATATGTTGGAAGAAAGAATCAAACTGTTGGAAGATTTTCTGAAGACACAGGTAAGTTTAGTAAAACTGGTAATACTAGTAATACTACGCAGAACAGTCAGTAATTACTTGGTTATTTGATTGCAGATTAATGTTGAGGCAGAAGCGATGAAACGGCAAGCGGCTAACATTGACCCACAAGAGCATGTTGAACCAGCTGAACCATCTCCTCAACCACTATTGAGGCGGGTGACACGGTCACAGGCTGCTTTGAACATTTGATCTTTTGGTAATATTGGTCTTTATGTTGCTCTTAAAACTTTTGGTGTACTTGTAATTTTTCTTAGTCTTTTCTGTGTACTTTTGGTGGACTTGTAATTTACTAAGTCTTTTGGTAATATTGGTCTTTTGGTGGCAAAAAAAAAATAGAATCGATCTTAAAAAAGTAGAAAATAATTTATATCATACTAATTCTGAAATTAAACCACAAATGTTCACTACATACGGGTAATACTAGTAATACTGGTAAAACTAGTTTTACCCGAACAACCGCAACAAAAGGAGATCTCACACCAAAAGTCATAGACAACCAAAACATAGATAGGCAAGTCTTACACAACCTTAAACCATAGATAGAGAAGTACTAGATGTCATTAAAAAAACTTT